>OZ012737.1:383845875-384244735 GCA_963859935.3 Lathyrus sativus
AGCATTAGGCCCAAAAAATTGAAAAACTAGGCTATCCAATACAAGTTACAGAAAAGAACAATATAAATACAATGCATTTAGTAAAAGCGCAGCAATACAGTACTCTCAAAAATCTCATAACAACTTTCAAATTTGGAAAAAATAACATACCCTTGCTTCAAATTCTCTATATATTAGTGAAATTCACATTGCAGTGAGGGGACATCATTCTTCACGCATGAAAATCTTCACGTTTTTATCACCTGCAAACTCTCTCTGTAAAACGCGTTATTCGTCATACACTCTTCACTCTCCCTTCCAATTCTGATTTTCCATTTTAGTCACCTCACACAAATTTCTAATACAACGAACTCCAAATTTCTCTCTACACAATACAATATCAACTGCAGCATTACAAACGAACACATCCGCAACACATTCAAAAACACACCATAAAAATCATAGCATAATTGTAACACCCTAAATTTCTCCCGTAATAATTTTATTAAAAAATCAGAGTAATTAAATCAAACACACGCAACTTAGGATTTTACGATCAAGATACAAGACCTTCTCATCAGATTGACTATGTAACATTTATATTTTTGTATAATCGTAAAAACCTGAACATGTCTAAATATTTCTTTTATTGTAGTGAAATAATAAAAATCACTTATCATTTCATGGTTTGTAAATGTTATCATGGAATCACATAATTCATCAAAACATCAATTAAACATAATAAAGGAAATGTTCAGAAATCTCAAATATAAAGCATAAACGCGTTCAAACGACTCCCTAGTGTTACAATCAGAGCAGATGCCAAACTATAAAGAAAAAGAGTAAGGATACTCCATCTTCAACTCACATCTGAGTCCTACTGAAGAGTACCTTCATATTACCCATGTGGAGGCAACATTCGAACAAAAGGGGTGAAATATCATGATAATATAAAAGAAAGCATGATAAATAGTATGTATCAGGATAACACATGTATTATCACATATTCTTCAATGCAACACACCCAACACCAACGAAAACGTTAAGTTGCCCAAGCATAAAGATAATACAACAACAATTAAGCTAAATATCTCATTTTAATCAACCAACAACATCATTACTAATTATTTCCCAACCAAGATGAAAATCACATGATAACAAGTCCAAATAATTCACACAACACCACATATTTAGCAAGATAACAACATAGTTAATATGTAATGCAATGAGACGCACAACCTGACTCAATGGTATATGCATGTGGTACCAATTTTTGTGTTCACTAAGGTTCACCGTTCTGATCCCCACCTCCTAGGATCATAACCACTCACTAATCCATAACCTCTGAATAAGCTATCGGCCCAATCCACACATTGTGATTGTAGGATCACCAACAATGGACCATTTTCCACAAATGTATGTAATGCAACTATTTATGCATACAACAATGACAACATCATTATGCACAATAATCCACCACCATGGTTATTGTACACTGCCTAAAGTGGTCAACTAGCATAAAGTATATTTCATAGAATATGGACATATATCTTTTATGCAATCATAACAACATCATTAAGACATCCTCGTATTACCATCATTAATATCACAACAACATCCTAGTAACAACACTCAAGATTCGTCACTTACAACAAGACTTCTTGGCGTACCCAACAACCAATAATCACATTCCTAAACATATTAGACATATAAATACTTGGAAAACAATTCAACTATTTATACCATATTAAAGTTCTATTTATTAGATTTTCGACGCTTTAAACGCTTCGTCATTTGGATATATAGTTAAAAAGTTATGATCGAAGTCGTATTTAACATTTTATTTTTGTTTTGATGCAGAGGTCAACGCATGAGGCATACAGGTCGATGCATACTGTCCCGATTTGCAAAGGATTCATTTCTGGAAGCTAAAGGCGAAGCGTAACGCTTGGAGGTCAACGCATGTTGTTCTGATTTCTTAAAAATCACTTTTAAAATGCATTTTCACCCTAGTATATCAAGATAGAACTTATGCTACAAACTTCTATCATCATAGAACTAATTTTCTGCTATTTTAACATTATAAAAATCAATTATTTCCATATTTTACTCATGGATTAACATCATATAATCAGGAATGTCGCTACTGCGAAAAAGGAGCCGGCAGAAGACAGAAGAGTCGCCGTCGTTCGTTATTTATCCCAAAGAGAGGGAAAGGAAACGATCCGGGAAAACCTACGAAAAAGGATAAAGACAAGATCTTCGCAACCAAATCTCAGGTTAGGGAGTCGGTTACGCAAGGGGACGGTATGAGTAACCCTCATGTTCGTCGTACTCGAGGGGATCCTCGCTTGTTATCCATCTAAAGGGTGTTAAACTAAATAGGTTGGCCACAGGTGTTGCACCCCAAATTTTGACCCCTTAGATCCTCATCATCATTTTAGGATCATGTTTATTTGATTAACTAACCCTAACCCATTTCAAGTTTACCTTTGTCAAGATGCAGATGAATTAGGGTTCCGTACCGTCAAAATCGAGGCTTCGATTGTTTGATCAATCAATGTTTTGGATTGATTCAACTGTAAACAAGATCAAGGATACTACATTGGGTCAAGTATGAATCCCATTTTAGGTGGTCACCCGGGAATTGAGAACAGTGCAATTCAAGACACCCGATTAGGGTTTTCGATTAGGAAAAGTCAACTGTAGTTTGACTTTTGATTTGAAAGGTGTTTCAATGGTGGGATCAATGTCCATTAAGCTCCTATGGCTTAGTAAAGTCAATCCAAATAGTTGCAAGTCCTTAGAATGTCTGGAACCCCGACGGTCGACTCGGTAGTCACCGATTGATCGAACGGTTGACCAAAAAGTCAACTCTTCAACAATAAGGAATTTGAATTCAAGATGTGTATAAAAAATGTTCCTCATGTCATATTACACATCCCCATAAAATTTCATGACCATTGGATCAAGGGTTATGAAGTAATTGCAAAAATCGGGAATTAGGGTTTCGAAAGGGGCAAGACCATAACTCCTCAACCACACATCCAAATGAAGTGGTTCAAAGCTCATTTGAAAGTTCTTGACAAATCCTACAAAAGCCTCAAAGTGGTCCATGATCAAAAAATGCATAGACTTGGAGTTATGACAAGATTCATTTTAAGAAGGGAAATAACTTAGAAAAATTCCAAGTTATTTAGCCTTTTTAAGTGATTTTTTCAGCAACTTGGAAGGGTTTTTCAACCTAGTTCCATCTAGAATTTGGAAATCCCAAAAACATGAAAGTTATAGATCTACTTAAGGGATTTCTAAATTATGGTAGAACTCCTCAATAGCATGTGTGAGCAGAAAGTTATGAATCGTGGAAGTTAGGGCTGTCAACACTTGAACCCACTATGTCAACACTTCTCAAAATTCAGATTTTCACAACTTGAACTATCCTTGACCCTTGGATCATGATTCAATCTGATATTTAGATGTGTGGATGAAGGAAAATGCATAAAAATGAGAGGTTTGAAGAGAGAGGCAAGTGGCAAGCAACTTGCATTAAAATATTCAAATGTGTAAGAGGAAAGAGAAACTTTTCCTCCAAAGGGTTGTGCAGCTGCTCACTCTACACTCTAACCTCACCTCAGTCACTTCATTTCCATCATTCCATTTAATTTTCTGATCTTCTTTGGGCCATGGAACTGATAGGAAGAGATTTGGCAAGATTCATTTGAAAACCTCATGAAACTCCCTCCAAAAGTGGTAAAATACAAAGCTGCCCTCACTCTTGTTTTCACTATAAATAGAGGCCTCTTCATTGATGTTAGATACACCAGAGCACTCTACAACCCAAGAGAAAACCATTGCTCTCATCTTGCCATGCACTTTCTTACAAGTGAAGAAAACTCTCCAAAAATACCAAAAATCTGCCTTGAAGCAAAATACCTTCCAAAATCAATTTCACTCCAAAAATACCACAAATGATGTGTAGGAGGTGTTCAAGCTTTTAAACCACTCAAAACCACCATTTTCCAAAAAGTCAACTCTCAACCAAACCAAGTTTTACTCCACATACAAAACTTGCCAAATCTCTGTCCAGGCCTATTCTTGTTGTTCTAACCATTCATACACCTCACATATACCCTATTGCAACTGTAAAAAACACTAAAGGTCAGTTGGGAGGCTCATTGCTCAAACTGTCCTAAAGATTGCATATTGCTTCAAGAGGAAACAAGCTTTAAGTTTGTGCTAAAGAAGAAGGTCTCTGGTTTTCTTTGTTTCTAACTTGCTCAACATAGTCTACAAGAGGTATGTAATCCATAAACCCCTCATTTTACATTACATTGTTATGTTTTACATTCTTGAGGTGTTTTTGTAGAAACTATGTGCATGTTGTCCCCAAACTGCTCTTTGTCAAGAGTTTGTATTCATTTCATTGTTTCTTACTTTTGTTAATGTATAGTATGTGTGAAATGATGTACTAATGTTGTTCATGTGTTGAAGTTGATTAATGTTTGTTTATTAGAGTTGTAACTCATATGTTCAAAGCATGTGAATGGTGATGCTTATCATTGTCATGGTAAGAGTGTGTAGTTTGACCTTGACAGATTTTAGGGTCTATGTTCTTTAGATAGCATGTTTGAAGTTTGTATGTGGTAGTAGCATAGATCTACCATGCTTACTTTCATGAATCTTGTGGTTGGTACTGTTTTTATTTCAGGATAAGATGTTATGTGCCAAACATGATTGTTGAGATGACTGATCCTTGTTAAAACAGTGTTGGTTGAAAATGTATGTGTGTGCCTTGATCAAGTTTGCTGCCTTACTGATGTGTATTCATATGAAAAATATGAAGTATATGCCATTATGTATCAAAACTGACTTGCTATCATTCCATGTGTTAACTGTTGTGAAAAGAAAATGTTGGTGTTATTATGATTGGCATGTGTATTGGGATAAAATCAACTATGTCCAGCACATGTGTACTTGTGTCCAATCACAACTGTTTCTGGTTTGAAAATGCTGCACCATGTTACTATTTGACATCTAATCTTTGTTGAGATTTTGCAAATACCCTGTTGGAATTGAAATTGTGAAAGTGGCTGTTGAGGGTTTTTTTTGTGTTTTCCATGAAAATTATGCTATAACATGATATGTCTTTGTTGTCCTGAAATGTTGATAACCTGTGTCTGCAGCATGATTCCAAATGTGTATAGTTATGTGTTTTGCTTAGTCTTGTGTTGTCGGTTGAAAATGTATGACATATGCATTTGTCTTGCTGCTGAAGCTCTTGGAAATCCTGTTTTTTCCTTTGCTACCAATTTCTGCCTTGAATTTGTCAAAGAAGATTTATGTTGGTTGGATGATAGATGCATGACATCAGGGCTGCTCAGTTCAGTTTGGCTATCATTGTTTGTTTGATCATGCTCTAACTGTTTGTGAACTATTCAGAACAATATACCATGTTGCATTTAAATTCACCCTCCATTTTTTTCAAACAACTTTACATTCCCACTTTGATTGCTATCACCATACTAGTTTTTGCATTAAAAAGAATGTGTCAATTTTTTTTGGGCACAAAACCAACTGTTGTCATATATGTGATGTGTGTGCATCATTGGTTTAACATGAAACTCATCACTTTGAGTTGTACCTACTGCATTCCAATTTGCCTCAAAATAGCTTTTTTTGCATATCAACCAACATACCAATTTCTGTTCTGATTGAAATATGTTTAATTTTTGAACTTAATCTCATCTGTTATCATGTATGTGATGTGTGTGTACTAGTTGCTTGACTTGTTGCTGCTTAGTTTGATTTTCCACTTCCATGATGCATCAACTTAAATTAAAGCCATAAACATTACCAAAAGGCTGTTTTGAATGAGATATGTGTGGATCTTGAGCATAGTAATATCAGTTGGCATATTTGGTATGTATATGTTATTTGGATAATAGGGAGCTGTACCAATTTGCTTGTTTTTTCAAAAAAACAGTCCCGCATCATGACAGCTGCACCATTTCCTTTGCTACATCATCAATTCATCATATCTTGCCACAGCTGCGCGCACACACACTATATTATTTTCTGTTTTAACAAAGCTTCGTGATCCGTGAACACTAGAGCCAGCTAGCATGATTTGAAGTTGTTTATGATGTGTGTGTGTGAGCTGAACCCCATCTTGCACTTTGATAGCTTGTTCTATTTTCATGCTATACTTGCAATCAATAAACCATTTCTCAATTGGATTGATTTGTGTCTGGTCTTTGAGTATAGAAATGTCTGTTAACATATTTGGAGTGTGTGTGTGATGTTTGTTTAGTCTGAATCAGATCAATGTATGGCTTGGTTTCCAAAATGCATCATATCATGCCTATCATTGCAACTCAGATACCTCTCTTTGATCCAATGTGGTTTTGAACAAAATGTTTGTTAGAACTCATTCAAAATCACATTCTAAACATGAACAAACCTTCACTAACATCTAATTGCATCTGTTGTGTTCCATGTTCATCAAATTGTTATCACCATACCAATTTGCATAACCATTCGTGTTTTAATGTGTGGTTGCGATTTCAAAATTTTGTGGATACCATCATGATCCTTGTTAAAAAACAATCAGTTTAGGCTTAAATTTTGTTTAAATTGGACCTGTTTTGATCGAGTTTGATTGCTTCACGTTTTTGGTTTGGTTTCCCAGAAGTCCACCATGAGTAGCTTTATGTATTTATGGGGGTGGCTAAATACACGGATGTATAGCCACCCCAGTGCTAGAAGCATGCGCCTTAAGTTACTTGTCTTGCCCATGGTCCTTGGTTCGATCCCGGAGTGTGTCGCTTCCGCGAAAATGAGGTGCCGACAAAACAGAAGAGTCGCCACCTTTCGTTATTTATCCCTCAGAACGGGAAAGGAAACGATCGGAAAAACCTGACGAAAAGGTATAAGACAAGGTCGTCGCAACCGTTGTCTGGTTTCGGGAGTCGGTTACGCAAGGGGAAGGTGTTAGCACCCTGTCGCTACTGCAAAAATCGGCGCCGGCTGAACAGAGGAGTCGCCACCGTGCGTTATTTATCGCAAAGGAGGGAAAGGAAACGCTCGAAGTAAACCTATCGCAAAGACGGGAAAGGAATGGTCATCGCAACCAAATCCTGGATTCGGGAGTCGGTTACGCAAGGGGAAGGTATTAGCACCCCTCACGTCCGTCGTAATCGACGGGATCCACGCTTGTTTTCTAGTACGGATTGTTATTCTATCTATTCTACAGGTCTGGGGTTAAAAGAAAATAAAATGACTCGGCAAAGTATCGCACTTTATGCCTATGTATTCCCGTCTGGAACGAGAAATCAGAGTCAACGTAGTTCGCCTACCTACGGGAAAGGAGGGGAAGGTTGCTCGCTAGGATATCGCATCCTATGCCTACGTACTTTCATACAGCATGAAAGATCAAAGCAAACGTAGTTCGGGCCACGTACGACACAAGTCTGTCTTGATTGTTTTTATCTCCTTCTGAAAAAGGGTTTTTCTGATTACTGGTCCAAGCGGACAAAAATTGACGATTTGATGAGTTCACATTCTTTTACGGAAGAAGTGTCTTTTATTGCTTTTGAAATATTTATTGTGTTTTTCTGTTTGTTTTGAGAAAGAAGAGACAGAACTCTAACCTATGGTTGAAAAAGGGAATCAAACTAACCTAATGTTATCATGCATGGGTTAAGACCTAATGTCTATCATGTTCCTCTCTTGCGCAGAGAGAAACAGAGATCCTAAGGGAATAGACGAAAAAACAACAGCATATACAGTAAAACAGTAAAATATGCATGAATGCAGCAGTACAAGCGAGGCAAGGGAGTCCCACTCAACCTCGAACCTAGAAAACAACAGGCAAAAGCGAACAAAATTCACTTTCAACCTAACAGATTAATTGGCAAACAATACAGTCCGGGAAACTCAAACAATACATCAAAAGCTTATAAACAGCAAAAATAACAGCAAACAACAACTCTGCACAGCAAGCTCCATCATCTTCTATCTGCAAGTCATCTTCAAAACATCTACAATCTTTAAGCAAGCATCAATCTTCAAGGAAAAAAGCTCTAACAGTAAACACCTTCAACAGCTTCAAATAGCAGGGTTCCAACAGCAGCAATCAAATGCACAGCTTCAACAGCAAGGTCTCTATCTTCAATCTTTCATGGCTTTTCTTCAAGTCCCACTCTCCAAGATGAGTAGCAGTTAACAAGATGAATTGGATGTTAAGCAGTCAGTTGCCTACCAAGGGTGGCCTACTGACTGTTAACATGATACAGACAGTTTTCTCTCAAAAGTTCTATCTTTTAAATACATTCACTAATCCTTCCAAAGGAAGGAGGTGGGTATTTAAAAGAGACTTTGAATCATAGAGAAAGAATGGAGGCAAACAAGACCTTCCATGTTTATGAAGCAAGTTTCTACTCTAAGCTCTACCTAGCTCCTAGTTCCTATAATCTTCAACAGCTGCAAGCAAGCTACACTCTTCATCAACTCTTGAAATTGATCTTCACTCCTTTTGTATTCAAGGGGCTTCATCAGCAAAGTCTTCAACTCAAACCCATACCCCAAGCAAGCCCAATAACCCACACAATCAAACAATAACCCTAGAAAGGGCACACCATACAATCAATCAATTATAAAAACATACTAAGAGTATTACTATAATAGGGGAAATTCTAACATTTTTCTAAGGGATCTATTATGCTTACCCTTAATACCCCTATAGGCCCATGTCCTAATTCAATCTAAAAACCCAAAATAAAATTGTTTTAATACACCTATGTTATGTTCAAAACCCTAATTAACTAGTCTAATAGTTTCTAACTAAACTACCTAAAATGAAGCCCTAGAAATTGTGGTATAAAAACCAGGGGCACCTAATATCCATATCTAGTTGTACTAAAGAGAATGGGGTGAAAATCCTAAAGGAAACTCCTAAACTAAATTCTACAAATGATAGCATCAACTAAAAGAATTAAAAAAAGCAATTAAATGTAAAAATATGCAAAAAAATATAAAAATGAAGTAAAATGGCATTTTTATGATTTCATATTTTTCTTGACAAAAAATGGAAAATGGGGGGAAAATCCCATTGAAAAATAGTCATTTTTCAATTTATTATGGTTTTTTAAAGTTATAAAAAATTTGGAGAAAAATTAAAATGAGAAATGATGAGGGGGTGCACAAAGAAATAAAATCCAGTTATTATTGATGATGGGCCCAAAAGGTGGGGTGCGCATAGCATAGCGCTTGGGCCCAGCTATGATTCAGAAAACGAAATGAAAATGAAAAGAAAAACAATCAGAAACGCGGTGCAAATAGCAGTCAATCATAGTACAATATTGGATTGGGCCTGCATGGGGGGGGGGGGGGGGGGTGGATATCAAAATTAGTTTAAAGCCCAGAATTCCACTTAAGTGGAACGAAGCGTTTCGCTGTTCCTCTTTCCCTCTCGCTTCAGCTTTGAATTTGGACCATTGGATTCTTTTCAAGTCAACCATTCCACACATGATCACACGGCCACAACTTCGTCTCCTTCCGTGAGACCTAGGGTTTCAGAAAACACCATGGAAATAGCTCCCATGCGCAGAACTTTCCACCATTCGTTCCCCCTCGTCTCTTCATCAAATGAAACGATATAAGAACCAAATTTAATCTATTTTTCACGTAGAATATAGTTGTGGCCTTAGATTGCATTGAAACAAACTATATCGTCCAAACCGAAAGGTATAACATCATGAACTCAACATTTCCTCAGTGATCAACCTTCACCCAACTCACCATTCTTTGTACAAAAATAATCCTCAGGCTATACTGATCAAAACTAGCTAATCACCTAAGATTCTAACAGCTTAATCATCATGTTCTATGCCTCAACAGAATTCATGTGCACCCATCAACCTTCACCAAATCTTGCTAAAGTCTCCAAAAACAATCATCTAACCACCTAGACCATGTCTAACCTAACAAATCATGAAGACTATCCCTAATTCAAGCCAAATTGTGAGAGACACTAACCTGGTAAGAAGATGAAAACAGAAGGTTGAATTCTTCAATTCAAAGCTTGCAATGCTCCAGGATCATTCAATGGACTATGGTCTTGATTCTGTATGTAACACTTCTTGTTCAAACCACCTGGATCCTCATAACCGATTTCAATTGCACTTGGATGTGAGAATTTTGCAGAGCACGATTCAGGCCACTATTCACTCACATCTTGGTTGCAATAGGATCAGTGATGATTATTGGATTGAATGAAAACAAAAACTTGAAAGAATGATGAAGAATTGAGAGGATTCGAAGCAATTTGCAAAAGAGCAAGATGAAGTGAAACTATGAGTTTTCTATCAAAATGAAGTTCAACCCTCTTTTGGATCAGTTGGAATGAATATATAGATGATGATGGAAAGTTCCAGAACTTGCTAGATTGATCTCATGAGAAGTTGCTTATATCTTTGCGTGAGAAAGTGAAATTAGTGAGTTGAAAAAAATCAGTCCATGAAACCTTGTTGCAGCTCCTCATTTTCACTTGAAAATCTCATTAAGTGATATTTTGAACATGTGGAAAGGCCTTTCTAGCTTGCACCTTAATCCCTTGTATGCATTGGATGTGTAACTTCAATTATAAGCAAGCTATGATAATTCCCAAATTTTGACCTCAAACCCAAAATCTAACATTTCCAATAGTATTAAAATGTCCTTTACCTTCAAAATGGTTGGTCATATGCTTGGTTTTGCTTTTGTATCAAAAATTCACAATTTTGGTCCTTTAAAAATGTACTTCTTCTCCCTTTATAATTGGTCAATTTTGCAATTCTAAGCTATGAGCATTTCCAACTTGCCACAACCAATTTTCTAGACTCAAAATGTCATTTGGAGCGAGTTTTATGTTGAACATTTCTTCATTTGAAGTTTGGAAATAGGAGTTTTGGGCATATGCTTGAAATGACCTGTAATTCCACTTTCCCAAAATACCCCTGGCTTGCCAAGATCATAAGTAGAGTTCTACAAATCAGATGAAGGCATACCATACCTTTCTAAAAATCTAAGATCATGAGGAACAACTTTCATGTTGGCAAGAAATCCATTTGAAAACTCCTTGAGGGGTAAAAGTTGCTTGGAAATCAAGTAACTTTCACAGATAAATTTCAGTGCCCTCTGATGACCTGTAACTTGCAAGAACCATAACTTGAGTTCTATAAATCTCCTTGATGCCTTCCACCACTCAAATTAAAGGTCTTGAGATACTCTACAAGTTTCATGTTGGCCAAGTATCCATTTGAGACTTGCATTTTGAATTATCTTGCTTGGAAGTTTACCCTAAATCAGGGGATTTTACACAGAAACCCTAATTTAGAAACTTCTCTTCTTCTTGATTTCTTTTGACTTCCCCTTAGCACAACACCACATCCATATACACATATCAAATGAGGCATCCCACATCTTCCAAACAGGCCTTGATGCCCTTCAATCAAGCATTTGACCTAGGGTTGACCCAGATGACCCCCTAGTTGACTGTCTTCAACTGCAGCTCTTGTAATCACATCAATGACTTGTCTCACTCTCAAAATGACCCTTTAGGTCTTCCATGCCCTCAATTCATAGCTCACAACTTCTCTGATGATCTTCACATATCCTCAAGATAGGAGAGAAACCCACTGCTTGGCCTTTAAACTTCACAAAGCTTCAATTTCTTTCTTGGTGATTTGAATAGGCTTGAATCTTGATAAGAGCCTCTTGAATACATTCCTTGAGATGAAAAATAGCACTTGATCCCTTGTCAGATGGCTTGCCATGCTATGCTATGCAAATGATTAGACTATGTACATGACTTTTTATGCAAATGACAATGCAATTGAAACATAAACCAAGTGAAGTAGGTTGAGCAAATTTTTAGGGTGCAACAGCTGCCCCTATTCAAGCGACTTGGACCCGACTGGGTGAAACGCCCGGAGCCTTCAGACATTCGAGGTACAAGACGGTTGAATACTAAGAACCCGAAAATTTGCCAACCGCAGAAATAAACTGCACAACTGTTTGGGGAACACTATCTACAAATCTGATTTCAACACTATCTTGTCAATACTGGAATAAACTTATTGACTTCACTGGGGGAGGTACTTCTGTCAACAAAACATGACCCTGCCAATGATACAGGAAAATAACTCCGCCATCACTACGGGAAATCACTCTGCCACCACTACGGGAAATAACTCTGCCACCATTGCGGGAAAATTTTGTCATTATTATAGAAAAAATAACACCGCCATCGCTACGGGTACTAACTCTGCCAAATACAGGAAAACAACTCCGCCTTTGCTTCGGGTACATACTCTGCCAACTACAGGAAGATAACTCCGCCTTTGCTACGGGTAAATACTCTGCCAAATACAGGAAAATAACTCCGCCTTTGCTACGGGTACATACTCTGCCAACTACAGGAAAATAAATCCGCCATCACTACGGGAAATCACTCCGCCACCACTACGGGAAATAACTCCGCCTTTGCTACGGGTAAATACTCTGCCAACTACAGGAAGATAACTCCGCCTTTGCTACGGGTAAATACTCTGCAAAATACAGGAAAATAACTCCGCCTTTGCTACGGGTACATACTCTGCCAACTACAGGAAAATAACTCTGGTACATCTTTTCTGCCTATCTTTGCAGCAGCTAGCTCCATCAATCACATGGGTAACACAATATGAGTCTAGTCTTCCAATTTTCAGTGCTGACATGGCAGCAAATCTGAGAAGGACTCTACTGGGGATTTTCTGAATCCACACTGCCAAACACCTACTTTAACATAGGCGGCAACTTCCAAAAATCGATTCACGAAATCTTTTGATGCTGGCATAACAACAACCTTGAAGAAATACTCTGCGGGAGGGGTAAGAGAAACTTAAACAAGCAACTCTGTGGGGAATAATGCCACAGCTGACATTATCATTACATGTCTCACGCTGAGATCTTGAATGTTTGGCAATTTATTTGAGCAAGATCTCCCTCCACCTGCAAGGGAAACAACACTTAGAAAACAAAAGGTTAACCAACCTGGCTTATGTTTCAAAATGCGTATGTTTGACAATGGCGTAATGCTCCATTCGACATGGAAATGCTACGCGTTTTTTTATTCGGTGGATGCAAACATGACACTATATGCCGATGCAAATGCAGGCTCGAACTGTTGGGATACAGAAAACCGCTTCAGCAAAATAAAGGCTGAAGACAACGCCAACTCCGCTGGGGATAACCAGGCGTCACAGAATTATCCCAGCAAAATAAATGTTAGAAGAGTGAAGCCCGCTTCGCTGAGGAATAACTGAATGCGCCAATCATGATTGGACTTCTGCTGGAGAGTGAACGGGTATCACACGGTATTCCGACAAAATAAATGCCGGGACACACAACCAACTCTGTCGGGAAGATTTTTGAACCTTTGATTTCCATTGGGAGGAAAGAAAACCCTTGCTGAAAAGAGAGAACTTCGCTGAGGACGAAACGACTCTCTTGAGGAAAATCAACTATCTCTGCTGGGGGAGAGTAAATGACCCTACTGGGAAGAGTAGACTATCTGGGTACAGCTCACAAATTAGGAAATATTAGTCTTTTGAGGCTAAACTACTCTGCTCGGGATACACTGTCTGAATACAACCTTCGATCTTGGAATCATCAATTCTGTTGAGAGTAAACGACCCTGCTGGAGAATGTCTTTCGGATAAACTACGACTAGCTGGGGAATTTGATCCTTCTTCAGTAAGGAACATTGTCATCTCAGAAGCGCGACCTGCGTGGGGATCGAGTCTTTCCGTTACGAGCTTCTGGTCAGTACTGCAATCTTTTGATCGTCCACTTCGTATGGTCAAAAACCCTGCAAACGAGACAAGACAAGTCTATTCAACCAAACCCATTCAGGTTAGCGTTAGTGACATCATTTTCAGTTAATTCAACGTTTTAGCAATTATTGGCAAGGGCCAGCGATGTTATACACTTGCTAGTTTTATTAAACCTTGGCGTTTGTCATGTACAAAACAGTAAAGAACCAGCACCAAATACTGAATAACATGTTTTATTGATTGGGCCCCTAAATGGGCAGAGTTTTGTACACGGGATGTAACTCTTGGAAAGAGGAAGCTACGCACAACAAATATACAAGTATGCACAAGAAGCATAAATATAATGACAAATCAAATTTGTGCACATGTCGGCAACGTGATGCAGACGAACATCATGAGCTGACCCTCCTATGACTCGCCTGACTCTAGCGCTTTCCCGGTATTCACACTTCTGAAGAGATTGTATCTGATAATCGACCCCCCAGGTATATTCTCCCGCACCAATGCGCACCGCAGTATCAAATTCGGACCGCAGTCATTTGCTTTTCAAATCCCTAACTTTTGCGTGAACCGCCCTTTACGGGTTTTCAGTTCACCGGGATACCCTTTTTTGTCGAAGCCGCCCAGTGTAGGTTTTCGACTTCGCGGGTGTACATTTTTTTTCAATTTTATCCCTAATTTTTGCCCGAACCTTTCATTCTGTTTTTGGTTCGCCAGGATGCCCCATTTTTGCCTGGACTCTCTTTTTTCTGTCCAGCGGGTCAATTTCAAGCAAAGTATTTTTTAACTGTGTCCGAATTCACAGGCGACGTAAAGTCTTCACCGTCCATGGTGGACAACAACAAAGCTCCTCCTGAAAAGACTTTTCTGACAACGTATGGCCCTTCGTAGTTGGGGGTCCACTTGCCCCTGTGATCTGCCTGTGGCGGGAGAATCCTCTTTAGCACAAGGTCGCCCATCTGAAAGCTCCGAGGGTGTATCTTTTTATCATACGCTTTCTTCATTCGGCTTTGGTACAACCGACCATATGCTAGAGAAGCTAACCTCTTCTCATCCATTAAACTCAGCTGGTTCAATCTGTCTTTCACCCATTCTGCCTCGTCTAGTTGGACATCTCGTAATACTCTCAGGGAAGGAATCTCAACTTCCAGTGGTAACACTGCTTCCATTCAATACACCAACGAGAACGAGGTTGCCCCGGTTGATGTGCGTACCGTCGTACGATCACCGTGCAAAGAGAAAGGTAGCATCTCATGCCAGTCCTTATAGGTCACCACCATCTTCTGAACAATCTTCTTTATGTTCTTATTAACTGCTTCAACAGCGCCATTCATCTTGGGTCGATAAGGAGAAGAGTTGTGATGCTCGATCTTAAAACTCTGACACAGCTCCTTCATCATTTTGTTATTTAAGTTCGAACCGTTGTCGGTAATTATCCGCTCGGGGATTCCATATCTGCAAATGATATCTCTCTTGATAAACCTGGCTACCACCTGCTTGGTCACATTTGCATAAGATGCCGCTTCCACCCATTTGGTAAAATAATCGATTGCTACCAGAATGAACCGATGTCCGTTAGAAGCCGTCGGCTCAATCTTTCCAATCATGTCGATTCCCCACATTGAGAATGGCCACGGTGACGACATCACGTTCAGAGGACTCGGAGGCACATGGATCTTATCTGCATAGATCTGGCACTTATGACACTTCTTCGCAAACTTAAAACAATCGGTTTCCATAGTTAGCCAATAATAACCTGCCCGCAGCAGCTTCCTTGTCATAGCATGCCCACCAGCATGCGTACCAAATGTACCCTCATGTATTTCCTCCATGAGCAGCTTTGCCTCTTTCTCGTCTACACAACGTAGTAGCACCAAGTCATGATTTCTCTTGTATAGAACACCGTCTGGATTCAGATAGAAATTACCCGCCAATCTCCTGAGAGTCTTCTGATCGTGACTAGATGCCGCAGCCGGATATTCTTTGTTTTTCAGGAAATTATGGATATCAAAATACCAGGGTTTATCATCAGATGCTTCTTCAATGGCAAATACGAAGGCGGGTCTGTCAAGCCGAGAGATAACAATTCTGGGAGCCTCATTCCAGAAGTTAACTTTATACATGGAAGACAATGTGGCCAGGGCGTCAGCCATCTGATTCTCTGCTCGCGGTACATGATGTAACTCAACCTTGTCAAAGAAGGGCAACAATCTCCTTGCGTAATTCATGTATGGCATCAAATTAGGCTGACGTGTCTCCCATTCTCCTTTTATTTGATTCACCACCAGAGCTGAGTCTCCGTATACGTCCAGATTTTTGATTCACAAATCAATGGCCTCTTCAAGCCCCATGATACAAGCTTCGTATTCGGCTTCGTTATTGGTAACTGGAAAGGTCAATCGAGCAGTAAATGGGATGTGCGACCCATGTGGAGTAGTGATGATTGCCCCTATTCCGCTACCGTAGGAGTTTACAGCTCCGTCAAAGATCAACTGCCATTTTGAACCCAACTCTGGTCCTTCGTCCGACAATGGTTCTTCACAATCTTTCATCTTCAGGTACATGATATCCTCGTCAGGAAAATCAGACCTCATCGATTGGTATTCCTCAATAGGTTGCTCTGCCAAGTACTCAGATAATACACTCCCCTTTATAGCCTTCTGTGAGACATATTGGATGTCGTATTCGGTTAAAACCATCTGCCAACGGGCAATTCTCCCCGATAATGCCTGCTTTTCGAATACGTATTTAATAGGATCCATCTTCGAGATGAGCATGGTTGTATGGTTCAGCATGTATTGTCTCAAACGCTTGGCGGCCCAGGCTAGCGCGCAACAAGTTTTTTCGAGCATTGAGTATCGAGATTCACATTCAGTAAACTTCTTACTCAGGTAGTATATCGCATGCTCTTTTCTTCCTGTCTCGTCGTGTTGACCGAGAACACAACCCATACTTCCCTCAAGAACTGTCAAATACATAATTAAGGGTCTCCCTGCCACTGGAGGTATCAAAATAGGAGGCTCTTACAAATACTGTTTTATTTTATCGAACGCCTTTTGACAATTTTCATTCCATGTTACAGCCTGGTCTTTTTTCAACAACTTGAATAACGGCTCACACGTAGCTGTTAGGTGAGATATGAACCGAGCGATGTAGTTCAACCTCCCTAAAAACCCACGCACCTCTTTCTCTGTTTTAGGCGTCGGCATCTCTTGTATGGCTTTTATTTTTGCAGGATCAACCTCTATTCCTTTTTCGCTCACGATAAACCCCAGTAGTTTACCCGACCTCACCCCGAAGGTGCACTTGTTAGGGTTCAGTCTCAGCCTGAACTTCCTAAGCCTTTTGAATAGCTTCAGCAGATTCACCAAATGTTCTTCCTCCGTCTGGGATTTGGCAATCATATCATCGACATAAACCTCGATCTCCTTATGCATCATGTCATGAAAGAGAGTCGTCATTGCACGCTGATACGTTGCCCCAACATTCTTTAATCCGAAGGGCATCACTTTGTAACAAAATGTTCCCCAAGGCGTGATGAAGGTAGTCTTCTCCATGTCTTCTGGCGCCATCTTAATCTGATTATGGCCCGAGAAGCCATCCATGAAGGAGAATACGGAGAATTGGGCAGTGTTGTCAACCAGCACATCGATGTGAGGAAGCGGGAAATGATCTTTCGGGCTCGCTTTGTTCAAATCACGGTAATCTACGCACATTCTCACTTTACCGTCTTTCTTCGGCACTGGTACAATATTAGCGACCCATGAGGGATATTTTGTAACAGCTAGGAAACCAGCATCCCACTGCTTTTGGACCTCCTCCTTAATTTTCACTTCCATATCAGGCCTAGTTTTGCGAAGCTTCTGCTTAACCGGCGGGCATTCTTCTTTTAGCGGCAGACGGTGCACAACCATATCCGTATCCAGCCCAGGCATGTCTTCATACGACCAAGCGAACACATCACTATACTCTCTGAGCATTTCAACCAGTCTTCGCTTGACGTTGCTCTGCAGCGCGGCTCCTATACGGATATTCCTTTCAACCCCTTCCGACCCCAGGTTAACAGTTTCAATGACCTCCTCATGAGGCAGGATGATTCGTTCTTCTTGCTTCACCAACCAAGACAATTCTTCTGAAACGTCGCCATCTTCAACAATCTCTTCTTCGGCCTGAAATACCGGGTGCTCAAAGTCAAAATGAGTCATAGGCGGTTCAATGATGTCATCTGAAAATATTATCCTGCAAAAGGAATGGTTAAATGCTTCAAAATGCGTATAAAGCGAATAACCACGTTGCCATTTTATTGTAAAACACAAAAACAGGAAAAACAGAGATCACAATATTTGTACATGAAAAAAAACGCCTTTTATTTAATGATTAAACAACACAATGTACATAACAGCACGACCCTAAGCAAAATCACGATGCCCCGGGTAAGACACCGGATTGTTCAATAATTAAGAAAACAAAGTATTATTGTTTGGTAGTCACAGGAACAATCTCCTGAATAGACCAATTGCATAATCCTTGTCCTGACACGCTCGGCTGAATCCAGGCGTCCATGTCGCAGTCACTGTCTCCTTCTTCGGAATCTGAAACAGCGTTGATGGCCTCGTGATACACTCCACTAGCTGTGATTGTTATTGGTGCTTTGAAACGGGGTGCCCCAGCAGCAGGTGTTGATGACGACGGTTGATATCCCAGCCCAAATCTGTCCATCTTCACGGGAATATCTAGAACCTACCCCCAGCCTTTTGTCTCACCAGTTTTCACTAGAGCCTGAGCCTCCTTGTATGACGAGACGGCCACCTCTGACGCTTTACTCGGCCCTTGAACTTTGTCTTTGATGCGCAACCCTTCAAAGGCTTGACAGGGTGTTTCATGAATCTCTCCGTCGACTTCTACGTACTTGAACGATGACAGATGGCTAACCAATATATCTTCTTCTCCACAGACCATGACCACACTGTCCCCTACCATGTATTTCAGCTTTTGGTGCAAGGTAGATGTGACTGCCCATCACCATGGATCCATGGTCGTCCGAGAAGGCAGCTGTATGCGGGCTGGATGTCCATAATGTAAAATTCAGTTTCGAAGATCTCCGGCCCCACCTGTAGAGGTAACGTTATGGATCCAAAGACTGTCCTTCGTGTACCATCAAATGCCCTGACCACCAAGTCGCTAGGCGTACAAATGATTCCCCTGATGTCCAATTTCATCATTGCCTTCTTTGGCAGCACATTCAGAGAAGATCCGGTGTCTACCATTACGTGGGACATGACTGAGCCCCTACATTCAACTGAGACATGCAACACCATGTTATGCTCTCTCCCCTTCGGGGTCAAGTCAAAATCGGTAAATCCCAAGCTATGGCCTGCGTTCACATGCGCCAACACCCCCTCCAACTGATTCACAGAAACATCTTGGGGTACGAAGGACGTATCCAGAACTTTCAACAATGCATTCCTATGAGCTTTGGAACATAATAGCAACGACAGTATGGATATCTTCGATGGCGTCTGTTGAAGGTGCTCAACAATTTTATAATCGCTCTTACGAATAAGGCGCATAAACTCTTCTACATCCTTCAATGACGTTTCTTTTTCGCTCCTCTGCACATGGACATCCTCCCTCATTTTTCCTTTTCCTTTCGCCAGTCGTTCAGCCTCTACCTCAGGCGATATAAAAATTCTCCCACTTCTCGTCATCCCTCCGGTCCCGGCGACGTTGTCTACAACCTCAACTGGCTGTTTACTAATATCAATTTTCACCCCATCATAGTATGCTTCCAACCCATAGGTCCAGGGTACCGCCTTAGTGCTCTCATAAGGGATTGGTCCTGCCTTGGTGATAGTGATCGGCGGTCGCCTGGCTGGCGCTGTTATAGTTATTATTTTTCGGGGGATTGTCACAGTAGCCACATCACTTTGCTCATCCGCGGATACCTCTGCCGGTTCCTCAACTGCCGTTCTGTCGAATTGTAATGTGCCTCCATCTATTAAGGTCTGAATACCCCTCTTCAATTCAGCACAACCCCCAGCTTGGGTCCAACACTCTAAACCAAACTCATCGCAGCCCGGATACACACCTCCTTTCAATAATCTGCTCTTTATCTCACACAACGGTGTCTTGAGGTCATCAACATTCATGATCAAGTTTAAGCCCTCCTCGGTTAAAATAGCATTTGCCCCATGGTTGGGCATGGCCTTTTGTACTATGTTCGGACCTGCTTGTCCAAAATTGATGGCCTTGCTATCCAACAGATCCTGTACCACATGCTTGAACGCGTGGCAACTCTCTATGTCGTGGCCAGGAGCCCCAGAGTGGAACTCACAGTGCTTGTTTGCGTCAAAGCCGTACGGAGGAGTGCCTGTTATTGGCGCCATAGTCCTCTTTTCCACCAAGTTCAAACCCAGTAACGTCTGTAGCAATTCTGCATACGTTGAAGGAGGCGTTTCAAACACCCTCCTTGGTTTGCCCCCCTGAATTCTGCGCTGGGCAGGATGTGCCCCTTGTTGTGGCTGCTGTTGCTGTGGTGGTATTGGTTGTTGATGAAATGGAATTGTGACACTTGCCACCTGTTGCGGATGATTGTACTGATTTCGACCTCTGCCCCGGCCTCGGCCTCGGCCCCCGAATACTGCACTTGCATCACCTTGACGGCGCCCACCGAAAGCCCTTCTGTTACTGCCAGCTGAAGTGGATTCCTCAGCTTGGAATCTCCCCAGTTTAATATTGCTTTCAATTTTCTCACCCATCAAGATTAGGTCCGAGAAACTGCCCAAGGAAGTATGAAACAACTTGTCATAAAACATACCAGTAAATGTTCCTATAAACATATCATTCATTTCTTTGTCATCCAAAGGAGGATGAACTCGTGCAGCCATGTCGCGCCATCTCTGCGCATATTCTTTGAAGCTCTCGTCTTTCTTCTGGGACAACCCCTGTAACTGGACCCGGTTGGGTGCCAAGTCACTATTGTACTTATAATGAGCCACAAACGCTTTAGCCAGCTGCTTCCAAGTTTTTATCTGAGTTAGCTCCAACCCCATGTACCATTCAAGGGAAGGACCAGACAAGCTGTCTTGAAAGAAATGCATCAGCATCCTCTCATCGTTTGAATAAGCCGACATCCTTCTATAATATGATCGCACATGCACCTTTGGACAGGTATCCCCCTTATATTTGTCGAATGTGGGAGCTTTAAACTTTAGTGGTACCCTCAGGCCAGGCACCAGACCCATTGTGGTCATATCTAAACCAACAGCGCTTTGATTCACGACACCTTTCATCTGCTCCTCGAGCATCTTGATTCTCTGAGAGTCATCTATAGGACCTTCAAAACCTCCACCAGAGAAAGCATCTTCTTGCTGATCTTCTAGCCAATTACCGTTCCCATTTCCGTATCCATCATACCCGTTGTTACGGCCAAATCTAGTCTGGTTCATTACAGGGCCCCACCCCCTGTTACCATACCCCGGAGCGACTCCGGCAGGTCCAAGAGACATTATTCCAGCACCATTCCCATTACCGAATCCGCCATAACCCTGATTGGTATTACCAAATCCATCCTGTCCAAAGCCCTGAGCGTTGAAGCCGTACTTCCCAGCATGATCAAACCCCTGGTCATTAAAGCCAACCGTTGTTACCGAAGCCATTACCTCCAATATTATCACCACTCAGATTGACATCCCCGAACCCAACGTTGTTGACGACAGTCTCGTTACCGATTCCTGCGTTACCGTTCCCGGCGGCAACGCCGTTGTTCACATTGACAGCAGGTATGTTCACCACAGGTGGAGCTACCGGTGTAGGAGTACCATCCCCGTGAATAGTGTCAACTCGCACAGAATTATGGTCTTCGTTTCCGTGCCCAGCATTTCTCATCAGCAAAGGCTGCACCAAAGCTTGCAAGTTCTCCTGGCCTTTCTCAATGGTCTCCATTGTCTGCATGAATAGCGCCAGCTTCTCACGCATGTCCTGCATTTCATTCTGTATCTGATCCATAACTCTTCTGCAGTTGGTACGAGTAGAGTATCGGTGCGGGCGTTGACTTTCAATCCTGAAAAGACCTGTACGGTGCAGGAAATGAGATACAGTTCAATAATCACCTGTAATGCGATATGAATGTGAATGCAATGCAGTATGTGTCTGTGCATTAGGGGATATCACTCCCCGATTCTAGTGCGAATGTGTCAGCGTGGTGGCAGTGACGGCAATACGAAGTTCGGAGCCGAATCATAGAAAACACCTCATATATTGCAGAGAAACCCATCAGGTCAGGAATACAATATCAGTGAGTGTACAATAAGAAGGCATGACCTCAACCAACAATCCTGGTGATGGTCAGCACAATGCAAATAAAGCATACACATTAATACATGAAACGGTCAAGTGCTCCCATATGCCTGGTACTCCTCTAATAGCCTCTTAATCTCTGGATGACTTGGTCGGGTAAGCAGACCCTGAACAAGTAGATCTCTTCGCTTGAGAACACGTCGTAAATCACCAGCGGATTCCTCCCATGCCCCTTCTCCGAAGCGATCCTCTAGCTTCCGTTTCTGAGCCACAACCTCTTTCTTGCCCTCGATGGCCTTGTTCAATGAGTTCTGAAGACTATATCTTGCCATCACCTCCTCTTCATGCTTTTTATTGCTAGCCTTCAACTGTACTTCGAGTTCAGAAATTTGCTGCTTCAATTTGTCTTCCCTCTTTTTGTTGTTGGTTAGCGTAGCATTCCACGTTTTGTTACAAGAAGAGATTTCCCGGTGGGCGGCATCTAGTGCTTTCTTCTTGGACTCCAACATATCATGAGAGCTTCTGAATTCTTTCCCCAGGCGTTCACGCTTCTTTTTCTCTTCGGTCAGTTCAGCACCTAGCCTGTTTACTAACTCAGTCTGCTGTTGAAAAGAATGCACAACCTTGTTCTTCTCACTACGCATCTGAGCCAGTTCCTTTTCTAACTCTTCATTAGCTAATACCAAGGCTTCCTTCTCTTTTACAACTCGCTCGTAGACCTCCATAGTAACGGTGGTTGGTTCCTCTACATGAACATGGACTGGTGCAGCTGGAAACGACATTAGCAACTGTTTTGCTCTCTCTTGTATCCAAGCTTTGTATGGTACATAAGCCTGACAATCATTCTTCCCCAATAGTGGTTTCCCTCTTCTGTTGATACGCATCCAAGCGTTCTGAAGCTTGGCTAGTAACTCTCAATTCAAGTCACCGGTGAAGTACAGAGATTCCTGCACTTCTTCCTCCCTAGGTGGGTTCTTCAATGCGTATCCAAATTGGCGAACAAACAGAGATGGATTATAATTGATGCATCCTTTCCTTCCTATCAAAGGCACGTTCGGATACCCAGCGCAACTGAAAATAAGCTCAGACCCCAGCAAGTCTCGGTTAAACCACTCAATGTCTTCAGAAGATAGTCTCATCAGGCGCTCTGGCCAGTCAGCTGTAGTTGCGCCATCTACAAAAGGTCCCTTTAGGGGGAGATGGCTCTTAAACCACATGTTCAACAGCGGCGCGCAATAGTAAACAGTCTTTCCTCTCCTATTTTCATTTTTGTAGTGCAATGAATGATAGAGATATCCAATCAAGGTGGGTACAGGGTTGCCAGCAGCAAACAGATGAAAGGCGTCAAAGTCCACAAAATTAGGTAAATTGGGAAACAACACTATTCAGTAGATGCACAGAGCCAAAATAGCATTAAAGACTATCCAGCATCCGCTCTTGGCGTATTCTTGGGCTTTGCCAACTAGAAAACCGAGGGAGAAGCCGGGAACCCCGATCCAAGAAGTCACTAATATTTCAGAAGCGTTCATGTGTAAGGCCTTAGCTAAGTCCTCCAGCTTGGGCTTAGCGTCACAATGGATGAAAGGAACCTTATTTTGCACCGGCAGCTCGATAAACTCTGCGTACTCTTCCATGGTAGGCCCTAAAATAAAGTCAGCAAATGTGAAACATCTCAAGGCGGGGTCATAGAATTGCATCAATGTATACAGCTCATTCGTCTCAACAGCAGTTGGCTTGCAGACCAGTCTCAACAGTCTTCCATAACTCATCCTGAAACTTCTCCTGACCTCCTCATCAGCAAGGGAAATCAGACCAAGTAGGAGAGTAACGTCAGGTGTAGGTAACCTGTACGCAACTGTCCTTCTCAAACCAGCCATGATCAGAAATCAGAAGTCCGGACACTAGAATCAGGGAATATGCAAACGCACCTGCAGCACAAACACACATTAATGAAATGCACATGAAAATGGTTATGCGAACAATGCAATGCACATAGATGAGCAGGGACCAAATGCCATGGCTGAAAAGCCCGAACCACATCAGAAGTCTCAGATAGACCATCCAGAATTCCTCAAACCCTGGTCTTAGACAGACCCAATACAAAGCTTCAACTCTGGTCTCTGATAGACCCCATAACATAACTCCAACTGGTCTCTGACAGACCCCTCAACTGTCCATAAATATCCTGAATCTCAAATCAAGGAACAAACCGGTGTCTGAAGGTCTAGTTACCTGCATAGCCCCAAACCCTCTCACAGGTAGGTGTCCTAGCAACTGACAATGGTATGGCATCCTATGCGGTCGTCGGCGTCACAGACTTTCAGGGTTGATGATACGATTCCCAGAAGGAGTGGCATCTTCAAATCCTGAAGAGGCCTCACTTAGCCGACTTCCAAATGATCGGTTCCCGGAGTCGACAATTCAACTAACCAACAACCCCTTCGACCCAAAGGGTAGAAAAAGAAGTCAACCAGAAGAACCTCGTCCGAGTGTGGATTTTGCGGGACACTAATGCAAGCAAAGCTGGCACGCGCCCACTACTTTCCACTCTAATTCTAAGTGCACTCAAGCCCAGGTCCGACTTATCTCTCAATCATAGAGCACCCGTCACAATCCCCAATAACAACAATAATCAATAATATAGTACTGAATGTAAAATACAGAAAAAGTAAATCCATACAACATCCTCGACGGGGCGTTAGGATTGACTCGCTTAAGGGACGTTGGATCCCAAATGCATATGGAACTATCGCAGTCCTTAGCAGCCGGGGGACGTTGGATCCCCAGCAGAGTCGCCAGCTGTCGCTACTGCGAAAATCGGCGCCGGCTGAACAGAAGAGTCGCCACCGTGCGTTATTTATCCCAAAGGAGGGAAAGGAAACACTCGAAGTAAACCTACCGCAAAGACGGGAAAGGAATGGTCATCGCAACCAAATCCTGGATTCGGGAGTCGGTTACGCAAGGGGAAGGTATTAGCACCCCTCACGTCCGTCGTACTCGACGGGATCCACGCTTGTTTTCTGGTACGGATTGTTATTCTATCTATTCTACAGGTCTGGGGTTAAAAGAAAATAAAATGACTCGGCAAAGTATCGCACTTTATGCCTACGTATTCCCGTCTGGAATGAGAAATCAGAGTCAACGTAGTTCGCCTACCTACGGGAAAGGAGGGGAAGGTTGCTCGCTAGGATATCGCATCCTATGCCTACGTACTTTCATACAACATGAAAGATCAGAGCAAACGTAGTTCGGGCCATGTACGACACAAGTCTGTCTTGATTGTTTTTATCTCCTTCTGAAAAACGGTTTTTCTGATTACTGGTCCAAGCGGACAAAAATTGACGATTTGATGAGTTCACATTCTTTTACGGAAGAAGTTTCTTTTATTGCTTTTGAAATATTTATTGTGTTTTTCTGTTTGTTTTTAGAAAGAAGAGACAGAACTCTAACCTATGGTTGAAAAAGGGAATCAAACTAACCTAATGTTATCATGCATGGGTTAAGACCTAATGTCTATCATGTTCCTCTCTTGCGCAGAGAGAAACAGAGATCCTAAGGGAATAGACGGAAAAACAACAGCATATACAGTAAAACAGTAAAATATGCATGAATGCAGCAGTACAAGCGAGGCAAGGGAGTCCCACTCAACCTCGAACCTAGAAAACAACAGGCAAAAGCGAACAAAATTCACTTTCAACCTAACAGATTAATTGGCAAACAATACAGTCCGGGAAACTCAAACAATACATCAAAAGCTTATAAACAGCAAAAATAACAGCAAACAGCAACTCTGCACAACAAGCTCCATCATCTTCTATCTGCAAGTCATCTTCAAAACATCTACAAGCTTTAAGCAAGCATTAATCTTCAAGGAAAAAAGCTCTAACAGTAAACACCTTCAACAGCTTCAAACAGCAGGGTTCCAACAGCAGCAATCAAATGCACAGCTTCAACAGCAAGGTCTCTATCTTCAATCTTTCATGGCTTTTCTTCAAGTCCCACTCTCCAAGATGAGTAGCAGTTAACAAGATGAATTGGATGTTAAGCAGTCAGTTGCCTACCAAGGGTGGCCTACTGACTGTTAACATGATACAGACAATTTTCTCTCAAAAGTTCTATCTTTTAAATACATTCACTAATCCTCCCAAAGGAAGGAGGTAGGTATTTAAAAGAGACTTTGAATCATAGAGAAAGAATGGAGGCAAACAAGACCTTCCATGTTTATGAAGCAAGTTTCTACTCTAAGCTCTACCTAGCTCCTAGTTCCTATAATCTTCAACAGCTGCAAGCAAGCTACACTCTTCATCAACTCTTGAAATTGATCTTCACTCCTTTTGTCTTCAAGGGGCTTCATCAGCAAAGTCTTCAACTCAAACCCATACCCCAAGCAAGCCCAATAACCCACACAATCAAACAATAACCCTAGAAAGGGCACACCATACAATCAATCAATTATAAAAACATACTAAGAGTATTACTATGAAAATGAAGTAAAATGGCATTTTTATGATTTCATATTTTTCTTGACAAAAAATGGAAAATGGGGGAAAAAATCCCATTGAAAAATAGTCATTTTTCAATTTATTATGGTTTTTTAAAGTTATAAAAAATTTGGAGAAAAATTAAAATGAGAAATGATGAGGGGGTGCACAAAGAAATAAAATCCAGTTATTATTAATGATGGGCCCAGAAGGTGGGGTGCGCATAGCATAGCGCTTGGGCCCAGCTATGATTCAGAAAACGAAATGAAAATGAAAAGAAAAACAATCAGAAACGCGGTGCAAATAGCAGTCAATCATAGTACAATATTGGATTGGGCCTACATGGGGGGGGGGGGGGGGGGTGGATATCAAAATTAGTTCAAAGCCCAGAATTCCACTTAAGTGGAACGCAGCGTTTCGCTGCTCCTCTTTCCCTCTCGCTTCAGCTTTGAATTTGGACCATTGGATTCTTTTCAGGTCAACCATTCCACACATGATCGCACGGCCACAACTTCGTCTCCTTCCTTGAGACCTAGGGTTTCAGAAAACACCATGGAAATAGCTCCCATGCGCAGAACGTTCCACCATTTGTTCTCCCTCGTCTTTTCATCAAATGACACGATATAAGAACCAAATTTAATCTATTTTTCACGTAGAATATAGCTGTGGCCTTAGATTGCATTGAAACAAACTATATCGTCCAAACCGAAAGGTATAACATCATGAACTCAACATTTCCTCAGTTATCAACCTTCACCCAACTCACCATTCTTTGTATAAAAATAATCTTCAGGCTATACTGATCAAAACTAGCTTATCACCTAAGATTCTAACAGCTTAATCATCATGTTCTATGCCTCAACAGAATTCATGTGCACCCATCAACCTTCACCAAATCTTGCTAAAGTCTCCAAAAATAATCATCTAACCACCTAGACCATGTCTAACCTAACAAATCATGAAGACTATCCCTAATTCAAGCCAAATCGTGAGAAACACTAACCTGGTAAGAAGATGAAAACAGAAGGTTGAATTCTTCAATTTAAAGCTTGCAATGCTCCAGGATCATTCAATGGACTATGATCTTGATTCTGTATGCAACACTTCTTGTTCAAACCACCTGGATCCTCATAACCAATTTCAATTGCACTTGGATGTGAGAATTTTGCAGAGCACGATTCAGGCCACTATTCACTCACATCTTGGTTGCAATAGGATCAGTGATGATTATTGGATTGAATGAAAACAAAAACTTGAAAGAATGATGAAGAATTGAGAGGATTCGAAGCAATTTGCAAAAGAGCAAGATAAAGTGAAACTATGAGTTTTCTATCAAAATGAAGTTCAACCCTCTTTTGGATCAGTTGGAATGAATATATAGATGATGATGGAAAGTTCCAGAACTTGCTAGATTGATCTCATGAGAAGTTGCTTATATCTTTGCGTGAGAAAGTGAAATTGGTGAGTTGAAAAAAATCAGTCCATGAAACCTTGTTGCAGCTCCTCATTCTCACTTGAAAATCTCATTAGGTGATATTTTGAACATGTGGAAAGGCCTTTCTAGCTTGCACCTTAATCCCTTGTATGCATTGGATGTGTAACTTCAATTATAAGCAAGCTATGATAATTCCCAAATTTTGACCTCAAACCCAAAATATAACATTTCCAATAGTCTTAAAATGTCCTTTACCTTCAAAATGGTTGGTCATATGCTTGGTTTTGCTTTTGTATCAAAAATTCACAATTTTGGTCCTTTAAAAATGTACTTCTCCCTTTATAATTGGTCAATTTTGCAATTCTAAGCTATGAGCATTTCCAACTTGCCACAACCAATTTTCTAGACTCAAAATGTCATTTGGAGCGAGTTTTATGTTGAACATTTCTTCATTTGAAGTTTGGAAATAGGAGTTTTGGGCATATGCTTGAAATGACCTGTAATTCCACTTTCCCAAAATACCCCTGGCTTGCCAAGATCATAAGTAGAGTTCTACAAATCAGATGAAGGCATACCATACCTTTCTAGAAAGCTAAGATCATGAGGAACAACTTTCATGCTGGCCAGAAATCCATTTGAAATCTCCTTGAGGGGTAAAAGTTGCATGGAAATCAAGTAACTTTCATAGACAAATTTCAGTGCGCTCTAATGACCTGTAACTTGCAATAACCATAACTTGAGTTCAATAAATCTACTTGATGCCTTCCACCACTCAAATTAAAGGTATTGAGATACTCTACAAGTTTCATGTTGGCCAAGGATCCATTTGAGACATTCATTTTGACTTATCTTGCTTGGAAGTTTACCCTAAATCAGGGGATTTTACACAGAAACCCTAATTTAGAAACTTCTCTTCTTCTTGATTTCTTTTGACTTCACCTTAGCACAAAACCACATCCATATCCACATATCAAATGAGGCATCCCACATCTTCCAAACAGGCCTTGATGCCCTTCAATCAAGCATTTGACCTAGGGTTGACCCAGATGACCCCCTAGTTGACTGTCTTCAACTGCAGCTCTTGTAATCACATCAATGACTTGTCTCACTCTCAAAATTACCCTTTAGGTCTTCCATGCCCTCAATTCATAGCTCACAGCTTCTCTGATGATCTTAACATATCCTCAAGATAGGAGAGAAACCCACTGCTTGGCCTTTAAACTTCACAAAGCTTCAATTTCTTTCTTGGTGATTTGAATAGGCTTGAATCTTGATAAGAGCCTCTTGAATACATTCCTTGAGATGAAAAATAGCACTTGATCCCTTGTCAGATGGCTTGCCATGCTATGCTATGCAAATGATTAAACTATGTACATGACTTTTTATGCAAATGACAATGCAATTGAAACATAAACCAAGTGAAGTAGGTTGAGCAAATTTTTAGGGTGCAACACACCCCTCGCGTCCATCGTACTCGATGGGATCCACGCTTGTTGTGTTTACTGGACGAGTTGGTTTATCTATCTACCTATCAAGGCTAGCTTAAACAGAAAAGAGAATGACTCAGCAAAGCGTCACGCTTTATGCCTACGTATTCTCATTAGAGAACAAGAAATCAGAGTCAACGTAGTTCGACCTACTACGGGTTACGGGGAAGGTGGCTCGCCAATACATCAGTATTGTGCCTACGTACTCTCAACAGGTATGAGAGATCAGAGCTTACGTAGTTCGGGATACTACGGATTACGGGAATTCAGATTCATCTGTTTTATCGAGTAGGGTTAAACAACAGTTCCAGCAGTTAGGGACAAAGCTTGTTTGCGTTGGCGCTGAAGTTTAACGATACTCTTTTCTTCAGAAAAGCTTTCCTTTGAATTATGGGCCCACGGGGCAAAAAGGTTTGAAGTTTGTTTTCTGTCTTTTACGAAAGAAGTGTTTTTTACTGTGTTTGCAATTTCAATCGCACTAAAGACTATGACCTGAGAGTGAATGCATCGCATGTCACCCAAAGGGTGCCATACTAAACATCAAGACTGTTGGAAAGAAGCTCCCCAACAATCCTTTCTCAGATAGCTTAAGGCTCGTAACGTACGAAAGAAATCATTCATGATTGCTGTATTTTAAGCTGTTTTGAGATGAGAAGAGAACAGGCTCAACTACGGGGAGACTATTAAGTCCTACTGTTGTCATGCCAAGGATTCATCCTATGGTTGAGGTTTGAAACAGGGAACTCCTAGAAGTTATCATGCATAGGTTTCAACCTAAAGTTCTATCATCACTTCCTTATCAAAGGAAATGAGAGTCCTAAGGGATCATGTCAATGATACAGAAACAGCTAAAGCATCAGCTTAAACAGTAAATAGTAAACGACTGTAAAATGCATGCAATGCAAGTGAGGGAGGAAATGTGTGTGGGGCAGCAGCCTCCACAAGCTCATCTCAACCTCAAGCCAGATATGAATAACAGTAATCATACTGAGGAAAAATAAAACATGCTATCAAGCAAAATAGTAAACTGCAATCATACAGAAGAAATAACATGCTATCAAGCAAAATAAACCACATGCGCAAGGGAGCTGGGCTCTACCGAATACCCGCAAGCAAAGCTACACAGTAACAATACAAGCATAGGGAGCAACTCAACCTCTAGTGCAATCATGCTCCTAGGTTAAAGTCAGTCTAGATATGGACTTATTCTAATGCATCAAGCAAGTCAAACAAGGCACATCAATACAGAAAAGAAAACAGACAAGAGAGCAGATCAACAACTCTCTTCCAATTCCAAGCTTCAGCTCTTCTAACAGCAACTCAGTCTTCAGACTTCAACCACCCTTCAAGGTTATCATCTCTCATGACAAGTATCAACTTGCTTTTCCAGGTTTCAACCCTGCAACATAAGTTTCAACTTATCTTCACTTCCCCAAGCTTCAGCTTTACATTCATTTCCACCTTCAGGCTTCACTCTTAACCACAAGTATCAACTTGATTCCTTTAGGATCTCCAAGCTTCAAAGTAAGTATCAACTCATCCTCTGTTCTTCCAGCCTCAGCTCTACACTCAATCTCAATTGAATCCTCTTCATAAGCATCAACTTAGTCTTCAAGCTTCAGCTCTCTTTGCTTTACCAGTCTCAACTTGGTCTTCTCTTCCTACAAGCTTCAACTTCTCAGAGTAGTCTTCAATCATCTAGAAGTATCAACTTTATCCATCAATCTATAAGCCTCAGCTCTTCATTCAGTCTCTACTGGATCTTCATTGGGTCTTCAAGTATCAACTTGTTTCTTCTTGCTCTTCAAGCCTCAGCTGCAATGGCAATGCTCAGGGAATCATCCTCTTCCATACTCTTCAATGAAGTCTTCATCTTCAAACTCAAGCCCAACATCTTCAAGATACTCCAACCAGAAGAAATCACTTAACTGGATAAGCTAGGATATTAAACTGCTTATTGACCACCAAAGGTGACCTATAAGGGTTCAACATCAAAAGAATGGTTCCCTCAAAAGTTCTACTTCCTAGGTACCATCACTTATCCCTCCAAAGGAGGGAGGTGAATACCATGGAATGACCTTGAATCATGGGGAAGAATGGAGGTGAAAGATACCATCCATGTTTAAGAAAGAAATCAACTAAGTCTAAGCTCTACTTAATTCCTAACCCTAAAACAACAACAAAACAAACAAGTCTTCAGGCTCTCAAGCTCCTCCATCAATCTTCAAGTCTTCCCCTATGCTCCTCCATGCTCCACAAAGCAAGACCAAGCCCACCAAGCCAAGCAAAAGCCCACAAAGCAAAGCAAAACAAAATACAAGCCCACAAGGGCAACACAAACAACAATCAATTACAAAAATCAATTAAAAATAGTATACTATTATATTAAAATCTAATATAATTTCTAGGGGATCCTATATAACTACCCTTAATACCCTATATGTCCCAATATCTAACTTGACCTAAAAACCCAAAATTCTAGTGTTATTGTGGACCTATGTTAAGGATTGACCTAAATCTACACAACCTAAAGTCATCTAGTCAAAACCAATCAAAAACTAATCACAAAATTATGGAATAAATCCAGAGGGGAGCTAAAGTCCTAATCTAACTATCATAAAAATAATGGTTCAAAAATATGAAGGGAACTAGCTAAAAAAAATTATACAAAACCATGCATCAACATAAAATGAATTAAAAAGCTATTAAAGAGAAAATATACAAAAAATATTAAAAATGCATGAAATTCAAATGTTTTGATTTTATAATTTTCTAGACATCAATTTGAAATAGGAGAAAAAATCCCCATGCCAAAATCATTATTTTTCTATTTAATATGATTTTCCAAAGATTAAAGAAAAATGAAGAAAAAAAATAAAATGTGAAATGTTTGGTGTATTTAGCAATGATATGCATTGCAAATCATGAGTGGGCTTAAAATGGGGGTGTCATCAGTAAACGCGCTAGGCCCAATTTAACTCAGAAAACAAATAACAAAATTATAAAGAAAAAGAAAAAAACACGGTGCAGAAAGTAGAGATATGCTGTTCAAATCATCACTGGGCCGTGGATGGGGGTGTGATTAGCAATTACTTCCTTAAGCCCAAACGAAAAATAAATGAAACGACTTCGTTTAGTGCTTCTTAGACTTTCCCTCTTCAAAACGTGAAATCAAAACACAACCACACGATCTGATCCCAGTCAACGAGTCCTTACATGATCCAACGGCCATGGAGTCATCCCCTACCTTCAGCCAGGGTTTTGGAAGCAAGAATCCATGGAAACAGAGCTTCACATATCAAGTTTCCTCCATTCGCAGAACCTCAAATCTCAATCGAAATTCATCTTTTAAAACACTAATCTACTCTAAATTCATCCCTGATCACACCCATAGCCTTAGAATTCAAAGAATCATCCTCAATCTCTAAACCCGATAGTGAATCCAAATTATGCTCAAATCTCAATTCTGACTATTCTTGAAATTGATTACCTCAGAATGATCACCACATTACCCTGATTAAAACTTGCTATAAAACTCATGTTATATCTCACTATACCTCATGTTCTTGATCAATAAAGAAATGGTGTCATCATCTTGATCCTCTCCAAATGATCTCAAAATCTCCAGAATCCATCTCCTACTTGTCTCTAACCATTCTAACCTAACAAATCTAACTAAATGTGCTTGAATTAGGGTGTAGAGTAAAAGTTGCAAACCTGGAAATTTCTGAATAACAGATAGATCAAATCTTCAATTCAACCTCTCAATCTCTTCAAAATCACTCTTTGTGCCAAGATCTTGCTACTGTTTGCAAAAGTTTTGATGGAGGATGCTTGAAACCCAGAATCCGATGGTGACTTGCAGCTTCCAAAATCCAAATGCTAACTCTTCAATCCCACACGATCTTGCTCTCAATTTGGTATGCACACACTCAGTATGATCAATGGAAGATGTTAGGATTGAAAGAATCAATGGAAATGGTGTGGAATATAGAAATTGATTTCAACTTGCAATGGAAGAAAATGAAATGGAAATCTCACTCTCCTCTCTAATATCTCACCAACCTTGCATCTGAGCAACTTCTAATCAATATATAGGATGGTTCTAAACCATCCAGAACCTTCTGGAATCATCCAATGAGAATTTGGGATTCTCATGTCATGGGTTTTTGATTTCAAGCCATCTGATATACCAGCTTGTGTTTGGCTCATTGCAGCACTTGTATCTGACTTGAAAATCTCCTTAGATGAGATGCATGAGGTGTTAGGATGCTTTGCTAGCTTGTGCATTGACCTTCCTTATGTTTTGCATATGTGCCTTAATATGCAAGTAACCATTTTCCAAAGCAAGTCCATGATTTAGACCTCAAACCAAAACTGTGGCTGAACCATTATCTTTAAAATGTTTTCTAGAGTCAAAATGGTATATTACATGCCATGGTTTGGATGTGTAGCTTGAAAATTTCAATTTCCAACTTTGACTTTTTTTACTTATGCCTTCATTTTAGGTCATTTTTACCATTTTGAGCTAAAAGCCTTTTCAACATCTCATGACTTCCTTACTAGCCTTAAAACATCATTTTAAGCAAGTTTGATGTTGAAGATTTTTCCATTTGAAGCTTGGAAATAGGAGTTATGGCCTTATGCTTGAAATGACCTGTAACCTCCAAATGACCAAAATGCCCTTGACTTGTCAAAGCCATAACTTGAGTTCTACAAATTCTATCAAGGAATTCTAGTACTCTATAGAAAGCTAAGAAGATAAGGAACAACATTCATGTTGACCAAAAGTTCATAGGAATAATCCTTCTTGGGCAAAAGTTGGATGCAAGTTGGGTGACTTTCAAGACCCCAGATTCACATACCTCAGATGACCTGTAACTTGTCAAAGTCATAACTTGAGTTCTACAAATCCTATCAAGGACTTCTAGTACTCAAATTAAATCTAAGAACAATCTCTACAACATTCATGTTGGGGGCAAGATGATATGACAATCACATCTTGAGCTAAACTTCCTTGAAGATAGGGGTCAAACTAGGGGATTTTACACTGTCAAGCCCTAGAAACCCTGGCTTGAAACTTCTCAAACTCTTCAATCATGATGAGTTGACCTTGGAATCATCCTTATAACATCTCAATGTGTCATTCCATGATCACATGGCTCTTAGATTAGGTCTCAACCTTGTTCAAATCATCAGTTGACCTAGGGTTGACCCAGTTAAACCCTAACTGCACCACTCATGGCTGAGGCCTCTTAATCTTGCATAATGACCTGTCTAGGCTTCATGATGGCTTTCAGGACACCTCATAAGCTCTCTCAAAGGCTTCAAGTCCACATTCATGGCATCAGAATCATCTGAGGACTCCCCACAACTCTCAAGTTAGGAGGCACACACCCTTGGTTTCAACCACTCTCTCTGAGGATCTTTTAACTTCTCTGGCAAGGATATCAACCCTTGAACATTTGAATAAGCTTCTTAGCTAGCTTCATAGTCTTGTGGTGCTCTTGATTGGTAATCATACCTCTTGATCTCCTGCATACATGTCAATGAAATGCAAATGATAATGCTAATGTGAATGAAATGAAACATAAGCTAGGTAAAGAGATGTTGGTCAAATCTTAGGGTGCAACAGCTGCCCCTATTCAAACGGCTTGAACCTGACTGGGTGAGAAGCGAACGACTCTCAACCAATTAAGTGCGAGACGGTTGAATACCGACAAACCCGGAAATTTGCCAACTGCACCAGTACACGGTACTCTGACGGGAACAAATCTTTGAACACTGAAATATTAGCTGCACGGCAACTAGCTGGAGAATTGGTCACACGGTAAACGGTGATACATGGTCGATCATGTCGTCAGGCATCAAGCTTCCTCGGGACTCATCAGGTCAACAATCAAGTTAAATCATGTCGTCGGGCATTCAAAGAAAACTTTCGGGCATCAGCCGGACTCCATCAGTAAGTCGGGAATAGAATTCTCAGGCAATCATGAACCAATTGGGGATATCCAAACTTCTGCCGTCAGGCACTCTGCATCAGCTGAGGGAACTGCTTCGTTAACACGGTTGGACTTCAATCGTCAAGTCTTCGAGGGAAGTTTCAACTTCGCTGTTCAGGAACCTGCTGGGGATGACACATCTCCGCCGGGGATTCTGGAGAACTATCAAGTAACTCTGCTTCGGGGATCCAGGAATCATTCTGGATGAATCATCTCTGCTGAGGAAATCAAGAATCATCTTGAACAAATAACTTCGTGGGGACTTTAGGAATCGTCCTGAACCGATAACTCTGCTGGAGATTTTAGGAATCATCCTGAGCAAATGCTCTGCCAGGGACTCTAAGTATCAACTTGAGCCACCAACTCTGGCGACTGCACTGGGGATTTTAAGAATCATCTTAAGCAAACGACCTTGCTGGGGAATTCAAGAATCATCTTGAGCCGAAGACTTCGCTGGGGACTTCAAGAATCATCTTGAGCAAGCGACTCTGTTGGGGGGCTTCAAGAATCATCTTGAGCAAGCGACTCCATTGGGGGGAATTCAAGAATCATCTTGAGCAACCAATTCTGCGGCGGAACACCTGCAAAACAAGAACGGTAACAACCTAGGTCATGCATATGCTTCGGCAATGGCGCAAGGCTCCACACGGTGGAAATGCTACGCATTTATGATAAATGCTATGCAGTCATGCAAAATGATGCGATCCCGTCAGCAAAATAAATGCTGAAGGGAGAATCCTCCTGTCAAGGAGAAAAAACCACTCAGATAGGGGGAGGAAATATCATGCTGAGGAGAAAGAGGTCACGCCAATCTCAATCGGGCGTTGTGGGGAAGTGAACTTCAGTTGACTGCTGCAGGGGAACGAAGCTCTACGAGAACCTGGACCTGCCGAGGGAAAGCGATGTCAATCGCGGGAATAAACTGCACGGCCTTCACGGCTACTTCCCTGGAGATAACAGCTCCGGCGGGGAAACACATCATCAGCTATTCAACACTCCATTGGGGAAAACCAATCATGGCCTGAGCGGCTTCCAAGGACTCGGCTCTCTTGGGGATCTGCAAACTCGGTTGGGGAAGAAGAAATCATTCTGCTTGCTGGGGAGATTACGAATCTGCGGGGAACCTCGATTCCGCTGGAGACTTCAGTCTTGAACCATCAGTTGCTGCACACTTCGGTGAATGACTCAGCTGAGGAGATGACGTTCCTTCAGGATACATCTGATTGGGGAGAGAATCTTTTCTGCCTGGGGAGACATATCAATGCTCACGGTATCGTGTTCAGACTCTGCGGGAGAGGCTGCTAAACCTTGCTGGAGAAGGAGGAATCATCCTGCTTGGGGATGCGCACGGTGCACTGTCTGGAATATGCTACACCTGCAGCAACACAAACAAACAGACAAGATACCCTTCTCAAAGGGACCTATCAAGGTTATCCTCTTGTGACAATGTTCGAGTAATTCATTGTTTCAACAATTAGTGGCCTAGGCCAGTAAGTTTATGTATGCGCATTTTATCAAAAACATCGGCGTTCTTTTTCGCAAACAAAACAGATAAATGCTAAACAGGCAAACATAATTGATGAATAGTATACATTTTATTGATAACGAACCCCTGAATGGGTAAAAATGTTTTTACAACAGATGCAAGCTCCTGGAATGAGGAAGCCGCGCAAAAATAAAACATAAATATACATCAGTATATACAAATGTCGGCAACGAGGCGTAGACGAACACCATGAGTTGATCACTCTATGACCCACTCGACTTCGATACCTCTCTGACGCTTCAGCTTCAGAAGAGATTGATTCAGATAAACGGCCCTCAGGTCTTCCAAACCACTAAACAAAGAAAGTCCATACGCGGAACGCAGTCATTTGCTTTTTCAAATCCCTAACTTTTGCATGAACCGCCCTTTGCGGGTTTTCGATTCACCGGGATACCCTTTTTTGCCAAAGTCGCCCATCCGGGTTTTCGACATTGCGGGTGTACATTTTTTCAATTTATATCCCTAATTTTTGCCCAAACCTTTTTCCCTTTTTATGGTTCGCCGGGATGCCCCATTTTTGCTTGGACTCTCTTTTTACTGTCCAGCGGGTCGCTTTCAAGCAAAGTATTTTTTAACTGCGTCCGCGTTCACCGGGGATGCAAAATCTTCACCGTACATTGTGGATAACAACAAAGCTCCTCCCGAGAAGACCTTGCTGACGATGTACGGACCTTCGTATTGGGAGTCCACTTGCCCCGGTGATCGGAGTGTGGAGGACGAATCTTCTTCAGGACGAGATCACCCGTCTGAAAGCTTCTAGGACGCACCTTCTTATCATAAGCTTTCTTTATTTGGATCTGGTATAGACGACCATATGCAATCGATGCTAACCTCTTCTCGTCCATCAGGCTGAGTTGGTTTAGTCTGTTCTTAATCCATTCTGCCTCATCGAGTTTTACGTCAACCAAAACTCGTAAAGAAGGGATCTGAACTTCTAACGGTAGGACAACTTCCATACCGTACACCAATGAGAAAGGAGTTTCCCCGGTTGATGTACGTACCGTTGTACGATAACCGTGTAGTGCGAAGGGCAACATCTCGTGCCAATCTTTGTAGGTCACAACCATCTTCTGTACAATCTTCTTAATGTTTTTATTGGCCGCATCAACGGCGCCATTCATCTTCGGCCGGTAAGGAGATGAGTTGTGGTGTTCAATCTTGAAACTCTGGCACAGCTCCTTCATCATCTTGTTATTCAGATTCGAACCATTATCGGTAATGATCCGCTCGGGAACTCCGTAACGAGAGATGATGTCCCTCATTATGAATTTAGCCACCACCTACTTGGTCACATTAGCATATGAGGCTGCCTCCACCCACTTGGTGAAGTAGTCGATAGCTACCAGAATGAAGCGATGACCGTTAGATACGGTAGGCTCGATCTTGCCTATCATGTCGGTGCCCCACATGGAGAACGGCCACGGGGAGGACATGACATTTAACGGGCACGGCGGCACGTGAAATTTATCAGCATAAATCTGGCATTTATGACATCTCTTCGCGAATTTAAAGCAATCCGATTCCATCGTCAGCCAGTAGTATCCTGCTCTCCGGATCTTTCTTGTCATAGCATGCCCGCCGGCGTGCGTACCAAATGTGCCTTCATGGACTTCTTCCATGAGCATACTCGCCTCTTTCTCATCTACACATCTGAGTAGCACGAGATCGTAGTTTCTTTTATACAAAACTCCATCAAGATTGAGATAAAAATTTCCAGACAACCTCCTCAGAGTCTTCTTATCCTGGGTTGACGCTCTCGCAGGATACTCCTTAGTCATAAGGAAAGTCTGGATGTCATGGAACCATGGCTTGCCGTCGGCGGCTTCCTCGATTGCAAAGACGAATGCAGGTCTATCAAGACGAGAAAGGACAATTCTTGGAGCCTCATTCCAAAAATTGACTTTATACATCGAAGCCAACGTGGCTAAGGCATCAGCCATCTAATTTTCGGCCCTGGGCACATGATGGAGTTCCACTCGATCAAAGAACGGCAGTAGCCTTCTGGCATAGTTCATGTACGACACCAAATTCGATTGACGAGTATCCCACTCCCTTTTAATCTGGTTGATCACAAACGCCGAGTCACCATATATGTCTAGGTTCTTGATTCTCAAATCAATTGCTTCTTCTAGACCCATGATGCATGCTTCGTACTCCGCTTCGTTATTGGTGACTAGAAATGTCAGTCTCGCAGTGAACGGGATATGGGATCTGTGGGGAGTCGTGATGAACGCCCCAATGCCACTTCCGTAGGAATTAACCGCCCCGTCAAATATCAATTTCCACTGGGATTTCCTATCTGGCCCCTCGTCGGGCAACGGTTCATCGCAATCCATCGCTTTGAGAAACATAATATCCTCATCAGGGAATTCAAATTTCATCGGCTGGTAATCCTCGATCGGCTGTTCGGCAAGGTATTCGGACAATACGCTTCCCTTGATGGCCTTCTGGGAAACGTACTGAATATCATATTCCGTCAACACCATTTGCCATCTGGCAATCCTGCCCGAAAGCGCTTGCTTCTTGAAGACGTACTTGATCGGATCCATCTTCGAAATTAGCATGGTGGTGTGATTGAGCATGTACTGTCGTAAATGTTTGGCAGCCCAGGCTAGTGCACAACACGTCTTCTCCAGCATCGAGTAACGAGATTCACAGTCTGTGAACTTTTTACTCAAATAGTAAATGGCATGCTCCTTTCTGCCCGTCTCGTCGTGCTGACCGAGAACACACCCCATACTATTCTCAAGAACTGTCAAGTACATGATTAATGGTCGTCCAGCCACCGGGGGTATCAAGATTGGAGGTTCCTGCAGATACTGCTTTATCTTATCGAATGCCTTCTGGCAATCCTCGTTCCAGGTAATCTCCTGATCTTTCTTTAAAAGCTTGAACATCGGTTCACACGTGGCCGTGAGCTGAGAAATAAACCTTGCAATGTAGTTTCTTCTGCCCAGGAAACCACGAACTTCTTTTTCTGTTTTTGGCACTGGCATTTCTTGTATCACTTTTATCTTCGCAGGATCAACCTCGATGCCTCTTTCGCTCACGATAAACCCCAGTAGTTTTCCGGACCGTACTCCGAAAGTACATTTGTTAGGATTCAGCCTCAACCTGAACTTCCTAAGCCTCTCAAAAAGCTTCAGCAAATTGACCAGATGTCCCTCCTCCGTTTGGGACTTCGCAATCATGTCATCAACATAGACTTCAATCTCATGATGAATCATGTCATGAAACAAAGTTACCATTGCTCGTTGGTAAGTGGGCCCTGCGTTCTTCAGACCGAAAGGCATTACCTTCTAGCAGATTGTTCCCCAGGGAGTGATAAACGTCGTTTTCTCCATGTCCTCCGGCGCCATCTTGATCTGATTGTAGCCGGAGAAGCCATCCATGAATGAAAACACGGAGAACTGCGCTGTATTGTCGACTAACACATCAATATGAGGCAGCGGGAAATCATCTTTAGGGCTCGCCCTATTCAAATCCCGATAATCGACGCACATTCGTACCTTACTGTCCTTCTTCGGTACAGGCACTATGTTGGCGACCCACGGAGGGTAAGTAGTGACCGTTAAGAAGCCAGCGTCAAGCTGCTTTTGCACTTCTTCTTTGATCTTAACGGCCATATCTAGTCTCGTCCTCCTAAGCTTCTACTTGACGGGAGGGCAATCTTCTCGCAACGGCAAGTAGTGGACCACGATGTCAGTATCAAGTTCGGGCATATCTTCGTATGACCAAGCAAAGACGTTACTATACTCTCTCAGCATCTCGACCAATCTCTGCTTGACATCAACCTGCAATGCAGCCCCTATCCTGACGTTTCTGACGAGTTCTTCAGAACCCAGATTCACAATCTCGATCTCCTCTTCATGAGGCAGAATATCTTTCTCCTCTTGTTTCAACAAGCGGGCCAAATCTTTAGGAAGGTCTTCGTCTTCATTAATCTCTTCTTCGGCTTGATAGATCGGGCAATCAAAGTCGAAGTGAGTCGTAGAAGGTCCATAGTCGATGTCATCTGTCATGTCGATCCTGCAATAACAAGGGTTAAGTTTAAAACAAGGATGTGCAGGTTAGCACAAACCCCATTGCCATTTTGTTGTTTTTCAAAAAAAATATAAAACAGGAATAACAGAGATCACAATATTTGAATACGAAGAAAACGCCTTTGATTTATTAACAAAATGCATGTACATAATCCAACAAGGCCCTGACAGTAAAACCTCTATGCCCCGGGTAGGACATAGGGTTGTACAATGATTGGAAAAAGTAAATCATTACTCTTCACTTGTCATCTGGATGATATCCTTGACGGACCAGTTGTTGAGGCCCTCGCCTGGCTTGCTTGGCTGGATCCAAGAGTCGAGGTCACAGTCATTATCTCTGCTGTCTTCAGACACCGCGTTGATGCTTTCGAAAATCACTCCGCCACTGGTAAACTGGATCGGTCCCTTACCTCGCGATGCACTTCCAGAAGAAGAAGCTTCAGCTCCAGGAGAATATCCCAACCCAAACTTATCTTGCTTGTTAGGTATCTCCAAAATTCGCCCCCAGCCTGGGGTAGATCCGGCTTGGACAACGGCCCGAGCTTCCTTGAATGAGGAGAGAGTCATCTCTGGCTTTTCCGTGACTACAGGAGCTACGTCCTTCACTTTGACAGCTTCGAACGCTTGTCATAGAGTCTCATGGATTTCTCCATCCATCTCAACATACTTAAAGGACGACAAATGGCTCACCATTATGTCTTCCTCGCCACAAACAGTTACGATGCTACCCCCGACAGCATATTTGAGTTTCTGGTGCAACGTGGAGGTCACGGCACCAGCAGCATGGATCCACGGCCGGCCCAAGAGACAGCTGTAGGCAGGCATGATGTCCATAATATAAAAGACCGCGTCGAACGTTTCCGGCCCGAATTGGATTGGCAGGGTCACCTCCCCAAAAACGTGGCGTTTGGTTCCATCGAACGCCTTCACAACCTGATCACTGGGTGTGCAAATCACTCCACGAGTATCCAACTTCATTAATGCCTTCTTCGGAAGAACGTTAAGTGACGAACCCGTGTCCACCAATACGTGCGACATAATCATGCCCCTACACTCTATCGAGATATGCAGGGCGCTATTGTGGTTCCTCCCTTTTGGCGTTAGCTCCAGGTCTGTGAAACCTAACCCATTTCCAGCATTTACGTGGGCTACGACCTCTTCTAGCTGATTTACCGATATTTCCTGCGGTACATAGGCGGCGTTCAACACCTTCAGCAGTGCGTTGCGGTGTGCTTCGGAGCACAGCAATAGATTCAAGATGGAAATCTTCGAGGGCGTCTGATGGAGATGATCCACAATCTTATAGTCACTCTTTTTAATCAACCGTATAAACTCCTCGGCGTCTTTAACAAGCAAGTCTTTTTCTGCCCCACGTGGGATCTCTTCAACGACTTTACTTTTACCTTTGTCAGTTGCATCAGCTCTGTCTGCTTTATCCGCTACGACCTCAGGTGGTGCAAACACTCTCCCGCTGCGAGTAATACCACTGATTCCCGCAAGGTTCTCCACAGACGACCCAAACGGTTCTAGCTCCAACTTCTGTCCGTTGCAGTAGACTTCAGCCCCATAATGCCATGGGACAGCATTAGTGCTCTCGAAGGGTATCGGCCCAGCTCTGGTGATGGTAATTGTGGGCGGTCTGGGCGCAGAAATAGTTATCGTCTGGCGAGGGATGGTGATGGTGGCGACCTCATCATCTTGCTTCAGCACTACCTCTCCTGACCCCTTTTCGGCCCTTCGGCTAAACTGTAAAATCCCTTCAGTCATCAGACTTTGAATTCCTTCTACTAACTGTTCGCATCCATCAGAACATGTGGCACAGTCCATACACAACTCTCCGCAACCCGGAAAGAAACCCCTTTTCATCAGCTTAGCCTTGACGATCTTAGCGTCCACCATGTCCTGCACCTTATGCTTGAAGGCTTTGCAGTTCTCTATTGTGTGGCCTAGTTCCCCTAAGTGAAATTCACAAGTTGCATTAGCGTCATAACCTGGCGGAGGTGCCCCTGTCAAGGGAGCCAGCGTTCTCTTCTGGATCAACTGTAGCTGAAGCAAAGTCTGCAAGAGTTGCGCGTACGACATGGGCGGTGTCTCGAGGTGACGGCTCGACAACGGTGCCCGATTCTGATACTTTTTGTACCCTTGTTGATTCGGTTGCTGCTGCTGCTGCTGTGGAACTGCCAGGATAGTTATACTGGCCACCTGCTGGTGAGGACCTTTACCCTTCCTTCGAGCGTTGGTCACAGCGCTCGCTTCTCCTTCCCGTCTTTTGCCATTATAAGGTTTCTTTCCGCCTCCTCCAGCTGAGGATGACTCACCTTGAATTTTCCCTAGTTTGATCCCATTTTCGATGTGCTCGCCCGTGATAATGAGATCTGAGAAGGTTCCGGACATACCGCTGACCAACTTCTCATAGTAAACCCCTGGGAGGGTGGCTACGAACATCTGCACGAGCTCACGTTCAATCATCGGCGGCTGAACCCTAGCTGCCAACTCACGCCACCGCTGGGCGTATTCCTTAAACCCTTCATTGTTCCTCTGCGATAGATTCTGCAGCTGGACTCGGTTTGGGGCCAAGTCGATGTTTTACTGGTAGTGGTGCACAAATGCTTCAGCAAGATCCTTCCACGTGCGCACAGTTGTAGGCTCCAGACTCATGTACCATTCGAGGGATGGCCCGGAAAGACTATCTTGAAAGAAGTGTGTCGCTACTGCGAAAATCGGCGCCGGCTGACAGAAGAGTCGCCACCGTGCGTTATTTATCCCAAGGAGGGAAAGGAAACGCATGAAGAAAACCTTGCGAAAACGGGAAAAGGTATGGTCATCGCAACCAAAACCTGGATTCGGGAGTCGGTTACGCAAGGGGAAGGTATTAGCACCCCTCACGTCCATCGTACTCGATGGGATCCACGCTTGCTTGTTTGTACGGATTACACTTCTATCTAAACTAAAGGATGAGGTCTGAAAAGAAAAGAAAACATGACTCGGTAAAGCATCGCACTTTATGCCTACGTATTCCCGTCTGGAACGAGAAATCAGAGTCAACGTAGTTCGCCTAACTACGGGTGAAGGTGGGGAAAGGTTGCTCGCTAGGATATCGCATCCTATGCCTACGTACTTCCACACAGCATGGAAGATCAGAGCAAACGTAGTTCGGGCTACGCACGACACAAGCTGTTCAAGTGTCTTTTATGAAAAATCTCACCTTAAACAAGGGTTTTCTTATTGCAAAAAAGGTTGATGTTTGTTCAAATCTTTTGACGGAAGAAATGAATTGATTTCTGTTATAACCTTTATTAATGTTTTTCTGTTGTTTTGAAGAAAGAAGAGATGACACTCTAAAAATCCTAGGGTTGAAAAAGAGGGATACAATCTACCCTAATGTTATCATGCATGGGTTAACTCCTAATGTCTATCATGCTCCTCTCTTGCACAGAGAGAAACAGAGATCCTAAGGGAATAGACGAGAACAGAAACAACAGATATATACAATAAAGCAGTAAAATGCATGGATGCAACAATACAAGCGAGGCAAGGGAGTCCCACTCAACCTCGAACCTAAAAAACAATAGGCAAAAGTGAACAGAATTCACTTTCAACCCAGCAGGTTAAACATCAAACAATACAGTCAGGGAAATGCACACAATACATCAGGAATTAAACAGCTAAAAGCTAAACAGCAAAGCAATCTTCATCAGCATCTGCAACCATCTTCAGGCTTCAAGCAGGCATCAGCTATCCACAGGCTTCTAGCAAGCATCATACTTTATCTTCAATCTCCCAATGGCTTTTCTTCAAGTCCAAATCTCCAAGCTGAGGAATCAATCACAAGAATGAACTGGGTGTTAAGCAATTAGTTGACCACCAAGGGTGGCAAACATACTGCTATCAACACATAGAATATTTTCTCTCAAGAGTTCTATCTCTTAGACATTGGCACCAAGCCTTCCAAAGGAAGGGGGTGAGTGTCTTAGAGAGACTCTGCATCACAGAGAGGAATGGAGGCAGTCAAGACCTTCCATGTTTATGAATCAAGTTTGCTCCTCTAGAGCTCTGCCTAACTCCTATATCCTATAAACTTCAACAGCTTCCAGCAAGAGATACTCCTCATTAACTCTGGGAGTTGGTCTTCAGTCTCTTTGATCTTCAAATGGGCTTCATCATCTCAATCTTCAGCTCAAACCCCAAGTCCCAAACAAACCCAATACCCCACACAGACAAATAATAACCCTAAAGAGGGCACACCACACAATCAATCAAATATAAGCAATATACTAATAGCAGTAGGGGAATCCTAATATTTTCTAAGGGATCTATTATCTACCCATAACCCCTATAGTCCCATATCCCAAAATCAAATCAAAATTCCTAAAAGAATTAATCTATCTCACATATGCTCACTTAAAACCCTAATTTTAATCAATCTATTCTCACCTAATCAAATCCCCTAAAAATTGATCCTAAAATTATGAATTAAATCCTATGTACAAGTTGAAGTCCTAAGCTAATCAACCTAAAAAGAATGGACCCTAAATCTAAAGGGAACTATTAGAACTAAAATCAACAAAATTAAGCACTAAACTAAACTCATTAAAAAGCTATTTACAAGAAAAATGCATAAAAAATATTAAAACAAAATAAAATGCCATTTTTATTATTCATTATTTTTCTTAACAAAATTATGAATCTACCACAAAAAGAACCAATTAAAAACAAGCTTTTTTCAATTTTATATGGATTTTCTAAGATCAAAGAAAATATAAAAGAAAATAAAAATCAAAAAATGAATTAAAATGGGGAGGGGGTGCCAGAAGCAAAGGGGGCCAGAAAAATGGGGGCGTGATTAGCAGAAGCGCAAGGCCTAGTTAGCTTCAGAAAATCAATTAAGAAATAAAAGAAAAAAATTGAAACGCAAGCGGTGTGAAAAGCAACCAATTCCAGTTAATTTTCCATTGGGCTTTGATTTGGGGGTGGGGATAGCGCGCTTGGATTCAGGCCCAGATGCTCACATTAAGTGAAACACATCGTTTCACCATCATTCTTTCCCTCCATTTCTCTTTTCAAATATGGACCGTTAGATTGGATTAAAAGGTCAATAATCTGGACTTGATGCAACGACCATTGGTCATCGTCCCCAATCAACACCTAGGGTTTCAAAATTCTTCTCTCCATGCAACCATATTCAACCAATGCGTACTCCTTCATCTCTCAATGAAATCAAAAACTTCAAAGACCAAAGTTGATCTATTCTTTCCCAGGAACACGATTACACGCATAATTTTCATTAAAACCTCCTATATCTCACAAACAGAAAGCATTAATGTCGTGGTTCCACCATTTTACTCTGAGATTAACCAAGGTACTTCTTGCTACTAATGGAATTATCTTGTTCATGACATTACACTGATCTTACTAAGCTATCCTATGATCATTATAACTCAATATCTAGCCCAATCTTGATCTTGAAAGAAATTGCACCCTGCCATTGAACCTCATGTAATCCTCTCTAACTTTCAGAAATCAATCACCTATGGTCTCTAATCATGCTTATCCTAACCATTTCATCTAATGCTGCATAAATAAAGAATTTCGAAAGCTTTTGCAAACCTGAAAATTGGGGATGGCAAGTGTAGTTGCACTTCAATCCAATGCTTGAAACTTGTCACAAATGATCTTTAATGGATGATAACCTTTCTGTTTGCAAGATCTTGGATGGACAGTGCTTGGATTGTGAGTTTGGATCCAACTTGCTTCTCTTGCAATTTTGAAACCACACCTTCAAACATTCATCAATGGCCACTCCAATCTGTATGCACGTGTTCAGTATGATCCAGAGAATTGATTTGGGGAGAAAAATTAAATGGAGAGGAAGAAGAAAATGGAGTTTGATCTTGAATTGCAAAAATGGAAGAAATGGTATTTCACTCTCTCTTTTCTCTCTTTTCACCAACCCCTTGCACCAATGATCCACACTCATTATATAGAGGATGATGGACAGATCTAGAAGTTTCTGGATGCCTCTAGGATGATTCTAGAATGTGGTGGAAATCCATGGAAATCTCATTTGATGACATGTTGAATATCTTCCATCTCATGCATACACCCTTCTAAACTTGTGTTAAAATCTCCTTTCATGAGATATTGAGAGTGTATGTGTGAAAAAACAAGCATTTCCTTGCCTTGTGTGAAGTTTCCATATTTGCCTTATTATGCAAGTAACAAAAATACAAAGCAAGTCCAAAATTTAACCCCTAACTCAAAAAAGTGGCTGAACCAATGTCTTTAAAATGGTGTTTGGAGTCAATTTGGTATATTGGATGACCCATTTTGGATTTGTAGATCTCTCAAACCATTTTCCAACTTGAACTTTTTCAAGTTATATGCCTTTTTTAAGTCATTTTTCACCAACTTCTATCAAGTCTTGTTCTATGCATTTCCAAACTTCCATGACCTCTTTTCTAGACTTAAAATGACATTTTGAGCAACTTTGATGTTGGGAAGTTTTTCATTTGAAGCTTCCTTGTATGAGTTTTAGGCATAGGCTAAGAATGACTTGTAATTCTCAAATGACCAAAATACCCTTTGCTTGCCAAGACCATAAGTAGAGTTCCACAAATCATATGAAGGAATACCATACCTTTATAGATATCTAAGACAATAAGGAACAACTCTCATGTTGTCCAGAAATCCATTTGAAATCTCCTTGAAGGTCAAAAGTTGCTTGGAAGACAGACAACTTTCATAGACAAATTTCAGTGCCCTCAGATGACCTGTAACTTGCAAGAGCTATAACTTGAGTTCTATAAATCATCTTGATTACTTCCACCACTAATATTAAAGCTATGAAGATACTCTACAAGTTTCATGTGGACCAAGAATTCATATGAAGCTTGCATCTTGAGTTACACTGCTTTGAAGTTTGACCTAAATCAGGGGATTTTACACTAAAACCCTAATTTGGTAACCCCATTTCTCCTTGACTCCTCTTGATTTTTCTTTAGCACAACATCATATCCATATCCATGTAGCAAATAATGAATCCCACATTCTTCAAATGATCCTTGATGCCTTTCAAAACAAGTCTTTGACCTAGGATTGACCTAGTGTTGACCCAGATAAAACCCTAGTTGACTGACTTCAACTGAGGCTCTTGCAATCATTCCAATGACTTGGTTACTCCTCAAAAATGATCATCTAGGTTCTTCATAACATCCATACACACCTCATGCTCTTGGCTCATAGCTCACACTTCCTCTGATGATCCCCAAATAACCTCAAGATAGGAGAGAACTCACTGATCAACCTGTCAACTCTCCAAAGCTCAAATTCTTCCCTGATGACCTGAGTAGTCTTGAATATGAATGAAACCCTCTGAATATGCCTCTTGAGATAAGAATAGCACTTGATCCCCTGATTAAGATAGCTTGCCTATGCTATGCAATGCAAATGAATACACTATGTACATAATGACTATGCAACTGACTATGCAATTGAAACATAAACCTAGGTTAGAAAAGGTTGGGCAAATTTTGGGGTGCAACAAAGTGCATCAGCAACTTCTCGTCCTCAGAATGAGCAGACATTTTTCTGTAGTACGATCTCAGGTGGACGCGAGGGCAAGTGGTGCCCTTGTATTTTTCAAAGTCAGACACCTTGAACTTAGGAGGCACCTTGAAATCAGAAATTAGTCCCAACTTGGACATATCAACGCCCAGGGTGTTCTGGTTCTCGATATCTCTCATCTTATCTTCAAGTTCCTTGAACCTTAGACGTGCTTCAGCATTCTGCTCCCCCTTCAGCACCTCTCTGAGAGAACACATCGTCCTGACGATCCTCTAGCCATGGCTGAGGCCTAAACAGATTCCCAACACCGGCGTTGCCGTTGCCCAGCCCAACATTGACATTAGCTCCCAGGCCCCCATTACCGACGCCCGTCGTATTGAGTCCCATGTTGGCCATCACATTGTCGTTGGCACTTCCGTTTCCCCCGGTCACGGGGACGCCATTATGTGGAGTTTCAACTGGTGGAGGAGTAGGCACAGTCCCACCATGGAGCACGGCATTGCTATCGACCCTTGAAATAAGAGGTTGAACCAAGGTTCTGAGCTAATCCTGGCCATTGGCGACCGCTTGCATGAGCTCCATGAAGCAATCCATTCTTTCGCGGAGTTCCTGAACATCAGTTTGCACTTGCTCCATGATCCTGTTTTGATTAGCTCTAGTCGGATAACGGTGAATAGGTCTCTGATCAATCCTGGAACCACCTAAAACAACCTGGAAACACAAAAGGGTTAGGAAAAACGACAAAGTGCTCGTTATGCAAATGCAAACGTGTGTCTGTGCATTAGGGAGATTTCCCCCAATCCTAGTGCCTGAGTGCCAGTGCTGATAATAAGAAGAAGTCTGAGTCCAATCATGGAAATAACAATCTCATATATAAAGAAAGCCCATCAAGGCAGTACATAACATCAGCGAGTACAAGATGAATCAATAACGTGACCTCAGCCAACAAGCCTGGTGATGGTCAGCGTACAATAATAATCAAAACAAAAGGAACACAAATAGTCAAGTACGGCCACGGGCGCGATACTCTTCTAACAACTCCTTCGTTTCTGGATGATCAGGCAGAGTGAGTAACCCTTCGACGAGTAATTCCCTCTGCACAATGGTGTATTGAAGACCTTCGACCGAACCTTCCCATGCTCCTTCGCCGAAACAATCCACTAGCTTCCGTTTCTTGGACTCAAACGTCAGTTTGCGCTCCTTCAGGTTAGCAAGAGCCCTGTTGAGCTGGCCTTCGGCGGCGTATCGGCGAGCAGTTTCTTCATCAAACCTCTTCTCACTAGCCTTCACCTGGGCTTCCAGCTTGGAGATCTGTAGCATCAGATTATCCTCCTTCTCTTTCCTAGTGGCTAGGGAGGCCTTCCAGTGCTGGTTGAACTTGGATATCCTCCGATACGCTTCGTCCAAGTGCTGCTTCTTCGTAGCCAGTACGTCGTTGACAGCTTTGAAGTCTTGACCCATGCGCTCACGCTCGGCTATCTGCTTGGTCAAATCTGTCCCCAACTGGTTCACCAGCTCTGTTTGCCTCTTGAAGGAATGAACGACTTCGTTTCTCTCGCTTCTGAGCTGAGCCAATTCTTTCTCCAGTTCTTCGTTTGCCTTCTTCAATTCATCTCTCTCAGCTAACACCTGATTATGCTGCTGAATGGGCACTGTAGTAGGCTTTTCAATCATTGGAGGGCTTTCTGGCTTGGCATGAGGAAACGGCATCCCTATAGCATCTTCTCTGGCTCTGATCCAAGTCACATACGGAGGGTAGGCTTGATTATTGCTTCTCCCTAGCAATGGTTTTCCCCTCTTACTGATACCATTCCAAGCGCGCTGAAGCTTAGATAACAGATCCCCCTCTAGAAGACCAGAGAGGTACAGAGATTCCTGCACCTCTTCATCCTTCGGCGGAGCTCTCAAAGCATACGCGAACTGTCGAACCAGCAAAAACGGATTATAGTTTATACAGCCCTTCCTGCCTATCAGAGGCACGTTTAGAAACCCGCTGCAGCTGAAGATAATCTCGGTACCCAGCCTATCTCTGTCAAACCAGGCAATATCCTCGACAGATAGACTCATCAAACGCTCGGATCACTCAGTTGTGGCTGCAGACGAAACAAAGGGACCCCTCCTGGGCAGGTGACTATCAAGCCATTTATAAAGCAGGGGTACATAGCACGAGACATTCTTGCCCTTTCTGTTCTCGTTTTTGTAGTGGACGGAATGGTAGACATCTCCTATCAAGGTAGGGACTGGATTCCCTGAAGCAATGATGCGAAACGTGTCGACGTCTACAAAATCGGGCATATTGGGGAACAAAATGATGCCATATATGCACAGCGCGAGAATGGCGTTGAACACAACCCAACATCCGTATTTGGCGCACTGTTGAGCCTTTCCCACTAAGAACTGCAAGGAGAAACCGGGAACCTTATTCCAACTAGACAATACCAACTCGGAGGCATGCAGATGAAGTGAAGGAGCTAGACTAGCCAGATCAAGCTCAGCGTCCATATGAACAAAAGGCATCTGCCTCTTGATAGGCACACCTAACAAATCAGCATATTCCTCTAGCGTAGGTGCGAGAACAAAATCCTGGAACGTAAAGCATCTCAACGGAGGATCGTAGAACTACAGCAGAGCGTGCAACCCATTCAACTCGAACGCAGAAGGTTTATGAACCAAACTGAGCAATTTGCCGTAAGATTTTCTGAACTCATCTCTCACAGAATCATCTGCTAAAGCAATCAAACCAGTCAGCTAAACCACATCAGAGGCAAGGAGCTTGTAAGCCACAGTCTTCCTCAGAGAACCCATAACAATACAATAGAGCTAGGCATGGCAGAGCATCGCTGCTCTGTGGCTACGTATTCCCTCGTGCAATGGGAAAGTCAGAGTCAACGTAGTTCGGCTAACTACGGAAGAGAAGGGGGGAAGGTTGCTCTCCAAGATATCGCGTCTTGTGCCTACATACTTTCACCTGGCATGAAAGATCAGAGGGAACGTAGTTCGGGCGGACACAAAACCACAGGTTGATTAAGTGTTTTATCTGAGTAGGGTTAAACATCCGTTCCAGCAGTTAGGGGCAGAGCCTGTTTGCGGTAGAACCGAAGTTTAACAACACTCTTTTCTGAAAAAGATTCTGATTAATCCCGAAGGAAAAAGGTTTGAATTTGTTTTGTGTTTTTTAGGGAAGAAGTGTTTTGAATTTGAGCGTTTATAATGTATGTTGTACTAAAGTCTAGAACCTAGGATCGAATGCATCGCTTATCGTCCTAAGGACGTATACTAAACACTCTAGGTAATTGAGGAGAAGCCCCTCAATCACCATTTCCCAAGTGTAAGGCTCATGGCACAATATCCATTATCTTTATTAAGTGTGTTAAGGTGGTATGAAGATGAGAAGAGAAGACGCACGAAAGGTCTAAGGGAAACTCGGCCCTAACGTTGTCATACAAAGTGATCCTAGAGTTCAGATTGAGAAGGGAAACATCTACCCTAATGTTAGCATACTTGGAGTGAACGCCTAATGTCTCTTCTACTCCCATCCTAGACGGAGGGACTAGGAATCCTATGGGGATCATGGCAAGAAAGCACAAGAAGAACAAAGGAAGAATCAATCACAAGTAGAGAAATGCAAACACGTATATGCACAATTAGAATGGTGGGAGGGAGGAAAAAATGTGTGGGGCAGCAGCCGCCACAAGCGCGTCTCGACCTCAACAGCGATGCTAGAATGATGCAAACACGTGGAGAAAAGCGAGAAATGCAAGCAATTAAACATGAAAACAAATGATCAATTCGAACCACATACACAAGCATGAAAGTAAATGAAACATGATCATACATATCAACAACGTCATCATTAATCAACCACAAACAGTGGCAATCAGCCAAAACAATTCAATCATAATGCATCACTTTGATCTATGATGATTCGGATTGAACCGGTATGCGAACATGCAAACAAAACAGCAAACATGGCATTCTGGTGCACTGTTAATCGGTCAACACATACTGTTAATCGGTTAGCATGTGTACAACAAGTGAAAATATGGAAATTCGTAGGTGTTAATCGATTAACACCAGGCGTTAACTAGTTAACACCCTGAAATCTTTGAAAAATTTGAATATTTGAATTAGTTAACCGGTTAACCATATACGTTAACCGGTTAACACTGTACCAAAAGTGAAAAACAGCAGCAGAAAAAACACTTAATGCACAAAATCACTTAATCAAGTGATCCAATAAACCAGCTTATCAATGAAGCACGAAATTACACCTGCAAACAGAAAACCAATAGACATGCAAACATGTCTATTTAGCACAATCGCAATTCACACGAATAGAAATCACCAAATTCAATCAAATATGAAAATCATCATGGAAATGCAAATAAGCTCAAAAATGTTAAGGATCTAGAATCTCCAACCTTCGAAGCGGAGATTTGCTTCGGTTAGTGTTGATCTTTCTATAATTAAGTAGTTCAAAAAATAGAAACCCGGAAAACTTCGAGATCCAAGCCAATTGTAGTTGTACGAACGAAGATCCACCAAATTCGAGTCGAAACGCTTCGAATAATTTCTTCCAACTCAAGCTCCAAAATCAGATCTCAATTTGCACGAAAATTGATAATGAAAATTGATCCAAAGATGAGGATGGATGAGGGTTTTTGCTCAAGAATCCATTGATTTCAATGAAAAATCAGTGAATCTTAATGAAAAAAGCTTTGAGTGTGGGTTTCGGAAATGGAGAAGTTGAGAGAATTGGAGAGAGTTCTTGATCAATTCTGAAAAATGAATGTTAGAAATGAGAATTGGCTCCTTTTGGTTTGGAGTAGATCATTTAAATATGATCTAGGTTTGGATCCCAAGGGTGAGGTTTGGACTTTGGATTGGAAAGTTGGTTTAGAGCTAGGCATGGGAATTTGTAGGGAAAATTGAAATAACCAACTTTCAAGAACATTCTAGATCCTTCTTCTAGGTAAAAATGAGTTTCAATGTGATCAAAATTGGACCCCAAGTGTAAATGGCTTGCAAAATCACGTACAGGGCAAAATCTGCTATGGTCAACCGGTTAACCATATGTGTTAACCGGTTAACACTGTTCAAATTTCAAATCAGAGCTGATTTTCCTTTGGTTAATCGGTTAACCATATGTGTTAACCGATTAACACATTCAAAATTTTGAATTTGGCGCCTTTTGGAGGGAAACCTGCCTGTTTGCCTGTTTCTTGCCGTTTTGAGCTCTGGTAAGCTTTGACACTTGCTCTTGAACACTATGACTGTGATAATGCTGGATATAGACTGAATGTCGTCTCCTGATCTAAGCATAACCTGCAAAATAAAATCGGCTGCTCGACCACTGGGCAAAATAAATCTCGTTTCTCCTGATGCTTGCTGCTCAGTTGCTTGCACGGGAATGAAACTTGAGCCACGAGAAATGCAATGAAACATAAGCTAGGTAAAGAAAATGGTTGGGCAAATCTTGGGGTGCAACAGCTGCCCCTATTCAAACGGCTTGGACCTGACTGGGTGAGAAGCGAACGGCTTTCAACCAATCAAGGTAAAAGACGATTGAATACCAACGAACCCGAAAATTTGCCAACCGCAAAAATAAACTGCAAACTCTGCTCAGGGACAAGAAATCTCTGGAAAGAACCGATAACGATGGTTGCGCAGCAACCCGCTGAGTGATTGGCACTCAATAAGAACGTCAGACATTGCCGTCAGGCATTCATACTTAATTGACACCATCTCTGACCTTGCCGCCAGGCTCCTGTTAAACAAAACAGGTAACAACTCCACGAATTGGATTACCAAAGAAACGCACAGTATCTGACATTGCCGCCATGCACTCGCAGGGGATAAAACTTTCTGACCTTGCCGTCAGATAACCCTCAGGTAGATATACATCACTTGGCATTGCTGCCAAACTCTTGCAGGAGATAACCAGTTCTGATACCATCGTCAGACATACAGAAACATGATGAACACTTGACATCGCCGCCAGACCACCATAAAGTTAATAGGATACCCGACATTGTCGCCTGGACACCACGAAGCTGATAAAGATCCGACATTGCCACCTAGATACTACGAAGCTGATACCGATCCAACACTTCCGAACAAATCAAAAAAGTAGGCAGAATGCCCGACATTACCGTCACAACACCACCATACTAAAGCACATCTGAAATTGCCGCTAGGACAAACGGAATCTCTAACATTGCCGCTAAAACCGAAATACCCAACATTGTCGCTGGAACAACTAATACATCTAACATTGCCGCTAGGGAACCACCAAACACCTGACATAGCCGCCAGAATAGCCAGGACATCTAACATTGCCGCTAGAAACAAGGCATCTCACATTGCTACTAGGAAACCAACAAACATCTGACATAGCCGCCAGAAGACTGTAATACCTAACATTGCCGCCAGAAACAGGGCATCTAACATTACCGCTAGGAAACCAATAACATCTGACATAGCCGCCGGAAGACTGGAATATCTAACGTTGCCGCTAGAAACAAGGCATCCAACATTGTCGCTGGGAAACCAACAAACATCTGACATAGCCGCCAGAAGACTGAAATATCTAACGTTGCCGCTAGAAACAAGGCATCCAATATTGCCGCTAGGAAACCAACAAACATCTGACATAGCCGCCAGAACAGCCGAAACATCTAACCTTGTCGCTAGAATAAGGCATCTAACATTGCCGCTAGGAGACCAACAAACATCTGACATAGACGCTAGAACAACCGAAACATCTAACCTTGCCGCTAGAATAAGGCATCTAACATTGCTGCTAGGAAGCCAACAAACATCTGACATAGCCGCCAGAACAACCGAAACATCTAACCTTGCCGCTAGAATAAGGCATCTAACATTGCCGCTAGAAACAAGGCATCCCATATTGTCGGTAGGAAACCAACAAACATCTGACATAGCCGCCAGAAGACTGAAACGTCTAACATTGCCACTAGAAACCCGAGACATTTAACATTGCCGCTAGATGAGCATAGAGATCCATTAACGTCTGACGTTGTCGTCAGAAAAAACGAATGTCTAACATTACCGATAGATGGTCCTGAATTGAAGGAATGTTTGACATGGCTGCCAAACAAATACAACATCTAGCGTTGTCGCTAGAAAACATAATACCTGACATTGCCGCCAGAACAACTAAACCATCTGCAACCATCTACAAACCTCTGACCTTGCCGCCAAACAACCGAGAAATATCTGACATTATCGTCTGCACACCCCAAAGATCCGACATTGCCGCCAGCACACCGCAGAGACAGATACGTCTGACCTTGCCATAAGATATCCGCTAAATAAAAGCGGACAATCGGACCTGAAAGCCGGATCCATGCGAAGTTGAAACCACCCGAGGATGACGATCGCGAGGAAAACCCCGATGGGGAACAAGTAACCCTACTTTGGGAGTGCAAAAAAACTTAACCAGTCCACTCTTCTGAGGAACAAAGAGGAACTTAAACAAGCAACTTTGTTGGAGGACATATGATGAGATACACACATCTATCATGAATCTCCTGCCAAAACCTGAACGTCTGTTCGGACTTTGGGAACGGATTACCACCAATCAAAATCCGGCAACGCCACTGGGAACAACATAAACTGAGGCAAAATAAATGCATCAAGTCTATCAAGACTGAAGACCAACACGGGTGCAGACAACGGTCACCTGCGGGAAATATGCTTGAAATCAAGGAGGCAGCTACCTGGCTTATGTTTCAGAATGCATATGTTCGAAAATGGCGTAATGCTCCATACGAAATGGAAATGCTACGCATTTGAGGAGATGCTATGCACGATGCAAAATGCAAAGGAATCGCTCCAGCAAAATAAATGCTGGAGAGACGAGGCCAACTCCGCTGGGGAAACAACCGACCCGACAGGGGAGATTAACCAACCGAGATTAACTGTGTACCTACCCACTGCCGGGGACAATAGGTACATACTTGACCATTCTTGCTATCTTGCACATAACTCTACTGGGGTAGAGATGCCAACTCCAACTGATGAGGAATGCACTTTGGTTGGGGAGAAACTATCTCCGCTTGGGGAGACAACTTAAAGCTCCCAGTCCAACGCTCAGACTCTGTGGGGAGACACAACTGAATCTGCTGAGGAGATTTCGCTTCTGCTCAGAAAGAAATCTCATCCAGATTCGCCGGGAAGTGGGCCTCACGCCTCTGTTTGTGGATTAGATGCGGGATGATCAACTGTCATGATCTGCCGACAATTCTTAACCGTACCCCCTCTGCTTGGGGAAAGAAATTCAACCTAGCCTAACCAGAGAGTAGGTCTCACACCTACCACGGGTGACTTCGCTGGAGAAATGACGAGGATACGTCTCTGACAACGTGCCCCGAGGATCACAATTCTGCAACAAAATGAACAAACAGACAAGATACCCTTAACAAAGGGACCCACCGAGGTTATCATCCATGACAATGTTCAGGCAATTTAAAGCTTTAACAATTATTAACCTAGGCCAGCAAGTTTATGTATGCGCATTTTGACAAAAACATCGGGCGTTTTTTTCGCAAACAAAACAGGTAAAAACTAAAACAGCCACAATGCAAACAAAGTACTGAATAATATGTTCATTGATAAAATGAGCGTGTAAAAAGGAAAAATGTTTTACAACAGATACAAGCTTCTGAAATGAGGAAGTTGCGCAAATATGTACAGAAATATACAAAACATATACAAATGTTGGTGAGGTCGTGTAGACAAACACCTTGAGCTGATCCCTCCATGACTCACTCGACTTCGATACTTCTCCGACGCTTCTTTTTCAGAAGAGATTGCCTTGGATGAGCGGCCCTCAGGTCTCCCAAACCACTAAGCAATGAAAGTTCACAGATGGACCGCAATCATTTGCTTTTTTTAACCCCTAACTTTTTCCTGAACCGCCTTTCGGGTTTTCAATTCACCGGGATACCATTCTTGCCAAAGTCGCCCTCTCAGGTTTTCAGCTTTGTGGGTGTACATCTTTTCATTTATATCCCTAACTTTTTCCCGAACCTTTTATTTTTCTGGTTCTCCGGGATGCCCTATTTTTGCCTGGATATTCTTTTTCTTTCCAGCGGGTCATTTTAAGAAAAGTAGTTTTTGACTGCGTACGCGTTCACAGGGAACGCGAAATCTTCGCCATCCATCGTGGATAATAGTAAGGCTCCTCTCGAGAAGACCTTCCTGACGACATATGGACCCTCGTAGTTGGGTGTCCATTTGCCCCTGTGATCCGATTGTGGCGGAGAATCTTTTTTAGCACAAGATCGCCCGTCTGAAAGCTTCGAGGGCGCACCTTCTTATCATAAGCTTTCTTCATCCGACTTTGGTACAATTGAACATATGCGATGGATGCTAACCTCTTCTCATCCATCAGGCTGAGTTGATTCAATCTATTCTTTATCCATTCAGCCTCATCGAGCTGCATGTTGACCAGAACTCTTAAAGAAGGAATCTCGACTTCTAGCGGTAGGAGAGCTTCCATATTGTACACTAGTGAGAAAGGAGTTGCCCCGGTTGATGTGCGTACCGTCATACAATAACTGTGCAAGGCAAAGGGCAACATCTCATGCCAATCTTTGTAAGTGACAACCATCTTTTGCACTATCTTTTTGATGTTTTTGTTGGCTGCTTCGACAACGCCATTCATCTTCGGCCGATAGGGCGATGAGTTGTGATGTTCAATCTTGAAGTTCTGGCATAACTCCTTCATCATCTTATTGTTCAAATTCGAAACATTGTCAGTATTGATCCGCTCGGGAATTCCATATATGTAGATGATGTCCTTCTTTATGAACCTGGCTACCACTTGTTTGGTCACGTTAGCGTACGACGCTGTCTCTACCCACTTGGTGAAGTAGTCGATGGCCACCAGGATGAAGCGGTGTCCGTTGGATGCAGTGGGCTCGATCTTGCCGATCATATCGATGCCCCACATGGAGAACGGCCACGGGGACGACATGACATTCAATGGGCACGGCGGCACATGGACTTTGTCTGCGTAAATCTGGCATTTATGACATCTCTTCACGAACTTGAAGCAATCCGACTCCATTGTCAGCCAGTAATATCCTGCTCGTAATATCTTTCGAGTCATGGCATGTCCGCCGGTGTGCGTACCAAATGTGCCTTCATGGACCTCTTCCATAAGCAAGCTTGCTTCTTTTTCGTCCACACATCTGAGTAGCACTAGATCATGATTCCTCCTGTAGAGAACCCCATCTGAGTTGAGGTAGAAATTGCCAGACAACCTCCTAAGAGTCTTCTTATCCTGGGTTGACGCCCCCACCGGATACTCCTTGGTCTTGAGGAAGTTCTGGATATCATAGAACCACGGCTTGCCATCGGAAACCTCCTCAATGGCGAATATGAATGCTGGCCTATCAATGCGTGAGATGACAATTCTGGGAGCTTCATTCCAAAAATTGACCTTGTACATTGATGACAAGGTTGCTAGAGCGTCAACCATTTGATTTTCTGCCCTAGGCACCTGGTGGAACTTCACACGATCAAAAAATGGCAGCAGCCTTCTCGCATAATTCATGTAGGGGACCAAGTTTGGTTGCCTAGTCTCCTACTCCCCTTTGATTTGGTTAACGACGAGTGCTGAGTAACCGTATACATCCAGGTTTTTGATTCTCAAATCAATGGCCTCTTCTAAACCCATGATGCATGCCTCATTTTCTGCTTCGTTGTTGGTGACTGGAAAAGTTAGTCTTGAAGTAAATGGGATGTGAGACCCCTGGGGAGTCGTAATGATTGCCCCAATCCCACTTCCATAGGAATTAACTACACCGTCGAATATTAGCTTCCACTGGGAGGCAAGATCTGGTCCTTCATCGGGTAGTGGTTCATCACAGTCCTTCATCTTGAGGAACATAATATCTTCATCGGGAAACTCGAATTTCATCGGCTGATAGTCTTCGATAGGCTGTTCGGCAAGGTACACTGACAGAACACTTCCTTTGATGGCCTTCTGGGATACGTACTGGATGTCGTACTCTGTCAGTACCATCTGCCACCTGGAAATCCTCCCTTAAAGGGCTTGCTTCTCGAACACATACTTGATCGGATCCATCTTCGAAATTAGCTCGGTTTTGTGATTGAGCATATACTGTCTTAAATGCTTGGCTGCCCACGCGAGTGCGCAACATGTTTTCTCCAACATTGAGTAACGGGACTCACAATCTGTAAACTTTTTACTCAGATAATAAATGGCATGCTCCTTTCTGCCAGTCTCGTCGTGTTGACCGAGAATGCAACCCATGCTATTCTCAAGAACTGTTAAGTACATGATTAAAGGCCTTCCAGCGACTGGGGGTATCAAAATTGGAGGCTCTTGCAAATACTGCTTTATTTTGTTGAATGCCCTCTGGAAATCTTCATTCCAAACAACCGCCTGATCTTTTTTCAATAGCTTGAACATTGGTTCGCATGTGGCCGTGAGCTGAGATATGAACTGAGCAATGTAGTTCAATCTCCCCAGGAAACCACGAACTTCTTTTCCAATTTTTGGTGCTGGCATATCTTGAATGGCCTTGATCTTGGCAGGATCAAACTCGATTCCTTTTTCTCTTACGATAAAACCCAAAAGCTTTCCGGACCGCACCCTGAAAGTGCACTTGTTAGGATTCAGCCTCAACCTGAATTTCCTAAGCCTCTCAAATAGCTTCAACAAGTTGACCAGATGTCCCTCCTCCGTTTGGGACTTTGCTATCATGTCATCAACATATACATCGATCTCATGATGAATCATATCATGAAACAAAGTGACCATCGCCCGCTGGTAAGTTGCCCCTGCGTTGTTCAACCCAAAAGGAATTACTTTTATAGCAGAACATCCCCCATGGTGTAATGAATGTAGTTTTATCCATGTCTTCCGGCGCCATCTTAATCTGGTTATAGCCGGAGAAGCCATCCATGAATGAAAATACATCAAATTGAGTAGTATTATCGACCAATATGTCAATATGAGGGAGCGGGAAATCCTCTTTAGGGCTCTCCTTGTTCAAATCCCGATAATCCACGCACATCTGCACCTTACCGTCCTTCTTCGGTACAGGTACTATGTTTGCGACCCACAGAGGGTAAGTAGTCACGGCCAAGAATCCTGCATCCCATTGCTTTTAGACCTCTTCTTTGATCTTAACGGCCATGTGTGGTCGTGTCCTTCTAAGCTTCTGTTTAACTGGAGGACAATCTTCGCGCAATGGTAAGTGATGAACCACTATGTCAGTGTCAAGTCCGAGCATATCTTTATAAGACCAGGCAAAGATATCACTATACTCTCAAAGTATTTCGATCAGTCTTTGCTCGATGTCGATCGCTAACGTAGCCCTTACTCTGACATTTCTGACCACTTCTTCAGACCCCAGATTAACAATCTCAACAACTTCCTCGTGAGGCAGAATGATCTTATCTTCTTGTTTCAAAAGTCGAGCCAACTCTTCCGGAAGGTCTTCATCCTCGACAATCTCTTCTTCATCTTGATATATCAGGAAATCAAAGTCGAAGTGAGTCATGGAAGGTTCTGGGTCGATGTCATCTGTAGTGTGATTCCTGCAAGGAAAATGGTTAATCATAAAAAATAAGGTGTAGGTCAGCACAAACCACTTCGCCATTTTATTGTTTAAAATAACAAAAACAATAATAACAAAGATCACAAAATTTGAATGCAAAGAAAGCGCCATTTGATTATTGATAAAATGCACATGCATAAGCAAGCAAGACCCTGACAATAAAACCTTTATGCCTCGGGTAGGACATAAGGTTGTACAATAATTGGAAAAAGCAAATCATTACTCTTTACTGGTCACTTGGATGAAATCCTAGATGGACCAATTGCTGAGGCTCTGCCCTGGCTTGCATGGCTGGATCCATGCATCCATATCACAATCAATGTCTCCTTCCTCGTCGGACACAACATTGTCCTGTTCGAAGATGACTCTGCCCTTAGTGAACTGAATCGGCCCCTTGTAATGCGGTGCATTCTGAGAGGATGTAGCAACAGAAGGATGATACCCCAAACCAAACTTATCTTGCTTGTTGGGGATGTTCAGCACCTGCCCCCAACCTTGAGCAGAACCAGTCTATACCACAGCCTGAGCCTCTTTGAAAGAAGAGAGAGCCACTTCAGGCAATTTGCTCACCACAGGAGATACATCCTTGACCCTGACTGCCTCGAATGCTTGGCACAACGTCTCGTCGATCTCACCGTCCACTTCCAGATACTTAAAAGATGACAAATAGCTCACCATAATGTCTTCTTCCCCACAGACTGTGACAATGCTGCCACCCACAACGTACTTCAATTTCTGATGCAGCGTAGAGGTCACAACTCCCGCTGAATGGATATCCATGATATAAAATACTGCATCGAACACTTCAGGCCCTACGTGATGGGCATGGTCACTTCACCGAACACCGACCGACACGTCCCGTCGAAAGCCCTCACTACCAGATCACTAGGAGTACAGATCAATCCCCTAGTATCAAGCTTCATCAGAGCTTTCTTAGGGAGAACGTTCAGAGATGATCACGTGTCCATGAGCACATGGGACATGACCGTTCCTCGACATTCTGTCGAGATATGCAAAACGCTATTATGGTTCTTGCCTTTGGATGTCAACTCCAAGTCAGTAAACGCTAATCCATTGTCAGCGTTCACATGTGCAATCACCCCCTCAAGCTGGTTAACAGAAATTTCCTGGGGTACATACGCGACATTTAGAATTTTCAACAAAGCGTTGCAGTGTGCTTCAGAGCAAACCAATAAATTCAGTATGGAAATCTTCGAAGGTGTTTGCTGTAGGTTGTCAACTATATTATAGTCGCTCTTCTTGATTAACCTCATGAGTTCTTCAGTGTCTTTTACCAACAAGTCCCTCTCTACCTCTCGAGGGGTCTCTTCAACGACTGCTTTACCCTTTCTCTTATCTATTTTGTCAACAGCAATTTCAGGTGGCGAGAATACTCTTCTGCTACGAGTAATCCCTCCTGATCCAACCATGTTGTCTACAGACTCTACAGGTAGGCCTTTCAAGTCCAACTTCTTCCCATTGCAGTAGACTTTTGCCCCATAACCCCATGGGACAACCTTGGTACTTTCAAAAGGTATAGGGCCAGCCTTTGTTATAGTTACTATGGGTGGCCTCGAAGCAGAAATGGTGACGGTCTTATATGGAGTGGTGATTGTAGCAATCTCATCCTCCCGAATGAAATTCACAGTGAGCGTTTGCATCGTAACCGGGTGGAGGCGGTCCGGTTAGTGGAGCCATCGTCCTCTTGTGAACCAACTATAACAGCAACAAGTCCTGAAGCAGCTGTGAATACGACATGGGTGGCGTTTCGAACACTCGGTTCTCCGCTGGGCCCTTATATCAGCGTTGGGCGTAGTTCTGACCTTGGTTCTGATTTGGCTGTTGCGGTTGTTATTATTGTGGCGCGACGGGAATAGTAATACTTGTGACCCTTTGTTGCTGACAGTTTTGTGCTGACTTTTTGTTTCCTCGGGAACCAGATACAGAGTTGGCTTCACCCTCTCTCTTATTTCCCCCAAACACTTTCTTTCCTCCAACTGAGGAACCTTCACCGACCTAGATCTTTCCCAACTTAATCCCGTTCTCAACTCGCTCACCGGTGATAATTAAGCCAGAGAAACTCCCTGACATGCTGCTGATTAGCTTTTCATAATAAACACCCAACAGCGTTGCCACAAACATATCTACCAGTTCATGTTCAACCATCGGCGGCTGTACCCTGGCTGCCAATTCACGCCAGTGTTGCGCGTATTCTTTGAAGTATTCCCCATTCTTTTGTGACAAACTTTGTAGCTAGACCCGGTTGGGCGCCAGGTCACTATTGTACTGGTAATTTCTAACAAATGCTTTTGCAAGATCCTTCCAGCTTCGCACACTCACAGGCTCCGAGCCCATGTATCATTCAAGTGAAGGTCCTGATAGGCTATCTTGAAAGAAGTGCATCAACAACTTCTCGTCATCGGAGTACGCCGACATCTTCCTATAATAAGATCTCAGGTGGACACGAGGACAGGTTGTGCCTTTGTATTTATCAAAGTCCGGCACTTTGAATTTCGGTGGTACCTTGAGGTCAGGGATCAGCCCCAAGTTGGCCATGTCGAGCCCCATAGAATTTAGGTTCTCAAGGCTTTTCATCTTATCCTCAAGTGTCGTGAATCTCTGGCTGGCCTCAGAAGGTAGCTCAGCCTCATCACCTCTCATTGAGAATACGTCAGCTTGACGATCCTTGTTCTAGGGTTGATGAACATTTCCATGGACTATTCCCACAGCTTCGGGTCCATGGAAGTTTCCATTTCCAGTGTTACCAGCATTAACTCCAGCGTTGTTACCACTTGTACCGATATTACCAATGGCAGCTCCGGTATTGCCATTACCAGCCTCAACATGACCAGTACCTATTACAGTGTTCCCATTGCTTCCATCGTTGGGAATGATCACAGTCGGTCCAGAATTGTCAGCCCGGGGAGTCTCCACATGAGGAGGGTTTGTAGTTTCACCTCCGTGCAAAACCCCATTGGTGTCAACACGTGCAATCAAGGGCTGCACGAGGGTTCTGAGTTGCTCCTGCCCACTGGCCACCACCTGCATGATGTTCATGAACTGGGACATCCTCTCCCTAAACTCTTGCATTTCAGCCTGAACTTGCTCCATAGCTCTGAGTTGATTGGCACAGGTGGAGTAACAGTGAATTGGTCTGCACTCAATCCTGAAACACACCTTCGAAAGAAAACAAAGGGGTCAGATAAACACGCCCAAGGTACCTGTTATGCACGATGATATGCAAATGGAAACGTATGTCCGTGCTTTAGGAGAACCTCCCCCCAATTCTAGTTCCAGAAAACAACGAGACAAATAAGGAGCCAATTACGGAGACGAATCAATATCTGATATATAAAGAGCCCACATAGGCAGCATACAAGAGTGACTGAGTACAATTGAATCAACGGTAACAGATTTACCCCAGCCAACAAGCCTGGTGATGGTCAACAATACAACAGTGAATGAAAGCAGCAAGTAAATCAAGAGAAATCAAGTGCAGCAGCAGGCACAAAAATCCTCCAATAGCTCATTTGTCTCGGGGTGATCAGGCCTGGTGAGCAATCCTCGAATAAGCAGCTCTCTTTGTCTGACGGTGTTCTGGATATCTTCAACAAAGTCTTCCCAGGGTCCCTCTCCAAAGCAATCCTCCAATTTGGTTCTATTGGAATCATCCCCCAGTTTGCACTCCTTCAGGTTTGCCATAGCTTCTTTCAACTTGCGCTCAGTGTTACGCATGAGTGATGCTTCAGCTTGAATCTTCTCGTGTTGGGCCTCAAGCTGAATCGTCAGTTTGGAAATCTGCTGCTTTAGCTTCTCTTCTCATTCTTTGTGATTGGTCAAAGTAGTGTTCCACAATGCCTCGAATTTAGAGATCTTCAGATATGCCCTGTCCAAGTCTTGCGTCTTGGTGGCGAGGACACTGTTAACAGTTTTGAAGTCTAACCTCAGATGCTCTCAAGCATCGGTCTCTTTGGTTAAGCTGGTACCTAAATGGTTTATCAACTCGGTTTGCTTCTTGCAGGAGTACACAACTTCACTCTTCTCACTTCGGATTCGAGCAATTTCTTTCTCTAGCTCTTCGTTGGCTTTCCTTAACTCTTCCTTTTCTTGCAGCACCTGGTTGTATTTTTGAATGTCAACCATAGTGGGCTTCTCAAACACATGAGGATATAACTGTCTAGTAGCAGGATAAGGCATTAGAAACTTCATGGCTCGCTCACGGTTCTAAACCAGGTATGGCTCAAAGGCTTTGTTGTTGCTCTTCCCCAACATTGCTTTACCTTTCCTTTGAAGATTTTTCCAAGCATGCTCAAGCTTAACCAATGCATCACCATCCAACAGCCCAGTGAGATACAGAGATTCCTGTATCTCGTCTTCTTTGGGGACCTCCTTCAATGCATAACCGAATAGCCTAATCAGCAATGACGAGTTGTAATTGATACGCCCTTTTCTCCCGATTAGGGGAACATTGGGAAAACCACTGCAACTGTAGATGAGTTTCGTGCCCAACGCATCCCTATTGAACCAAGTGATATTCTCTACATCTAAACCCATTAGACGCTCAGACCAATCTTAAGTGCCCACAAAAGAGACAAAGGGACCCGCTTTAGGCATGTGGTTGGCAAACCATCTGTATAGCAAGGGAACACAACATCTGGATAGAGTGGTAAACGTCTCCAAGAAGAACGGGTACTAGATTCCCCGAGGCGAGAATGTGGAAAGCGTCTACATCCACGAAGTCTGGTAAGTTAGGAAACAATATGGTACAATATACGCGAAGAGCTAAAACGGCGTTGAACACGATCCATTAGTCCTCCTTGGCAAACATCTGAGCCTTATCCACTAGGAAAGATAGAGGAAAACCATACATCCTATTCCTTTGAGTCAATCCTCTTTTCAACTCAGACTCATCCAAGTGTAAAGCAGCGGCAAGATTGACAAGCGCGTCTCGATCTCAACAGCGATGGAAAAATGATGCAAACACGTGGAGAAATGCAAGCAATTAAACATGCAAACGAATGATTGATTTGAACCACATACACAAGCATGCAAGTAAATGAAACATGATCATAAATATCAACAACATCATGCTTAATCAACCACAAACAGTGGCAATCAGCCAAAATAATTCACTCATAAGGCATCACATTGTTCTATGATGATTCAGATTGAACCGATATGCGAACATGCAAACAAAACAGCAAACATGGCATTCTGGTGCAGTGTTAATCGGTTAACACATGCTCTTAATCGGTTAACCTGTGTACAACAAGTGAAAATCTGGAAATTCGTAGGTGTTAATTGGTTAACACCAGGCGTTAACCAGTTAACATCCTAAAATCTTTGAAAATTTTGAATATTTGAATTGGTTAACCGGTTAACCATAGTTAATCGGTTAACACTGTACCAGAAGTGAAAAACAGCAGCAGAAAAAACACTCAATGCATAAAATCACTTAATCAAGTGATCCAACAGATCAGCTTATCAAATAAGCACGAAATTACACCTGCAAACAGAAAACCCATTGACATGCAAACATGTCTATACAACCCAATCACAATTCACACGGATCGAAATCACCAAATTCAATCGATTATGAAAATCATCATGGAAATGAAAATAAGCTCAAAAATGTTAAGGATCTAGAATCTCCAACCTTCGAAGCGGAGATTTGCTCCGGTTAGTGTTGATCTTGCTATAATAGAGTGGTTCAAACAATAGAAACTCGGAAAACTTCGAGATCCAAGCCAATTGTAGTTGTACGAACGAAGATCCACCAAATGCGAGTCGAAACGCTTCGAATAATCACTTCCAACTCAAGCTCCAAAATCAGATCTCAATTTGCACGAAAATTGATAATGAAAATTGATCCAAAGATGAGGATGGATGAAGGTTTATGCTCAAGAATCCATTGATTTCAATGAAAAATCAATGAATCTTAATGAAAAGAGCTTTGAGTGTGGGTTTTGGAAATGGAGAAGTTGAGAGAATTGGAGAGAATTCTTGATCAATTCTGAAAAGTGAATGTGAGAAATGAGAATTGGCTCCTTTTGGTTTGGAGTAGATCATTTAAATATGATATAGGTTTGAAACCCAAGGGTGAGGTTTGGACTTTGGATTGGAAAGTTGGTTTGGAGCTAGGCATGGGAATTTGGAGGGAAAATTGAAATAAACAACTTTCAAGAACATTCTAGATCCTTATTCTTGGTAAAAATAACTTTCAATGTGATCAAAATTGGACCCCAAGTGCAAATGGCTTGCAAAATCACGTACAAGGCAAAATCTGCTATGGTTATCCGGTTAACCATATGTGTTAACCGGTTAACACTGTTAAAATTTCAAATCTGAGCTGATTTTCTTTTGGTTAATCGATTAACCATATATGTTAATCGATTCACACCTTCAAAAATTTGAATTTGGTGCCTTTTGGAGGGGAACCTGCCTGTTTTCCTGTTTCTCGCCGTTTTGAGCTCTAGTAACCTTTGACACATGCTCTTGAACATTGTGACTGCGATAATGCTGGATATAGACTGAATGTCGTCTCCTGATCTGAGCATAACCTATAAAATAAAATTGGCCGCTCGACCGCTGGGCAAAATAAATGTCGTTTCTCCTGATGCTTGCTGCTCAGTTGCTTGCACGGGAATGAAACTTGAACCACGGGAACCTTGATCCCCTGCCTCGAGATCCAATGCTATGCAATATGAAATTCAATGAAACATAAGCTAGGTAAAGAAAATGGTTCGAAAAATTTTGGGGTGCAATAGAGGCCCCCCAATCATCATTTCCCAAATGCTTAAGGCTCGTAGCGTACAATACTCATTATCCTTTATTACATGTTTTGAAGAAGTTTTGAGATGAGAAGAGAGAAGACACACATAAGGGGAAACTAACTCAACCCTAATGTTACCATGCAATGTGCTCCTATGATTGAGATTAAAAGGGGAAAGGTTTACCCTAATGTTATCATGCTTGGATTGAACACTTAATGTCTCTCCTACTCCCACCTTAAACAAATGGGACAAGGAATCCTAAGGGATCATGGAAAAAAAACCAAAGTAAACACAAGATAAAATCAATCACAAAAGAGATGAAAGAAAGAGATAAAGATGACTTAAGCAAGTCAAGAGAATATGCAAACATGATATGCAAGATGCAAAACAAATAAAGATGCAAAGGAAATGACTTAAACAAGTCAAGAAGAAAGTGAGATAAAATGGGAGAAGTTACAACTCCTAAAACAATTCAAGCATCAATCACTAATCTTAAAAGGATGCAAATAAGCAAAACAAGAAGCCATGATCAGGATGAGGATGGGAGAATAGGCTTGGGCAGCAAGCAACATGAGAAGTATCTCAACCAAAAGCATCACATTGATCATGCAACAAGAAAGCACAAACAAGTTCTCAAAGTGGCCCACCATTCATAGTAAACTCAAAGTATGATCAATCAAACCAAATCACATTGAATGAGTTTCAAAGTCCAAGGGACAGAAGTGAGAACAAGAGGAGAAAGCTCACAAACGAAAGAAGAAATAAAGCCAAGACAAATCACAGGCTAGGGCAAGGGAAAGAACCAAAGTTCAAACCACTTTCAACATTCAAACATGAATGGAAAGCCCAACTTTAAAGTGACTAGTAACACAAACCAAACAAGTGTGTGACCTATAAAATTGAAACCAGCACCCTAAACATGTCAAGAATGTGAATCAAGAAGCATAGGATGCTAATGGGATTCATAAAGGTCATCTCCCAAAGGAACTAGGTAAACTAGTTTGTATGAACCTCAATTAGGGTTACTTGACTTGCAAGGTTCACCAAAAATAGGAGAAGTGATCAATAAATCTCAAATAAAATACACAAAGCTCTCCAATATATTGGCAACTATATGCCAAAATATCCCAACTAAATTCCATTCAAGGCATCACCAAATGATTTGATCAACTAGGGGGATCCACCTTATGGAATTATTATTAAGGGTCAAACAAAAGCAACACAAAGTCAACCAAAAATTAATCAAACATGGACCAAAATCAGCCTCAAAGGTACCTCAATCCATCACCAAAATGGAGAAGAAACCTCACTCATTGGTGATTGCAAATGGTCCACAAAGCAAGCATGAACAAAGAAGAACCAGATTAAAAACACTTCCAATCACAAAATTAAAATTAAATTGAAAAATAAAAGAAAATCAAAATTAAAAATTATGAAAAATTAATTAAGACTTTAAAGTGTTTGAAAATATTTTTTGTTGAATTTTCGGATATATGGAAGCATTTTTAATAATTAAAAAGCAAAACAGAAAATAAAATAAAGAAAATAAAATGCAAGATGGCCAAGGGGTGCAAAAGTAATTCTAGGAACAAAGGGAAGTAGTTCAGCGCGCTATGGGCTCAAAAATTGGGGGGTGGTAATATCAAAAGAGGCCTAACTGATCCAAACACATCTGATTAAATGAAATGCAGCGTTTCATTTAATCCATGTGGAGTCAAAATGCCAAATGCGCAAGGTCAAGCCAATAGCAAGCAAACACACGCACGATTGAACATTCAAACTAGTGCCAACTCAGATCTGAGGTCAAATAACCAGACGCCAAAGCTCTAGCTCCGGTCGTCTTCTCCAGCGAGGTGGTCGGAGTTCAGGTCATCAAACCTCAACCAAACTTCACAAAAATTATACGAAATTAAAGTTTAACTCACATAGGTCATGAATCCAAGATCCAATCATCCCAATCCTTCACAAATTAAGAGAATCGAACGCATCAAGTTTGAGATGCACAACTGAAAACTCCATCAAACATGAACAATAATGGATCAAACATGGCCTACACGAGGTAGGGCTTCAGATGCAACCAGTATGAACCTAATTCATAGCCTAGAATGAGAGAAAAGTTGACTGGAAACTTACTGAACGGAGACACTCCGTTGGTGCTTCTCAGAAGTGTAAGCTTGCTTCCAATGATCCAAATCCACTCGAAATTCTTCAAGGAAGATGAATTGCGCTTCAATTTGTCTTGATTTGAAGAGAAAAGTGAAACACAATTTTAAATTTTCTTTGAGAATTTCAAAACTGAAAATGCTCTCTCTTGCTCCAATTTGCACTTCTGAGCCCTTGGGGCGAGTTTTGAACTTACATATGATGGATCTCAAATGGTTTTGGAGGCCCATGAAGCCTTAATTTGATGAATTTGAAAAATGCCCAAAAATGGAAATCTCTTCATGCACACCTGAATTGCTTGCATACACACATGAAAACCATTCCAATCTGCAACATGTGGACTTAATTTGACATGAGAAATGGTTTGGGCCTTATGATGATTAAATGCTTAAAATGATATGCAAACAAGCACAAACCACACTGCCATTTTATTGTTAAAATAAAAACATGAAAGACAAGGATCACAATATTTGAATGTAGAAAAACGCCCTTTGATTGATTGATAAAAGATTGTTCAAGCATAAACATTTACGCCCTGAAGACAAAGACCGCTATGCTACGGGTAGAACATAGGGTTATACAATAATCAGAAAAATAAATCATTACTCCTTTGTTGCCACTTGGATGATTTCTTTGACAGACTAGTTGTTGAGGCTTTGTCCTGGAGTGCATGGTCGAATCCAAGCGTCTATGTCTTCATCAGATATGGCATTAATCTGCTTGAAGATTACACCCCCGCTGGTAAACTTGACAGGCCCCTTATAGCGTGACGCGCTCTAGGAAGAAGAAGATGTGCGGTATCCCAAACCAAATTTGTCCTGCTTGTTGGGTATATTCAGCACTTGACCCCAACCTGCTGCTGCCCCAGCCTTCACCACTGTCTGGGCTTCTTTGAAAGACGACATGGCCACTTTGGGCGCCTTGCTCACAACCGGTGCTTTATCCTTGACCTGTACCATCTCGAAGGCTTGACATAAAGTCTCATTGATTTCTCCATCAACCTCGACGTATTTGAATGAAGATAAATGACTAATCATTATATCCTCCTCTCCACATACAGTGACAATGCTGCCACCCACCATGTATTTCAATTTCTGGTGCAGTGTGGATGTTACGACGCCCGCCGCATGAATCCAGGGACGTCCAAGCAGAAAGCTATAAGCTGGCTGAATGTCCATAATGTAGAACACTACATCAAACACCTCAGGGCCAACCTAGATAGGCAACGTCAACTCCCCGAATACGGATCTCCAGGTCCCATCAAAAGCTCTTACTACCAATTCACTTGGCGTACACAATATACCACGGGTATCTAACTTCATCAGCGCCTTCTTCGGAAGTACATATAAGGATGACCCTGTATCAACCAACACGTGTGACAAAACGCCTCCGCGACATTCAATAGATATGTGTGTAATGCACAATTATGATTTCTCCCCTTCGGCTTCAAGTCCAAATTAGTGAAACCTTGCCCATTCCTTGCATTGACATGCGCTACAACCCCTTCGAGTTTATTTACCGATATTTCTTGCGATACATAAGTTGTATTCAGGATTCTCAACAAAGCATTTCGGTGCGCTTCCAAACACAATAACAGAGACAAAATAGATATCTTGGATGGAGTCTGCTGCAAGTGATCAATAATCTTGTAATCACTCTTTCTTATCAATCTCATGAACTCTTCCACTTCCTTCTCCATAGAATCCTTCTCACCGGCTTGAGAAGTCCACTACTTTTTTTCCACCAGTAAATTCTTCAACTCCTGTTTTCTGCCCATTACAATATACCTTTGCTCTGTAATTCCACAGAATTGCTTTGGTACTCTCATATGGCACAAGACCAGCCTTGGTAATGATAATAGTTGGCGGCCTCGGAGGCGCAGAAATGGTAATAGTCTTGTATGGAATCGCGATTGTCGCAACCTCATCCCTCTCTTCGGTTACCATTTCCTCAATCTTCTTTTCAGCAACCCGGTCAAATTGCAAGACACCATCATTCATAAGTTTTTGAATGTGGTTCTTCAGCTTCTCGCATCCCTCAGGATGGCTGAAACATTCAGCACAAGTTTCACCACAACCCGAGAATACACCTCCCTTCAATAACTTGTCTTTTACAAAGCTCAACGGCGTCTTCAACTCATTGACATTTAACACCAGATTCAAACTCTCATCTTTAATGATTGCACTGACCCCAGATGCCCCATGATTGGGCATGGGTTCGGCATGCCATTAGGCGCGTCGTGAGAAACATTTATAGCTTTGCTATCCACCAAGTCTTGAACTTTGTGTTTAAATGCCTTACACTTGTCAATATTGTGACCCGGTGCACCTGAATGAAACTCACAACGAGCATTGGCATCGTATCCAGGAGGTGGTGCACCTTTCAGCAGAGCTAAGGTTCTCTTCTGTATCAACTGCAATTGTAACAAGTGCTGAAGCAATTGATAATATGGCATTGGAGGTGCGTCAAAATGCATATTGACGGTTCTCCTGCGACCCTGAAATTGTCTGGGCGCATAATTTTCTTGATTCTGTTGCTGCTATTGTTGTTGTTGTGGTACGGCTGGTATTGTGATAGTTGTAACCTGGGGTTGCTACTGACGCTATTGTTTACGTTGATTTCTATTTTTGTTCCGAGAACTAGACACTGCGTTAGTCACACCTTCTTTCTTTTTATAGCCAAACGACTTTCTTCCTCCTCGAGCTGAGGATCCTTTGCCGGCCCGAATCTTACCTAGCTTAATTCCATTCTGCACTCTCTCCCCAGTAATAATCAGATCAGAAAAGCTACCTGACATACTACTTATCAACTTCTCATAATATACGCCCGACAATGTAGCAACGAACATATCAATCAATTCTCGCTCCACCATGGGAGGCTGCACCCTGGCTGCTAGGTCATGCCACCTCTGGGCGTACTCTTTGAAGCACCCGTTGTTCTTCTGGGAAAGATTCTGCAGCTGGACGCTGTTTGGTGCAAGGTCGCTATTGTACTGGTAGTGCTTGACAAAGGCTTCAGCTAAGTTTCTCCAACTGTAAACATTAACCGGTTCCAAGCTCATATACCACTCAAGAGAAGTTCTAGAAAGGTTGTCTTGGAAAAAATGCATCAACAATTTTTCATAATCTGAATAAGCGGACATCTTACGATAATAAGAGCGCAGATGAACCCGAGGACAAGTTATGCATTTGTATTTGTCAAATTCGTGAACTGTCAATTTCAACGGTACTTTCAAGTCTGGGATCATCCCTAGATTGGCCATGTCTAGTCCCATGGAGTTCTGATTTTCAAAAGATTTCATCTTCTCTTCAATCAGCTTAAACCTCTTATCATCCATAGACGGCAGGCCAGTACCAACATCATGCAGAGAGAATGCGTTTTCTTGCTGATCTTCCTCCCACTGAGGAACATTGTTGCCATGCATAGCACACACCACCTAAGGGATTCCACCTGTATTACCTCTGCTCGGAGGGATAACTGTTGTAGGAATAGCATGATCATGTGGCATACCATCACCACGAGGAGGATTAGCAGCAGTTCCTCCGTGAAGCACACCATTATTGTCAACTCTGGCAATCAATGGCTGCACCAAGGTCCTTAGTTGCTCCTGGCCATTTGCCACACCCTGCATTAAGTCTATAAATTGGGCCATCCATCCCTAAGATCCTGCATCTCAGCCTGCATCTTTCCATGACCTTGCGTTGATTCCCTTTGGTACCGTAACGGTGAAATGTCTGATTGTCTATCCTGAAACAAACTAATAAACCACAGGAAATAAGGTTAACGGTTCCGATGCACCTGCTATGCAAAAATGCAGACATGTATATATGCATTAGGGAAATTTCCCCCTCAATTCTAGTTCCGAGACAGCAACACAACACTAGAAAACCCATAGACAAACATAGAGCAAAACTCCTCATACATAAACAAGAGCCCACAAGGCAATGTACAAGTACAACACTGAGTATAATAGAATCAACAGTGACCTCAACCAACAGGTCTGGTGATGGTCAATATGCAACAATACAACAGAATACAAAGAGAATGAAAAGCATCAAGTACGATGACGAGCTCTGAAATCCTCTAACAGCTCCTTCGTCTTCGGATGACCTGGTCTGACGAGCAACCCCTGGATGAGTAGGTCTCGCTGGCTAATCGTGTCCTATAAACCCTGAGCGTAATCCTCCCAAGCTCCCTCAACAAAGACCTCCTCAAGCTTACACATCTTCGTATCAGCTCTAGCCCTGTAATCCTCCAAAGTATGCTGAGTCTTCAACTTAACAATCTATAGCTTCAATCCATCCTTACGCTTCTTGTTATTGGTAAGAGTAGCATTCCACTGTGCATTGAACTTAGAAATCTCCAGATAAGCTCTATCCAACTCCTTCTTCTTAGAAGTAAGAACATCACTAACAACTTTCAGATCTAAACCCAAACATTCTCTAGCGCGAATCGCTTTGGTCAAATCTGTACCCAACTTGTTCACCAGCTCAGTTTTCTTCTTAGCTGCATAAGTAGCATCATTCTTCTCACTCCGTAGCTGAGTAATCTCTTTCTCCAACTCTTCATTAGCCTTGCGCAACTCTTCTTTCTCAGACCACAACTGGTTATACTTCTGGATGTCGACAGTAGTAGCCTCCTCAATCATCAGAGGATATAGAGGCTCACGAGATGGAAAAGGCATCAATACTCTCTCTGCTCTCTCCTGGATCCAAGTGATATAAGGGTCACAGGATCAACTATTACTCTTCCCCAAAGAAGCTTTCCCCTTCCGGTGGATGCTGCTCCAAGCTCTCTCAACTTTAGCCAAGGTATCACCCTCCAACAAACTAGTGAGATACAGAGATTCCTGTATCTCCCCTCCCTTAGGAGGATCTCTCAAAGCGTACCCAAACTGTTTGACTACCAAGGATGGGTTATAGTTGATGCATCATTTCCTTCCAACCAACGGAACGTTAGGAAATCGAACACAATTGTAAATGATCTTAGTACCCCGCATGTCTCTATGAAACCAATAATGTTCTCAAACATCAATCCCATCAACCTCTCAGACCACTCTAGGGTACCTGCAGTATCAGTAAAGGGACCTGATTTAGGAAGGTGACTCACAAACCACCTGTAGAACAAAGGCACACAATAAGACACATTCTTCCCTCTCCGATTCTCATTCTTGTGGTGCATAGAATGATAAACATCGCCTAGCAGCGTAGGTACATGATTCCTTGATGCAAATATGTGGAATTCATCCAAGTGTACAAAATATGGAAGGTTAGGAAACAACATGATACCATAGATACACAGTGCTAAGATAGAATTAAACACAACCCAACAACCATCTTTGGAAAACTACTGAGCTTTGTCAACCAGAAAAGGCAATGGAAATCCAGGCATCCCACTCCTCTTAACCACCTTCCCTGAAATCTCAGAAACATCAAGATGAAGGGCAGCAACAAGCTTAGCCAGATCAGGCTCAACATCTGTGTGATAAAATGGCATTTGATCTAAGATAGGGACCCCTAATAACATGGAGAACTTCTCTAAGGTAAACTCCAGAACATAATCTGGAAAGATGAAACACCTCAGCTGTGAATCATAGAACTGCAACAAAGTATAGAGACCACTCAACTCATATGCTGATGGCTTGTAGACAACACTCAGGAGCTTCCCATAAGAATGCTTGAAATAAAGCATCACCTTCCTATCAGCCACAAAAATCAAACTCAATAAAGATCCAATGTCTGGAGTAGGGAACTTGTATGCCACTGTCTTTTTCAGGCTGGATTCCATGTCTGAGGAGAAGAGTAAGATCACTAGAATCGTGGGAAAAAGGTACACCTACAGCATAAATACATGTCAATGAAAATGAAAAATGGAAACGCAAATGCAAATACAACAAGGGATCAAGATTGTTGTGCCGTTGTTTGAGAATAACCAGCGCTCCGCATTAGCAATAAGGACCTACTGTTTCAAGTTCACAGGTTTATTCTGACAAGAAAACCGGGTAGGTTGAAGGTCAAAGTTACTTGCATAACCTTCCCACTCACAGGTATAAACCTATCACTGATAAGGTCCGGCATCCTATGCGGACATCAGTGTCACACACTTTCAAGAAACGATGATACGTTCACCATTTATGGTTTGGCATCATAGTCTCACGAAGCGGCCTCACTTAGCTGACTTCCAAATTATCAGTCCTCAGAGTCGACAATCCTCAGATCTAAAATCCTCTCAACGGTCCTACGGACTGGAAAGTAAATCATCAAAGAGAATCTCGTATGAGCGCGAATTTCATGTGAACTAGTGCATGCTAAGCATACAGGTCCACCACTACTTTCCACTTCTAATGCTAGGGTTGTACTCAAGCGTGGGTTTGGCTTCTCACTCAATGGAACATTCCCACCTAACAACACAGCAAACTGATATATACAATTATGAAATTAAAATGCAAATAAAGATAAAGTACACCACACATATACACACCCAAAAGATAAACAAACAAGTGCTAGGATTGACTCACATAAGGGATGGGAAAAGTCCCCAGCAGTGTCGCCAGCTGTCGCATCGGTGCAAAGAGGGACCGACAAGGAGAGAAGAGTCGCCACCGTTTGTTATTTATCCAAAAAGAGGGAAAGGAAACGATCAAAGAAAACCTACGAAAAAGGGAAAAGACAGGTCATCGCAACCAAATCTTGGGTTTGGGAGTCGGTTATGTGAGGGGAAGATATTAGCACCGCTCACGTCCGTCGTACTCGACGGGATCCACGCTTTTTATCTATCTAAAGGGTGTTGAATTATCTAAACTACAGGCCATAGGGACAAAGGAAAATAAAAGAGACTCGATAGAGCATCGCCCCTCTATGCCTACGTACTCCCTCGTGCAATGGGAAAGTCAGAGTCAACGTAGACCGGAAAACTACGGGTGAAGGTGGGGGAAGGTTGCTCGCCAAGACATCGTCGTCTTGTGCCTACGTATCCTCATCTAGTATGAGAAATCTGCGCAAACGTAGTTCGGGCCAATAAGACCACAGGTTGGTTCAGATGCTTTAGGCTCGAGTAGGGTTTAAACTTAGTTCTAGCAGTTAGGTGTATGCAGCTCGACCATTGGAGACTTAGGCGTTACCTGTTTGCGATAGAAACAAGAGTTAACAAAATTGTTCTTATGAAAAAGTTTTCCAAATTAAGATCCCAGAGGATAAAAAGATTTGAAGTTAGTTCTTCTATTTTTTAGACAAATAAGTGAATTGAGTTATGATTTGAAACTCATGTTGCACTAAAGACTATGATCTAGGAGCGAATGCATCTCATATCGTCCAAAGGGAATACGCTAAATACTCTAGACAATTGAGAGGAGACCCCCCAATCATCATTCCCCAAGTACTTAAGGCTCGTATCGTACATCAAAATTTATCCTTTATTAAGTGTTTTGAAGTGTTTGAAGATGACAAGAGAGAGACACACTCTAAGGGGAGACTAAGACTCAACCTAATGTTCTCATACAAAGTGCACCTATGATTGGGATAAAGGGGGAATGCTACCTAATGTTATCATGCATGGTTTCAAACCTAAGGTCTATCATAATCAATCTTGAACAAGAGAGATTGGAGGTCCTAAGGGAACATGGCAAAGAAGAAAGAAGAAGGAAACATAAGATAAAAGAAAGTAAAGATGCAAACATGTAATGCACAACTAGAATGAAGAAAGGAGGGAGGAACAAAGTGTGGGGAAATAGCCTCCACAAGCACATCTCAACCTCACGCATGAAAATGAGAGATGCAAGAACCAGAAGGAAATGCACACCAAAGCACTCACACAAATTCAAAACAAAGTGAGATAAAGTGAGAAGAATAGAATCCTTACAATCACTTATGCATTAATCACTATCTCAACAACAAAGTAAGAAAGCCAAGTGTCGCAACTGCGAAAAACACCCGGCAAAAACAGAAGAGTCGCCGCCTTTCGTTATTTATCCCACAGAGAGGGAAAGGAAATGATCAGAAAAACCTGACAAAAAAGGGAAAAGACGAGGTCATCGCAACCAAGTCCTGGATTCGGGAGTCAGTTACGCAAGGGGAATGTACTAGCACCCCTCACGTTCGTCGTACTCGACGGGATCCTCGCTTGTTGTCTATCTAAGTGTGTTTTTAAACTATCTACGCTACAGGCTTGCGGGACAAAAAGAAAAGAAAAGAGACTCGACAGAGCATCGCCGCTCGGTGCCTACGTATTCCCTCGTGCAATGGGAAAGTCAGAGTCAACGTAGTTCGGCTAACTATGGAAGAAGGGGGGAGGTTGCTCGCCAAGACGTCGCGTCTTGAGCCTACGTACTTTCATCCGGTATGAAAGATCAGAGCAAACGTAGTTCAGGCTAAAAGAACACTAGTTTGGTTCAAAAGTTTTTTAGGCCCGAGTAAGGTTAACAATTAATTCTAGCAGTTGGTGTATGCAGCTCGAGCATAGGAGACTTAGGCGTTACCATTTGCGATAGAACTAAGAGTTAACAAAACTCTTTTTATGAAAAGATTTTCCGATTAATCCCGAAGGAAAAAAGGTTTGACATTTGTTTTTTTGTGTTTTTTAGTGAAGTGAATTAATTCGGTTTGTGATTCACGTTGCACTAAAGACTATGACACGGAGGCTAATGCGTCGTATATCACCCCCAAACGGGACGGATACTAAACATTCTAGATAAGCGAGAGGAGACCACTCACTTATCATTCCCCATGTAGCTTAAGGCTCGTAGCGCGCAACGTTTATCGCCTTTATTAAATGAGTTAGCATGATTTTGAGATAAGAAGAGAGACGCATAGAAGGTCTAAGGGAAACTCGGCCCTAGCGTTGTCATGCAATGTGATCCTAGAGTTTGGATAAAAAGGGGAAACATCTACCCTAATGTTATCTTACTTGGATGGAGCACCTAATGTCTCTCCTACTCCCAACCTAAACGGAGGGACTAGGAATCCTATGGGGATCATGGCAAGAAAGCACAAGAAGAACAAAGGAAGAACCAATCACAAGTAGAAAAATGCAAACATGAAAAATGCACAATTAGAACGGTGGGAGGGAGGAAAAATGTGTGGGGCAGCAGCCGCCACAAGCGCTTCTCGACCTCAACAGCGATGCAAGAATGATGCAAACATGTGAAGAAAACAAGAGATGAAAGCATACTAACATGCAAATGAATGATCGATTCGAACCACATACAAACATGCAAATAATTTAAAGAATGATCATACATGTCAACAAAATCATGATTAAACAACCACAAACAATGACAATTATTCAAAACAATTCAATCCTAATGCATCACATTGACCTATGATGATTCGAATCGAATCGGTATGCGAACATGCAAGCAAACAACAAAATATGGCATTCTGGTACAGTGTTAACCGGTTAACACATACTGTTAATCGGTTAACGCCTTGAAAGTTTGAAGAAAAACTGAACTTTTGAACAGGTTAACCGGTAAACCGTATGCATTAACCGGTTAATACTGTTAACGTTTGAAAAAGATTTGAAAATTTGAAATGGTTAACCGGTTAACCATATGCGTTAACCGGTTAACACTGTACCAGAAGTGAAAAACAACAAACAGAAAATCACTTAATGCACAAAATAGCTTATCCAAGATTCCAACAGATCAACTTATCAAATAAGCACGAATTTAACAACAGCAAACACAGATCCAACAGCATGGATACACAATTGTACATTCATATCACAAATTGAACGGATCAAAATCAACAAAATTCAATCGAATATGAAGATTAACATGATTAAGCTCGAAAATCAAATCGGATCAAGAATTCCAACCTTCGAATCAGAGAATTGATTCGGTAAATGTTGATCAACTGAATTTGAGCAGATCAAATGCTAGAAATTTGGAAAACTTCAAGATTCACAATAATTGATGTTGTATGAATGAAGATCCTTCACAATTTAGTCAAATTACTCCAAATAAGCACTTATACAATCACCTCAAAATCCAGATCTGAACTTGCACAAAAATTGAATGATGAAATCACTTCAATCAATGTAATGGATGTAGGTTTGGCTCTTAGAAATCAAGGATTCCAATGAAGAATCAATGATTTCAATGAAAAAGAGCTTTGAGTGAGTTTTGGTTATGGAGGGAATTGAGAGAATTGAGAGAGAATTGACATCAAATCTGAAGTGAGAGTGAAAAATGAAGGTTAAATTAGTGTGGTTTGGAGTAATTCACTTAAATACTACTTTGGCTGGGATCCAAATTAAAGGCTTAGAAGTTTGTTTGGAAATTGTGGTATGGAATGAGGTTTGGGATTTTGGAGGGAAATGAAATTTAACCAAATTTCAAATGATGTTCTAGATCCTTCCCAAGTGCAAAAATGAGCTTTTAAGTGATCAAAATTGGACCCCAAAGCAGCTCCACTTGAAAATTCACTTACAGGGCAAATTCTGCTATGGTTAACCGGTTAACGCCTCTGAAACCTTTGAATCTGGGAAAATTTTCCTTTGGTTAACCGGTTAACCATATGTGTTAACCGGTTAATGCCTCTAGAAATTTGAATTTGGCGCCTTTTGGTGGGAAACCACGCCGTTTTCCCGTTTCAACTGTCTGGAGCTCTGTTTAGCTGCTGAACCTCATTTTTGACTGTTGTCATTGTGAAAATTCTTGCTATGAGCCTGAATGCTGATTTCTGATATGAAATTAACCTGCAAAATAAAATCGGTCGCCTGACCTCTGGGCAAAATAAATGCCCGAGCCTATGATGCTCACTGTTCGCTATTTATTCTTTTTCTCCAAAATGAATTTGAGTCACAGGAACGCCTTGATCCCATGCCTCAAGAACAAATGCTATGCAATGCAAGATGCTAAAATGCAAACAAACAAAAGCCAAGTACAAAAAAAGAGAAGGCAAATTTTGGGGTGCTACACTTGGGCAGCAAGTAACTCAAAGAGTCTCAACCACAATCATCATCAAGATCAAACAAGAGAAAACATACCAAAAGTCCTCAAAAGGAATCGCCACTCATGATATGTTCAAAGTACCTCCAAAAGAAGGGACTAAAACATCTCAAATGGGATTCTATGATCCTTGGGCAGAGGTAAGAGCAAGAGGAGAAAGTGCATAAAGCAAGAACGGAAATCACACAAAGCACATTGCACAAGTAGGCATGCCAAAGGACCTAAGTCCTAAACACTTTCAACATTTGAACCCAAATGGAAGGCTTAAAAAGAATGCAACACAAAACCAAAACCAAACCACTTTATTACCTATAAATTGGAATTCAATAACTTCAACATGTTATGAAGATGAATCAAAAAGAATTGGGAGCATTTGAAGTCCATAAGAATCATTTCCCATCCAAACAGGGTTAAGTGTGTGTTTGAACCACCCTTAGGGATAACTTGACTTGCAAGCTACACCAAAAATAGGAAAATGGCTCAAATAAATCCAAATAAAATCTCAAAAGCACATAAATGAGTTGGAAACCATAGGCCAAGAGCACACAACCAAAGTCACTTCAAAGCATCACCATGGAAATTGATTCACTTGGGTGCTCTATTTTGAAGGAGGGTTATCGAGGGTCAAAAGAAATGACTTAAAAGTCAAACACAAATAAACCAAACCAGGGCCAAGATAATCCTAAAAGATCACTCAACTCACCATTGAAATGAAGAAAAAATCTTATTCATAGGAGATTAAAATTGCTCAAGAAACAAGCATGACACCAGAAGAACAAGAGAAAACTCATTTAAAAATTCCTCCAAATATAAAATCTCATTTTAATTGAAAAATAAATCAAGAATGAAAATAAAAATTTCCAAAAATTAGCTAACACATTAAAGTGTTTTAAAATATTTTTTTTGAGATTTTATCACATTCAAAATTAGTTTTAACTGAATTAAATCTAAACAGAAATAAAAATAAAAAGAAAATAAAAGAAATAAATGCTGCGTGACAAATAGCAATTAAAATAGTTCAATCCAATGGGCCAGACCAGGAGGGGGTGCAAATAGCGTGCAAAGCCCAAAACACAAGTAATTCAGATCATAAGTTAAACGCTCCATTTCACTAATACATGTGGCAGTCAAATAGATCCACGCAAACAGGTCAGCCAGATCTGAACCATTGATCCAAGCAAGTCAACAAGTCAAGCCAATCCAACTCAGCATGACTGTACTTTGAACCAGACGACGGAGCCTGAGCTCCGATCGTCTTCTCCGGCGAGAAGGCCGGAGTTCAGGTTCGAAAACCTAATCAAAACTTATGAAATCTTATACCAAAATGCTCGCCTCATCACATAGATCATGAATATAGCGCTCAAACTCATTTAACATACATGAATTAAGATATTCGAACAAAAAAAAATGGAGCTCAAAACTGAAATTGCATCAAATAACACAATTATGGTACCAGATTTTGCCTACAAGTTGTAGGGGTTCAGATGCAACAACAATGGCATGGATTCAATGCATATCATGAGTGATATTTTGATTTGAAGATTACCTAACGGAGTCTCTCCGTTGGAGCTTCAAATGTTGCTAAGCTTGAGCCAAACTGTGCAGAATCACTCTATGAAGTTCAAGGAAGAGGATGATCACTTAAATTTGCCTTGAATTGTCCTAGATCTGAGTTTCCACTTTTTAAATTTGTGCTCCAATTTCAAACTTAAATTATGGTCTCCCTCCACGAAATTGCATGAATGAGAGCTCCAAAATGATTCTGAGCTTTTATATGATGGATTTGGATGCAATTGGAGGCCCAATAATGCTCCAATTTGCTAAAATGAGAAAATGCCCAATTTTGAATGTGAGCTCATGCACACGTGAATTCAGCTTGTGAAATTCTGGCTAGCACACGATGGATGTTATTGTAGATGTTATGACATCCACTGTAACATGTACTACTGCACTGAATAATAAGCTATAAATAGAAAGCAGTAAATAAAATAAGTAATTGTTCACCCAGTTTAGTGTCAACCACACTCACGTCTGGGGGCTACCAAGCCATGGAGGAAATTCACTATCAGTAGAATTAATTCAGAGTCAAACAATCCCAGTTTGCACTCCTCACTTAAGACCTACCCAATGACACTTCAGCCTAGAGACCACTAGACCTGAGTATGCCCACTCACTCTCTCTCAATCACCTCAGTGATATCAATACACAATTACAAAACCAATATGAAGATAAACCTCAAACACACCTTGATCTTGCTTCACAACTTTGATCAAGGGACACACACTCTTGCTTAACAGCTTTAAGTGACTCAATGAACACACCTGTTCTACAACATACAATTTCTTGGCACACAAGAAATCCTAAGACTCCTAGACTCACGTGAAGAACAAAGTTCTTCACTCACAAACACACTCTATTATCTCTCACTAGATGCTCTCTCCTCTGCGTGTCTACGCATTAGGAATTCTCCTTTTGCTATTTATAATAACAGACCTACTTTGGGCCTTGGTAGAGAATTTAGGTTTACCCAAGATAAACCTTTCTTCATGAAGCTGCGCACTTATCATTAGGTTAGGAGCCTTCTATGTTATCCTCAGCAATGCCTGTTATGTTACCTAAAATAACTATGCTTCTTGGTTTGTTTCCTGAAGTATAGCCTGAGCGAATAACAGAAAAACAAACTCTGCGCGCCCTGATGTCATACGATCAATGTCATAACATTCAGTCATGACATTCAACTTCACTTACTCATAGCTTTCCTTGCATAACACTCTTCATGTATGTCCTAACATCAATTATGACATTTACTCATACATTAATGTTTTACCATAAAATTCAGCCAATCAAAAGCACTTAGAGCTTGAAACACTCATGGAAATGGCTTGGCTGGACAGCTGACAACTTGAATTAGCCAAGAGGATTGATTTTGGGCTTTAATTTGATCCAATTAATGAGTTTTGAATTGAATCTTCTCCATGAAGTAACTTTGAATTGCACGTGAATTTCACTTCATACCTCAAATTTTCTTTGTTCATTCTATTTGTTGGACAATTGTGAATCAAAATGAATATAAACATGGCGTGTAGATGGCCTTTAATCAAATCAATTGAATCCATGATTTAAAGTTCAAATTTCACTTGATTTTGTTCACCAATCTCCATATCCTTGCATAATCCATGACAATCTTGTGTTCCATGATGAATTTGAGATCATTTGGAGCAACTTTCATGTTGGAGAAAGTTTCATTTGAAGTGCTTGAGATCATGAAAAGGACCTATAATGAAAATGACCTATAATCTCACTTTCCCAAAATACCCCTGCCTTGGAAGCTTCCTAACATGAGTTATACAAATGAGATGAAGGACTTCTAGGACTTTTTGGAAAGCTAAGATCATAAGGAACAAATTTCATGTTCATCCAAAGTTGATGAGAAACATGATTCTAGGTCAAAAGTGTCTTGGAAGTTGGTTGACTTTTGTTGACTGAAAAATATGGTCATCTGAGACCTATAACTTAATGGAATCGTAACTTGAGTTCTAGAAACCCAATGGATGAGTTCTAGTACTCAAACAAAATTTGAGAACATGCTCTACACATCTCATGTTTGCACCAAAGTGAAATTACACTTGTATCTTAAGGTATGTGGTCTTGAAGTTAGGCACTTAATAGGGGATTTTACATTGACAAACCTCTGAAACCCTAATTTAGTAACTTCTCACACTCTTGATTCTCCTTGATTTGATCTTGAAATGACATCCTAGATGTCTCAACACAACTATCCATGACTCCAATGACTTAAAACCAAATCTCAATCTCCTTCAAACTCTCAGTTGACCTTGCACTAGGCAGATGAAACCCTAGGTGTATAATCCTTGACTACAACCTCTTGCACATGACATAACAACTTAGATGAGCTCCATAATGGCTTCAAGAGAACTCCATGATCTTCTTAAGCATCTCCTATCCATATCCATGAGCTTGTGATCCTCTGATCATCCTCAGTTGACCTCAAAGATAGGAGGTAAGCAACACTTGTCAATCTTCTCTCTCAAAGAGCTTTGACTACCTCTTGGTGATAATAAGCACTTGATAACCTGAGTAAACACTCTTGCTTGAGCTTAGAACCCTTAATACTCTTCTCCTGAGATGCACACCTCTCTTGATCTCCTGCAAAGGACAATGCTATGCATATGCAAATGCTAGAAAATGAAATGAAACACAAAAATTACAATCATTACATCATTCATCATAATCATCATCACCAAAATCATCATCATAATTCATGCCATCATAGAATCATCAAAACTCATGGAAATATCATCAAAGTTCATCAATCATTACATCATAGAAATCATCATATAATCATGTACAAATCACATAGAATTCACAGTCATACTCATATTCATTCATCAAAGAAATCACAGCATCAAGGCATCGCTGCACAAAATCAGAATTCGCGAAACACTGATACCTTCACTAGCAAGCTCGTTGTGCGAGTCTGGGGCGAGTTTCTTCGCTGTGCAAAGGATTCTTCACAGTGTAAGTCTGGGACGAGTTCGTTTGCATTAGAACCTAAAATCAACCCAAAAGTCCCACGATTTCCTTCCTCAATGCCCCCAAAACATCTCTAAATCATCCCTAAGGTCTTACGACGATAAAGGCACAAAATCTACGACTTATTAGGCCAATCCCGTATCATATTCACGCTCTAAATTGCATCTAAATTTCCTTTAGGGTTATAGAAATATCAAATCAGAGCTTTCGCCACGAAGGCCTAATTTCCTTTAACCCAAATAAACCCCTACGGTTAAATATCTTAATAATAGATTTAGGCCATGAAGGCCAAATTCCCTTTATCCCATTATCATCCTCAAACCCATTAAACCCTTAAATCGGCCTTAAATACATATAATTTACACATTGAAAACAATAAAGACAATACTCCCCATACCTTAATTGCCGAATCTATGCCTTCTCAAATCTTTCAGAAAACCTTCCGAAGCTTTTGCCTCAAATCTCCTCCTCAGACCTCTAGCCTTAATTCTTTTCACGGTCTAACTAAATGAATCATAATACCATCACAATTTTCTTTTTGTTAAACCTATCCTTGGGCCTTAAAATTGAGCTTTCCAATTTTAACCTCATTAACTCCTCCTCAATTGTCCAATTTTCCCTTAGTTAACTTATATTTATTTAAATTAATAATAATATCAATATATTCATATTATATACTATTATTTAAATAAATAACTTAAAATCCATAATTCTCAATATTTCACAACAACCACCAAAAATTACCAAAATACGAATATTCTTATTTAAATAAATTAAATAAATATTTCATGAATTTAGGGTGTTACAACTCTCTTCCACTTAAAGGAATTTTCGCCCTTGAAAATTACCTCATGGAAATAGAGTCGGATACGACTCCCTCATCTGATCTTCACGCTCCCAAGTCCATCTTTCTCCAGCTGGTCCTCCCTAAACTACCTTCACCAAGGCAATCACTTTACCTCGCAGTTGCTTCACTTCTCATTCCTCAATCTGAACTGGCAATGCCTCAATAGTCAAGTCATCTCTCACTTGTATATCGTCCATCTGAATCGCATGCGACGGATCTGGAATGTACTTCCTCAACTGAGACACATGAAACATATCATATATATTCGCAAGTGACGGCGGTAAAGCAAACTGATATGCTACTTCCCCCACCATTTACGAAATCTGATACAAACCAACAAAATGCAGCGTGATCTCCCTCTTGGAACTCAAGTGCTTTCCTCCTTTTATCACGGTAACTTTTCTGACGACTCTGCAATGCCTTCATCTTTTCTTTGATGATCTTGATCTTTTCAGTCGTCTCTTGCATAATATCAGGTCTGAGTACAACACTCTCTCCTGACTTATACCAACACAAAGGAATCCTACAACTCATACCACACAAAGCCTCATACGGTGCCATTCCGATACTAGAATGGTAACTGTAATTATAGGTAAACTAAATCAACAAAAAATGACTATCCCATGATCCACCATGATCCAACACACAAGCTCTTAGAAAATCCTCTAAAGACTAGATAGTCCTCTCTGTCTATCCATCCATCTGTGGATGATAGGTAGAACTTAACCTCACCTTAGTACCCAAAGTTGTGTGCAAACATTCCCAGAACCTCGATGTAAATCTCGAATCTCTATCAGACACAATACTTGAAGGAATATCATGAAGTTTCACAATCTGATCAATATATAATTTGGAAATCTTCTGCAACGAATAATTGATCCTCATCGGTATAAAACGAGTCGATTTGGTCAATCTATCAACAATCACTCAAATCGAATCATACCCCTTTAAAGTCTTTGGTAAACATGTCACAAAATCCATAGAAATGTTATTCCATTTCCATTCTAGAATATCCAACGGTTGCATCAGAATCAACGGTCTCTGATGTTTAATCTTTGACTTCTGACAAGTCAAAGAAGCATACACAAACTCTGCAATTCCCTTCTTCATACTTGGCTACCAAAACCACTTCTTCAAATCTTGATACATCTTTGTGGCACTAGGATGAATACTCAACCCGCTTCTGTGACCTTCCTCAAGAATGCTCTTCTTGATTTTTGGCACATCAGGAACACACACTCTATCTCTGAACCTCATCACACCATTCTCATCGATCCAAAAATCAAACCTGTTACCTTGATTGATTAACATGAGACGATCCACTAAACTCAAATCAGATTTTTGACCTTCTCTAATTTCTTGGAGAATACCACTAGTCAACTTCAACATACCCAACTTTACACTGTTAGGAGTCTCTTCACAAACCAAACTCATATCTCTGAATTGCTCAATCAGTCCTAACTCCTGAACCATAAGCATCGACATATGCAAGGACTTCCTACTTAACGCATTAGCCACAATGTTAGCCTTACCAGGATGGTAAATCAATTCAAAATCATAATCCTTCAGAAGTTCAAGCCATCTTCTCTGCCTCATGTTTAACTCTTTCTGATCAAACAAATACTTCAGGCTCTTGTGATCGCTGAACACTTCGAACCTAGACCCAAAAAGATAATGTCTCCGAATTTTCAACACAAACACCACGACGACCAACTCTAAGTCATGCGTAGGGTAATTCCTTTCATGAACCTTCAGTTGTTTAGAAGCATAAGCAACAACCTGACCGTTTTGCATCAATGCGTCTCCAAGACTCATCTTCGATGCATCACCATACACTACAAATGACTCACTCGGATTTGGTAAAATCAACACTAGAGAAGTCGTCAACTTCTTCTTGAGTTCTACAAAACTCCTCTCACAAGCAACATCCCACACACAAGCTTGACCCTTTCGAGTCAACTGAGTCAATGGAAGTGCCAACTTTGAAAAGCCTTCTATAAACCTGCGATAGTAACCAGCCAACCCAAGGAAACTTCGAATCTCAGTAGCAGACTTTGGAGTCTCCCACTGCAACACAGCATCAACTTTCGACGGATCAACAACAATTCCTCCACTAGAAATCACATGGCCAAGGAAACTCACTTCCTTCAACCAAAAATCACACTTGGACAACTTGGTGTAAAGCTTCTTGTCTCTCAAAACCTAAAATACCACTCTTAGATGTTGCGCATGCTCTTCCTCGGACTTGGAATATATCAAGATATCGTCAATGAACACTACCACAAACTGATACAAATAAGGATGAGAAATCCTATTCATATACTCCATAAATACACCAGGTGCATTAGATACACTAAACGGCATCACAGTATATTCATCGTGTCCATACCTCGTCCTGAAAGTTGTCTTCGAAATATCATCAGGCTTAACGCGAATCTGATGATAACCAGACCTCAAATAAATATTGCTAAACACACAAGCACCCGCCAATTGATCCATCAAATCATCAATCCTCGGAAGTGGATACTTATTCTTGATTGTTACTTTATTCAACTGCCAATAATCCAAGCACAATCTCATGCTACCATCTTTCATCTTCACCAACAGCATACGAGCACCCCACGGAGAAACACTCGGCCGAATAAACTTCTTCTCAAGTAGCTCTTCCAACTGTTTCTTCAATTCCCCTAACTTAAATGCAGACATCCGATAAGGAGCCATCGACACAGGACTAGTACCCGATATCACATCAACAGTAAACTCCACCTCACGCTCAGGAGGTAAGTCACTCACGTTGTCTAGAAACACTTCTGGAAATTCCCGAACAACTGGTAGCTCCATGCTCATTGCTTCATAATCAACTTGAAGTGATGTAAACAATGCAAACATTTGAGCCTCATCTTCCAAGATTTTTCTGCTTGCTTGGCAGATACATACATCTGCTCTCTACCATCACCGAACTCTGGGAACCTCACAATCTTGCTGTAGCAATTGATATGAACATAGTTGTACTCCAACCAGTTCATTCCCAGAATAACATCGATTTGATGCAAAGGTAGACAGACCAAGTCCATCACTAAAATCTTACCAAAAATGGTCAAATGACAGCTCAAATAGACTAACGCAGTAGTCACAGAACCATTAGTCGGGGTATCAATAACCATACTCCCAATCATAGAAGATAATTTCAAATTCAACCTCTTAGCACATTCAAGCGAAATAAACTAATGAGTAGCACTAGTATCAATCATAGCAATCAATTCAACATCATTAACAAAGCAAGTACCTCTGATGAAGTTATATGTATTGGATTTTTCTGCACCGCTCAAAGCAAACACTATGCCATTTGTCTGAGCAGCAGTAGCAGTCCTCTTTGGCTGTTGGCACTTGGTACTGATATGACCCTTCTCTCCACAGTTGAAGCAAGTCGGAGCTTCATCTTTACAGTCAGTAGCTCTATGATGTTATTACTGATATGACCCTTCTCTCCACAGTTGAAGCAAGTCGGAGCTTCGTCTTGCCACAACGATAACATCTCAGCACCCTACAAACCTCAGCACGGTGACCTTGCTCACCACACTTATAACACTTTCCTGGAGAAGTAGCTGCTCCCCCACTTGACTTTTTCCCATTTGAAGCCTTCTGCGTCCTATTATCACCAGAAGTCACATACGGTTTCCATATATACTTCCCTTTCTCTTTCTTTTCACTCAGCTGCTTGTAGTGAGTAGATCGAGCTCGGTTATCCTCATCATAAATTCTTCTCTTGTCCACCAGTTCCGCGAACTGACAGATCTCTGCGTCAACACGATTGTAATGCGGACAAAACTTTACTAAAGACTCAAACTTTGCCGCATACTCAACCACGGTCATATTCCTTTGTTTCAGCTCAAGGAATTCCACCTCTTTCTTGCCCCGAATATCTTCAGGAAAATACTTCCTCAAAAATTCTTCCTTAAACACAGCTCAAGTTATTGCAATGCCAGCAACTCCCAATCTCTGACGAGTGTTATCTCACCAGTCCTCAGCTTCCTCCGATAGCATATGTGTACCAAACTGCACTTACTGAGCATCAGTGCACGCCATAACTAGGAAAATCTTCTGAATCACCTTCAGCCACTTCTGTGCACCATCAGGATCATGAGTGCCCACAAAATTCGGCGGATTGTTCCTTTGGAACTTTCCCAAAGCACGAAACTCATCTGGAGGTCCACCATTCTAGGCCATTACATAGGCAAGTGATTCCAACGCATCAGCAATATCACGATCCTTTCTTCCAGCCATAGGCAACCACCAATAGGGTTAGAAGAAAAGAAACTCATCCAATAGTGTTCTCACACCATTGACTGACAGGGGACTAACAACATAAAAACTTGGTTGGACAGAACAACAAGGCTCTGATACCACTAATCTAACACCCTTTTCTACCCCACAAAAAAAAAAGGCAAAGTATTCATAGTTATCTGAGTAAAATATTAAATTTAATAAAAATCACCTCAAAGGGCGTACATTTCCCAATAAATCAAATATAAGTCAAAGCTCCGTAAACAACGGGTTTTCTCAAAAGATATCAAAAATTGCAGTGGAACTCAAAAAGGCATAATCCAAAGTTTTCCTTATCCGGGAACATAATCAAAATAACCAAATCAAATAAAATAAGGTTTGAGTCAAAGACCCCAACCCGATGTTACACTATCAGAGCATGACCCTCTAAGTTAACCACCATGGCCAACGACCCAAAAATTTCAAAAGTCCTCGACAACATCCACGGCTAAACCTGGTCATCTGCACGTTACCCACGTGGAGGCAACATTCAAACAGGCAGGGTGAGTAAAACGATTCATGATAATAAATTTAGGAAATCAACATATAAGATGGCATCATTTTCATATTCAACATCATCATATTCATCAAGGAACATCAAAGGCCACATCATCATAATTTACTCAAGATCATCTCATAAACGCAAATGCAATAAGACTCGATGCATGTGGTACCAATCATCACAGCTCGATGGACACTGAGCCATCAACCCTCCATAGATCCCCATCAATAGGATCGATTCTACTTGAAAACCGGAGCACATCAAAATACCTCACATCCGCACAATGGGACTGAAGCCAAAGAAATCAAGGTCCTGAACCGATGTCCGGATGCACATGAATTCATGATGCACACATCAATAATCATCCTCATAATAACATCATAGGTGCATCATCATTCATCATAATCATCATCATAACTCATGTCATCATAGAATCATCAAAACTCATGGAAATATCATCATAATTCATCAATCATTACATCATAGGAATCATCATATTATCATGTACAAATCACATAGAATTCACAATCATACTCATATTCATTCGTCAAAGAAATCACAGCATCAAAACATCAAGGCATCGTTGTACAAAATCAGAATTCGCTACGTTCGCTAGCAAGTTCGTTGTGCGAGTCTGCGGCGAGTTTCTTCGTTGTGCAAAGGATTCTTCGCAGTGCGAGTCTGGGACAAGTTCGTTCGCTGTGTGAAGGATTCTTTGTTGTGCGAACACGCGATTACAAAAAAACACTATTACACACCAGAACCTAAAATCAACCCAAAAGTCCCACGATTTCCTTCCCAAATGCCCCCAAAGCATCCCTAAATCATCCCTAAGGTCTTACGGCTATAAAGGCACAAAATCTACGACTTATTAGGCCAATCCCGTATCATATTCACGCTCTAAATCTCATATATCCTTACAACTACACCATAATCATTAGAGTTTCTCACTATCTAATTTCCCTACAGGGATAGACAAATGTAAAATCAGAGCTTTGGCCATGAAGGTCTAATTTCCTTTAACACAAATTAATCCCTACGCTTAAAAATCTCAATAATAGATTAAGGCCACAAAGGCCAAATTCCCTTTATCCCATGATCAACCTTAATCCCTTTAAACCCTTAAATCGGCCTTAAATACATTGAAATTACACATTGAAAACAATGAAGGCAATACTCCCCATACCTTAATTTCCGACTTTAAGCTTTCTCAAATCTTTCAGAAAACCTTTCAAATCTTTTGCCTCAAACCTCCTCCTCATAGCTCTGGCCTCAATTCTTTTCACGATCTAACAAAATGAATCCTAATCCCATCATAATTCCCTTTTTGTTAAACCTAACCTTGGGCTTTAAAATTGGGCTTTTCAATATTACCCTTATTAACTCCTCCTCAATTGTCCAACTTGCCCTTTGTTAACTTATATTTATAAATTAATAATAAGACCAATATATTCATATTATATACTATTATTTAAATAAATAACTTAAAATCCATAATTCTCAATATTTCACAACAACCACCTAAAATTACCAAAATACGAATATTCTTATTTAAATAAATTAAATAAATATTCCAAGAATTTGGGGTGTTACACTCTTGACTGTCCACTTTCTTTTGCTTGTTAGCCTGCTTTATGTGTCATATTCATATGCAACATTGTGTTTATGTTTAGTCATAGGTGTTTAATGTTTGTAAACCTCTTTTCTACTTTCTATGTATCATGTTTGATCAGTTGGTTGTTGCTTAAAACATGTATTCATGATTGTCAAATATGTCTTGCTCCAACTTGGTATTTTGGCCACATTATATGCTATCTGTTGAATGAACTCATCTCTTGAGGTATGGTGTTTGCAAACATCCCTTACATGTTCCATATGGTGTGTTAGATCTTTGGTTTGCTGCTGAAAACTTGTATTTTGGACTGTCATGATGTTCTTGCACATAACATGTCATTTTTGGTATAGCTATCGAGTTTTTCATTCAAAGCATGATCTTTGAAAACTACCGCCATCATTGGATTCTTTGTTAAAAAATACACAATTTACTTTTTTGTTCCACTCAATTTCATTGAGTTTTAAGAAAGTTATGGTTGCTCTTGCAAATCAGCCTAAAAGTTGTCGTGCCTTGACTTAGTTTTTGCCTTGCCTTGCCTAGTTTGGTACCCTATTTTCCAAAGTGCATAACTTCCTTGATTTTTATCATTTTTATGCCATTATTTTGGAAACATTCTCCTTGATATGTCTAGTCTCAATTTATGAATAAATAATTCAAGAATTTTTATTTTTGAAACACTTTGATTGACTTGAAAGACATGACCTTTTTTAGGGTTTTTACTTTTTTTCATGAGTTTCTTTGACCTAGTACTTGATTTTTTATTGCATGATTGATCTTGGGTGAATCACTTTTGGATGTTTAACATGTTTTTATGTTTGAATAAATTTGGCTCTTTGCTTTACTATTCTTATTCATGCCTTTGAAAATATATGAACATGAAAATCATGCCTTGAAACTTTTTGTTGATTTGTGATATGCTTCTTGATGTTGTAACCTCTTGAACATGTTTCCTTAACCTCATTTCCCTTGTTTATGTGTCTTGTTATAACAACAACATGTTTAGAGTTTGATTCTTGCCTTTGTAAATGCATGAATGTGAATGTATGATTTGGAACTCCTCTGTGAATCTTTGTAAGTTTCTTGATGTTGTAACCTCTTGAAGATGACCCTTTTACCTCATCATGCTTGTTTGTGTCTGGATAGAACCATAACATGTTTAAGTTTCATTCTTACCTTGGTTGTTACCATGAATCTTGTTCATCTTTCCCCTTGTGAAGTTTTGAATCCATGCTTGAACTGTTGTCACTCTTCTTGCTTATCCATGATTGAATGTTGTTTGATTTATATGCCAAGTTGTAACTTGTTAGAAACCAAAATCAAGGATCCTGAACTGCAATGTCTTTAATCTTTGGGTGACAACCTCAAATTGGATTCATGCTTGATCCAAAGGAGTATCTTTGATGATGTGGAGACTTATTTCATGGAGAATCAACCCAATACATTGACTGATTAAACCATCGAAACCTCAATTCTTGACTGTACGAAACCCTAAATCCCCTATATCTTAACAAAGACAAACTTGAAATAGATTATGGTTAGATAATCAAATGAAAATGATCCTAAAATGATGATGGAGATCTAAGGGGTCAAAATTTGGGGTGCAACAGTTGCCCCTATTTAAATATCTTCACTAGATGGCAATGAGAGATGACAATCCTCATAGAATCGTAGTGAAAGGTATTTAAATATAGCAAATTAAAATTTTTTCCCTTAGATCCGATGGTATGCCAAAGGAAAAATGCTAAAATGCAATGAATTCTAAATGATGCTTTATGATGCTTGAGTACAAGACAAATGCAGACACACGAGAAAAAATAAAAGAACGACAATACGACGAGTAACAACTCACATGGGACCCGACACACTAGGGAAATATCCAGGGCATAACATAACAATATTTCATACATGACTAATGATGCTACTTTAAGGGGAATCTTCCACACAGGGACACAACCTGCACCGGGAAAACAAATCTTTATTGGTGGAAAGGGGACACACTCCACTAGGGAAGAAGGCAAATTTCCACCGGGGAAGCGAAACATAAGAGACACGAACCTTACTGGGGATAACCAAATGAGGGATTTCCTACAACAAAGAGTTCTAATGGGACCTTCAGGAAAAGACTAAAAACAAGACCAGACGCACCGAGGAGGCTAGTATCCACTAGATCTCTGAGACTTCGCTAAGGATACTGGTGTCAACCAGATTTAACAAACCGTTCAAGCGGTGCTAGTAATTACTAAATTTCCTGGGAGTGATGGTGACGACCAAACCAAAGTTCCAATAACGATTGGGGGATTTCCAAACAACATTGGTAAAATACAGGACTTTAACTGAGGAAGTTGGTAACAACTAACTCACGGTACCGATAACAATTAGCTTTCAAGCAATGCCAGTAACCACTGGACTTAAAAAGGACTGGTGACGACCACATTGGGGTATACCAATAACAATTGGTTATGATAGTGCTAGTAATCACTAGACTTAACTGAGGAAATCAGTAACAACCAACTCAAATATCAATAACCATTGAATTTGAGCAATACTAGTAGTTACTGAATTTTCAAAGGGTTTGGTGACAACCAGATCAAAGTACCAATAATAATTTGGTTAAGAGGTGCATGTAACTACCGGACTTCGATGGGAACTTGGTAATAACCAATCTCAGAGTGCCGATAACAACGGACTTTTAAGCGGTGCCAATAACCATTGCACTTAGACAAACTGGTGACAACCCAAATCGAAGGTATACCAATAACAATTGATTTTGACAATGCTAGTAACCACTAAACTTTCTGAGGAAATTAGTAACAACTAAATCACATACCAATAACCATTGGATTTTCAAACAATGCTAGTAACCACTAGACTTGGAATGAGTAGTAACAACCGAGTCAAAAGGTACCAATAACGATTGGGTTTGAGTGATGCCAATAACCATTGGACTTATTCGAAAAATTGGTAACAACCAACTCAAATACCAATGACCATTAGATTTAAAAGCAATACTAGTAACCACTATATTTCAACAAAGATTGGTAATAACCGAATCAAAGGGATTCCAATAACAATTGGTTTTAGGCAATACCAGTATCCACTGGGCTTTTAAAGGATTTGGTGATGACCAGATCTTCAAACAGGAAGTAAAGATATATCCCTCAAAACCTTAGGAACAAAAGTTAAATATCCTCAAAGCATTAGGATATATCAGTGACACAACCCTCAACACATTAGGATTGAAAACTAAAATCCTCAAAGCATTAGGAACAAGAACTAATATCCTCAATGCAACATCCGAGTCTCTAGAAATTCCTGAACTTGGGATCCAAAGTATGCATCTCCAAAGGTACAAAACCTGATCTTGGGATGGAAACAAACACCTCCAAAGGTACAAAACCTGATCTTGGAAAGAAACACTTCCAAAGGTACACAACCTGATCTTGGAAACAAACACTTCCAAAGGTACTCAACCTGATCTTGGAAACAAACAATGTCCAAAGGTACACAACCTGATCCTGGAATGGAAACAAACATGTCTTTGCTCGAAATGATAAAAAAATTAAATCGCCAGTACCGGTTATCCATGGATTTTCTAAATGCCAATTACCAACTGGCCTTACTTGAAACATGATTGGTCACCACCAAATTAACTATACCAGTATCCACTGGATTTTTCAAACAATGCTGGTCACAATCGGGCCTCAACGTCCCTAAGATAAGCTTCTCAAATGAGACTGCCACTCATCGTTTCAAGGGATTAGATAAGCTTCTTAGAGAACGAGACTTCCACTTATCTAAAAAGATACGATGATAAGCTTCTCATGGGAAACTACCACTTATATGTGGATAAGGATAAACTGATAAGATTCTTTGGAGAGACTGCCACTTATTTGAAGATACGGATAAACTAATAAGCTTCTCTGGAGATACTGCCACTTATCTAGAAAACATATTGGAAACAAGCTTCTCGAGGGAGATGGCCACTTGTTGCTGGATATAATGAAATAGGATAAGCTTCTCAGGCGAGACTGCCACTTATCTGGGAGGCACAACATGATAAGCTTCTCAGGAGAGATTGCCACTTAAAGTTGAAGGTAAATAAGCTTCTCTACAGAGATTTCCACTTATTGTTGAAGATGAATAAGCTTCTCTACAGAGATCACCACTTATAGTTGAAGGTGAATAAGCTTCTCTACAGAGATTTCCACTTATTGTTGAAGATGAATAAGCTTCTCTACAGAGATTGCCACTTATTTTTGAACATGAATAAGCTTCTCTATAGAGATCGCCACTTATTGTTGAGCACAACATGATAAGCTTCTCAGGAGAGACCGCCACTTATCTGCAAGGTAATGCAAAATAATAGATAGTGCAAAAATAAATGCACGTCCAGGTAGGTTCGGCGACCGACAGGGACCGAACTTCAATCTAGAAACAAGCTAGAAAGAAACAGCCAAACAAAACTCCTACCATTAAGGAATGAACTCGAATGGGGACGTATCTTATCCAAACATGGAAAAAGATAGCTGAAACAACCATCATCCACAAGGATTAAACTCTGTGGGGAATTGAGAAAGGATGGACATTTTATGCTTAAAGGCTGAAACTCTATTGAGAGAGACAACACCCGGTCACTTGGAGAAAAACCCCAAAGTGAAACAAAACAGGTAGCAACCAGAGATAGCAAAAAATGCACAGATGTTATGCATATTCTTATGTCATGTTCATGTTTATGCTGACAAAACAGACAAAACAAAACCAGAGACGAAAATAAACATCTCGACAAGGAGACCCAGACAACTTCACTAAGTTGGATCTCAACGGGGATGATCATGAAGATCAATAATTCCACTTCATGGTTACAACCTTCTCTAGGAGAGAGTAATTTTCTTAAGACACAACCTCATGACTTCACTCGGATTGCCATCATGAGTTTGAATTCTTTTTTGAAGGAAAAAACACCAAGGGAAATTCCAAGATCAACCGAAGTAACAACTTAATCGGAAAGCTGAAAAAAAGGTATCATGAGAACAAAACACTTATGCCCTATTGATAGTACAACAATACTCTTCAAGTGAGCAACGACTCTCGCGACAAACAGTCTTCAAACTTTTTCTGCCCCAAATTATGTAGTCAGTGAGAAGAAGCCATTAAGAGAATTTTACAAAAGAATTGGCATAAAGATGCTTCAATGTCTTCAAACACTTAGAGAGATTTACAAATCTCGACGTGACTGCCCCAGTTTAACTGTATCTGCACAACAAAGTCCTCAGACTGTGGAAATAACGACTGGGGGACAAACTTGCCCCTGTTAGCTGGTAGCTGCAACAGAGTTGCCCCAGACTAAACTGTTCTTTCAGAGCTTCATCTGATCTTGACCCGATCACTTCTGATTTGCTGAACGTTATTAACAAATATTTTAAATTGGTTGCCCCAGGCTAAGCTTCCTTTACCAAGTCAAATTCCATAGCTGGCAGCGTTTGTTGGGATTCCTTTGATATCAGATCGTCTAGCAAACAATGTTAATCATTAAAAATTGGCAATTTTTAATGCAAAATTCATGCAAACTTTTGAAAACAATTTTTTTGATGAAACACACACGGCGGAGTGATCAAGTGATCAAAGTGAAAGTGATCCCCAATCATTTTTCAAATGATGGATAAAGTGATTAAAACACACAAACATCAAAGATCATTAGGAGTCAGGTTATCCAACCTTTCTTTAATATGCTTTCAAAACAACCTTACCTCAATTAGGTCTTTTAAGCGTTGTAACATGGCTTGGTTCACAGTTCATGAAACAAAGGATAAAGCCTCAAAATTAGTTGTTCCCACCCGCTCTCCATGATGAACTCCAATCCTATGCTCAGTTAACTCTAACTATACATTCAGGTTCTTACAGGATTAAGAATTGAACTGATGATAGTTGGTGATGATTCACAAACCTAGGGTAGTCACAACTCCCTTTCAGTATTTGATAGCTTTTGCTATTTGAGGATTTTTTTTTAAGAGTGATTTCTCTTACATAATTCCTCTCTTTATTATCCCTAACTTTTTTCTGAAACGTTTCATTCGAATATACAGTCAATGGGATGTCCCATTTTTGCCTAAGTCTCCTTCATAGGTTTAGACTTAGCAGGCTTTTCAATTTTCCTTTTTCTTCTTCTTTTTTTTTTAGAAGAGGGGTGACTACCTAGTTTAATGGCTTATGTTGAACCATCATCGTCTTTTAAACTTCGACAATTGCTTGTTGTGCGCAAAGGAAAACCTGAGTGCACCACTTTTATATGAAAAGTGTCTTGCATGCACATATCTCCAAGTTAACCGAGAACTACCCGTCCCAGGTTTGAGATTTAAGGTTTTTTGTTTGTAAAGAAAGAAAACTCCTACTTCTAGGCTTGAAAGGGGTTAACAAGGGATTGTATTCCTTATTACTCCAGTGTTTAGGGGTTGAAACAATGCCTTACATCATCGGAAAAGTTAAATTGAAAGCATATCAACGGCAGTTATGAATATAGTTTTCATCATCCTCCCCAATCTTTGCTTTAAACAACAGTTTGATAAAGAAAATAAATTTTTGCATTTTTTGTTTTCTTATAACCATGAAAGGAAAGAGAAAGAGTGAAACGAATAGACTTAATCAAAAGATGCACAAGCATTTCATTAATCTTGCCAATTAAAAATGAACAACAACTTACAAGCAATACAAATGCAAAGAAAATACAACAAAGTGTTGAAACAGTCTACAACTGCCAGTCTTAGGGAATTAAATTGCTGACAAAACATAGAAAAAGTACTACCCTCTGATATCGTGAATCCATAGTCTTCTTCTTTAATCCACCATAAGCAAGGATGGAATTGCTTCTTTGTCAAGCAAAAGGTTGATTTGGACTTGTGGTTTGCATAACTTGAAAGATATGACTCCTGCTTCGATCATCTCTTTTACCTTTTCTTTGAGGACATAACATTCTTCAATATCATGACCGGGTGATCCATGGTGGAAGGCACATAAAGCATCGGTTGTGAAATAACTCTGGTGAGCCTAAGGGAGAATAGGTATAATTTCCTTATGGATCAAACTATTATGCAAGAGTATAGGGAACAAACGGACATAACACATTGGAATACCCCGAGATCCATCAGTTTGTTCAAGTGGTTGATTAGTAGATGAAGAGGAACCTTCCTGTCGCTGGGATAAGATCAAATCTTTGACAAAATTTGTCAGAATCCTTTTGGAAGACATCAAACTTGCTACTTCTTCTATGAGCTTCTGATTCTCCTGTTCTTGGGTATTTATCAGATTCTTGACAGCAACGAAGAATGCCCCTGTGTTATCCCTTGAACGAGAAATTTCTTCTCGGAGTGCTTGGTTTTCTTGTTCAAGGCAGTCCATCTTTTTTTTGAGTGTTAGCCCTTGTGTTATACTCTCTCCCTTCCTCTCTCTCTCTCTCTCTCTCTCTCTCTCTCTGAACAAAAGGGAAACAAAGCAACGCAAGGCTAAGAAATGCAATGCAAAAAGCAAACTGGTTTTACAAAAATCAAAATATCGATTAGGTCAAAACCCCATTTAGTTAATCATAAAAAAAGGTTACAACTCTTAAAAATTCCAAAAGTCGATTGAGTTTTACAAAACCAGTTGCGACCTGATATGCTTATGGTGATATGATGGGATGATGTACACATAACGCAAAGGCAAGTATTCAAAAATACAATGCATATGCACACACAAAGACTTCCTAGGCTCAAGATCAAAGCAAGGAGTCAAAGGTCTACCTATTCCCAAGGATTTGTACTATGGGTTTGTTGTACCTGCCAAACGGGTTCTAATAAAGTTCTCAGGGTCAACAACTCATCTTTCAAATATTATGAATTTCCCAAATCACTCGGTAGTCAATAATATTCTCAAAAGAGTCTCGTCCGAGTGTAGTATCGCGTATCAACTACTTCAGAACTACTCCCTCATAGTCATCGCACTACGTCCTAATAAGTCCAAAGTAGGGTAAAATGTAATCTAGAGGTCCACAGTGTCACGTGCTCTTAGGTCGAAAGTAGCAATGTTTTCACGAATACTCATTTAACAAAACTACTCCCAAGAGGGCCTCCATTGAGCATTGGTTTCTCAAGTTAGCTTGGTCGAGAATTAACTCCCTATAAGCCTTCTTGAATATACCACCATCCTATCAGAAGTGCACTCGAGTCAGGGTATAGGACTTCCTCACCACTCAAAGCACCTAATATCCAACACACAAACAGATATATTGACAAATATACATGTTAAGCAAATATTCACAAATATAGCATGCAATAAAAAAAATAGGCTAAACCCTCAATCTTAAATACTTCCCCAGTGAAGTCGCCATTTCTGTTGCGGTGAGAATCATGATACCAAGCTATTGATTCACTTGAATCTTAATTCATTGAATTCATAACCGGACTTTAATTTATCCAAAGGAAAGGTTAAAGAAAGAAAGTCCTTTTGCGCGATATACCAACAACGCTAAGAGATCGGGGATCGGGGGTTGGTTATGCCTAGGGTAGGTATTTCACATCCTAAACATCTGTAGTACTCTACTGGAACCTTTTGTTTGTTTGTATGCTATACTTGCTAAATGTTTCCTATGGATTGGGATTGGGTATAAGGTAAAAGGTGAAGGTAAAGACCTAAGGATAGTTTCTAAGTTTGCTCACAAAGATATCACATCCTCTGCCTAAGTATCCTAACTAAGATAGAATCAGAGCAATCGTAGTTCACCTTATTAGGGATATATGAACACTTGATTATGATCAAGGTTCAAAGGGGAAAAAACATAACAATGCTTGTATAGAGTTTAAAAAAACTCTCTAATCTAAGTTAAAAACTCATGAAAAGGGAGGAAGTAATCATCACTATGATTCTTACATAGAGTTAGCAAACTCTATCTTACAAGTTCTAGTTGAAGATACTCCTAACAAGGGGTAGGTCTTTTAGACTTTAAGCAAAGTCTAGTGGCTTGGTTTTAACTAAGACAGAGATGACTTAACAAAGTCAAGGGGAGTGTTATGAGCTATTTATGACCTCGATGGTCAAATAGAAATGCTTTCCATTGGAATGGGAAAAGAGGATGCAACTTGGATGAGAACTAAAGAGTTCCATCACTTGGGGAAATAAACTTAATAAGGCAATAATCATTCAAACATGATGAATACAAGAGGCATGGTTACAGCCAAGAATAATCAAGCATATTACAATATCAACCAATGATTTCAATCAAGATAAATGGTTAGAACCAAAGAAAACATTAAGATATTACAATATCATGAAAGAGAAAAGTCTTAATGATGAAAGGTAAAAACCAAAGGCAAATCTTAACAAAGACGGGTATATATCTTAACAAAGATGGAAGGGGATCTTAACAAAGATAAAGATGTGGTCTCTTAAAGTTTATAAAATGTCATGTGTAATTACAAACGTCAAGCCTAATCAAACAATGTCACAACAATGTAAGTGAGAAGTTCAATACTTCATGGGAAAAAAACTTTCAAGTTTTAAAGATGAATCAATCACAAATGCTTACAAGCAAGAGTTTGAGTCTAAATCAAGTACACAAGGGAGCTAACAAGCCCATTTCATAATCTCAAATTTAAACTCAAAGAGGATGAAGTCCAAAAAGTTTTGAAATGAAGAAGGAAAGATAGGAGGGTGAAAACCCTAAAAATGAATCATCATTTCCTCATAATGTAAAGTGTTCCTAAAATAAACATTTTAGGATTCTTTAAACATTATGTGAAAATATACATTAACATAAAAGTTTAGCAAAAAGAATCATTAAAAAATGATTAAAATTGAAGAAGTTATGGTGATTTGAAATTTAATAACAATTAAATAAAAACAAATAAAGTCAATTGCTAAAAAAGAAGAAATGCCTCACCTAAGGCTTGAACCCAAGACCTTGGGGTCATGGGCTCAAAAATAAGCCAATTCTACCAACTCACGCGTGTGATATAAAATGAAAAGGGAAGGAAAAATATTGAAAACCAAGAAAAACATAAAAATAAGCAAAAGCTGCCCTCGCTGAGGGTCGAGCTCGCGCACTTGGATATGGCAAAGTTCTTATGGGCATGGTTACAACCACAGGGGTGGCGATACATCCATTGTATCAAGCCACCCCAGTTGAAATATACCTAACAAGGCATAATTATTGGGCCAAATGGAAGGAAAATCAAGTTGAAAATTCAGAAAAAAGGTTTGATTCAAACTTCCTCAAAACTTAATCAATTTTAACAAAATTAAAGTCTAAATCACTTGTATTTTCAAGAGGAATATAATGCTGTCAACCAAATTCCAAGATAATGCATATACACTGAGATTCAAATGCTCATGCAATTGAATGCTTGTCATGCCTTTTGAAACTTCAAGTTTTAAAATAGGTGCAATTAAAGGTGGGCAATGATCTGAGCAAGTTGCACATATGATATATAATGAGTTATAACAGGGGAATTGTTTAGAACAACATTATAGCAAAATGAAGGTATGTGAGTTGTTAATGAAATGAAGTAGTTTCAAAAAGATTTATGCAACTTGTTATAATGTTAAAACAATGCATAGAGGCACCAATCACTTCTCAATCACAAAGCCACAAGTCAAAAACTTTTACGCACACCAAATGCAAAGTCCCACGGATGAAGCTTGAAAGTGTTAGAGTTTAATCATCATTTTTGAAACAGAATGCAAACAACAAGTCAAGGTAATGTACTTTTGGTATTTCAATCGAATTTGATGAATTCCAATTAACATACCTTTATAAAGACATAGCTATGGTAGTAACTTTAGAAGAGATCAAGATTATGACACAATTCAAACAAAGATACTTGCTTAAAATAGAACACAAACATCAAGACTTAATACTATCATATAACAACCAACAGTAATCGCAAACCTTGCCCCACTGTCAATCAAAGTGAGTTAACAAACTCAAATAAAAAACAACTCTTGGATAGCTATGAGTTTCTGGTTTTCTTGGATAGCTCCGGTGTCCCTAAGAGAGTGGAATGGAACCATCTATTTATAGGCCATGAGAAGGGTTTGGGCCAGATTTGGATTTTGGCTTTTGGAGGGAGATTTTGAAAGGAAAATATGTCCAAGATTTGGTATAGCTGCACACTCAACTCCTTGGCTCTATGAAAGGCATAAATCAAGTGGGATGAAGGACATGGAGGTAACTGAAGTGAGGCTAGAGTGTAGGGAGCTGCAGCTGCAAGTTTCCATCATAAAGTTTCTCTTTCCTCTTGTTTTTTGATTAAAATATTACCACTTGCCTTGAAACTTGCAATCTCTACCAAATCCTTCTTTCTTATGCATTTTAAACCATCAACCCTCTCTAATTATCATATCAAGATATGATCCAATGGTTGAGAATGATTCAAGTGGCTGAGAAGTGAATTTGTGAAAAAGTTAAAATGGTGCACTCAAATGTTTAGACCCCAACTTGCTGGATTCATAACTCTCAGCTCACAAAGGCTACGGAGGAGTTCTAGTACGTTTTGGAAAGCCCTCATGGAGCTCTACAACTTTCATGTTTTCATGATCTTCAGATTCCAAGTGGAACAAGGTCAAGAAACCCCTCAAAGTGTTTTCTCCCTCTTATGATGATTTTGGCTATAACTCCAAATCTATGCATTTTTTGCCCATGGGTCAGTTTTACACTTTTGTAGGGCTTGCCAAAACCTTTCCAACAAGCTTTGAACCATCTCATTTGGGTTTGTGGTTAGGAGGTTATGGTCTTGCCCTTTTCAAAACCCTAATTCCTGAATTTTTTGATTACTCCTCAATCCTTGATCCAATGGTCATGAAACTTCACGAATAGGTGTAATATGTTACTAGGAACATTTTTGCTTCACACATGGAGGTCAGATTCCTTATGGCTGAAGAGTTGACTTTTCGGTCAACGAAACAATCGATCGATGACTATCGAGTCGACTGTTAACGTTCTGGGTCTTCTGAGGCCTTGAAACTTCTTGAGTGGACTTCACTAAGCCATATGAAGTTCATGAACTATAATTCGATCATTGGAACACCTTTTAAATCAAAAGTTAAACTACAGTTCACTTTTCCTGATCAAAAACCCTAATTGGGAATCCTAAACTACATTGTCTTTAATCTTTGGGTGACAACCTCAAATTGGATTCATGCTTGACCCAAAAGAGTATCTTTGACGATGTGGAGACTTATTTCCTGGAGAATCAATTCAATACATTGATTGATTAAACCATCAAAACCTTGATTCTTGTCTGTACGAAACCCTAAATCCCCTATATCTTAACAAAGACAAACTTGAAATAGGTTATGGTTAGATAATCAAATGAAAATGATCCTAAAATGATGATGGAGATCTAAGGGGTCAAAATTTGGTGTGCAACAGATGTTACGCACCAGAACCTAAAATCAACCCAAAAGCAGCCTCAAACCCTTTAAACCCTTAAATCGGATTTAAATACATTGAAATTATACATTGAAAACAATGAAGGTAATATTTCCCATACCTTAATTGCCGACTCTAAGCCTTCTCAAATATTTTAGAAAACCTTTCGAAGCTTTTGCCACAAACCTCCTCCTCAGAGCTTGGGCCTTAAAATTGGGCTTTCCAATATTACCCTCACTAACTCCTCCTCAATTGTCCAATTTTCCCTTAGTTAACTTATATTTATTTAAATTAATAATAATACTAATATATTTATATTATATACTATTATTTAAATAAATAACCCATATTCCAAAATTCTCAATGATCCACTACAAACACGGAAAATCACTAAAATGCGAATATTCTTATTTAAATAAATTAAATGAATATTCCAATAAATTTGGGGTGTTACAACTCTCCCCCAATTAAGAGAATTTTTCCCCTCGAAAATTACCTCAAGGAAACAGAGTCAGATACGACTCCCTCGTTTGATCTTCATGCTCCCAAGTCCAACTTCCTCCATCTGATCCTCCCCAAACTACCTTTACCAAGGCAATCACTTTACCTCGTAGTTGCTTCACTTCTCGTTCATCAATCCGAACTAGCAATGCCTCAACAGTCAAGTCATCTCTTACTTGTACATCGTCCATCTGAATCACATGCGACAGATCTGGAATGTACTTCCTCAACTAAGACACATGAAACACATCATGTAAATTCGCAAGCAATAGCGATAAAGCAATCTGATATGCTACTTTCCCCACCCTTTAGAAATCTTATACGGACCTGTCGCACCCTAATTTTTGACCATAAGATCCCATCCCCTTGTGTATTTCTTGCTCGTTTCATTTTAACTTTGTATGCATGTTTATTTCGACTAACCAGTTTGGGCAGGTGTAATATCATAGGCTTGAAATCTTTGCAGTCAGGTACTTCAAGGTGCGACCGTTGGACTGTAGAAGTCCCGAGATTATGCTATTAGTTCGTTTCATCAAAGGCTCCTCAAAAGTTTCGAGGCTAGCCCCAAAAGCTACATCATTATTTTGATTTCGTTACAACAAGATTCTGAATTCGTGTGCCTCCACAAATGCAACTCGGTTTCGATTCATTATCATACATCTCAAGTTCAAACATGAAGACCCAACCTCAATCTGCATCTGATGGAATTTACTTAAACCGGGATCTACTGGAAGAGGATAAATGCAATTACAACGTATCTAATTGGTATCAGAACATATGGGCCAAGATAGATATGAAAAAGAAAAAAACTTGATTTCAGAAGAAAATCTTTTGACAATAGAAAATGATCTTTGATCTAGTTTTCTTTGATGATTCAATAATTGATTGGGACCATAAAAAATTGTGAAGAGTTGCAGAATTTGCCTTCTGATAGAATTTCTCAGCATTTCTCAGTCCGTAGAATTTGCTGCAGGCAAATTATTGGAACATGGGTCTTTCAATTAAGGATATCTAAAACAATTACCAGAAAGAAGTGCAGAGAGGACTTCATTATTATTTAAGTCTATTTCAGAAATCAGCAACCTTGATTATTTCTTAAACCCTCAAAAAGAAACTGTTAAGAAGAGTTGTTATTTTGCAATAGACTCCACCAATGCTAACGTTAATATTCCAAAATATGCAACCGCTGCATTGAAACCTGGTCTACAACCACAAGGATGGCACACTGTTCTGCATAGAGTTAAGCTGTCTGATAATATTGTGGCTTTTTGCTAGATATTTTGGAAAAAGTTATCTGGCCATTTTGCGAAGTGATATAGAGCTGACAAAGACACATATATCAGATGTTCATTATTTTGAATTGCTGAGTCTTCAAAAGCACAAACTGATTGAATTACATATAAATGGAAATAACATGGCGTTTATTGTGTTAAGTGTAATTAAACAGGCAGTTTGGTATTTATGTTTCTATGGTCTCAATCTAGCATGGTTGTATCTAGAAAAACTATGTCAAAACGTGGGCTACTTGAAATCAAGATTAGGCACCCTCCATGCTTTGATCAAAGATGAAAACAGGAAGATGGAAAACAATATTACTATGGCACACTCGTCGCTAACAGTTGTCAAGGAAATTTTACAGGCAAACATCAAACAGGATAGTTTGAAAGTTTTAATTGTGCTTAAAGAAGTATTCTGATGGTCTTTGAAAAATCTTCTTCTCTCCCTGAGGTTATCATTTGGTGAATTAAATGACACCTACAAAAATCAGCCATATGCAAACAATATGCCCAGGAATCACTCAGCACAACAATCATCTTTTTCTGCTACGAGTTCCAAATTGCAAGAATAAATTCTCAACCGATTTATGCAGCTCCCAGGCAAAGCTTCACGCGACACTCACGTCGTTAGCTTCAAAGCAACTCGCATACGGCAGGGCCTCACCTAGGTTCTCTAATACCAGCAATCTTCAAGAAGTGAGTAAGCAAGACTCTAGAAACTCACCTGCGAAGAAATTTACCATAGATTAAATCAGAAGTTTGTAGCAGCTACTCAGTGTCTAAGGTGTTTATGGACTAAAACCAAGGAAATTATTAAAAACACTTATCACTTTTAAAAAGCGAATAGGGGGTCAAACTCACCGATATCTTTCCATTCAGAGTTGTCTCAACATTTCCATCACCCACCACCTGTTCAACACAGCCGGTAATCGAGATCAATTAGCTCCAGATTGATTCAGCAGGAATCAAGCATTCTCGCGTAGAAACTGCTCTTCACGTTCGTAAAAGCTATGCCCACAACCATTCTTAAATACTTCGGTTAAGTTGCTCCTCAAAGCTGCAAATTTTAGAACCATCGCCCATTACCGTCTAAGAGACGCGTCCTCCCATTGGGTTCCATTAAGATAACCTCGTCTAAAAGGTGCTTCTAGCATACACGACCCTGGCATGTTTATGGCAATTCCTAACATGAAACAAAGAGGGGATGGTTAGAGGAATTGTTATCATCATACAATTATAACGTCGAATTCCATAAGGCAAGCTACAAACAGAAGATGAGTAATGTATTACCCCCATGGCTGGTCCTGAATCCAAATGCCCCCATCATCATCATAGGCACATGAAAGAAACAAAGAAACAGTTATAAGAGATACGGCAGACGCACGAAGTATAATTAAGTTAATAAACAGATCCTGGAAGATTCATGGCATGATATTTCCATGGCAAGGTCCATGACAACATACAAAAGAATAGATTAATAGCGAAAAAGTATGGTCGTACGCACTCGCTTAGCAAAGATCAGCAGAACCATCACACAGATCATGAGAAGCATTCTTTGACCATAACATCTTAATGTAATACTCAACATAACCGTTCGCGAGACCACATCACAAATCCAAGTCGAAGTTCTTATTGGAAATATCACAAGAGTATTATAACAAGGCCAGAACCCTAGAGTTGTTAAAAGGAGGCCAGAGAATTACCTTCACCATTGATCCTCAGGCATTCATCCTGAGCCCGGGCCCCACTCTGTGAATCCTCCTTGTGGTTCCAGTTGTTGCAACCATACTCCAGATATGCTCCTCTTGCGCAAAACATTGAAAAGGAGAAACCTCATTCATTACGGCACGATCAGAGCAACTCCATATCACGACTGTTGAGGAATTTGGCAATTTGCCTCACAGAGCCACAACCTATCATTTGAAGTCCAACATTCGACTTCAGCCTCCGTGTCAGCGACAAGCACCATTAGCTTGAATCCAACCTACAACCGAATAGACAACTTTAATATTAACATCGGGCATAAACCACAGAACCAATATCAGTTACAACAGCAATACAACGATATCGGTCGCAAATTGAGCAGGGGATTACCTCCACTGTTGGTTCTGATGTCAAACCTTGTCATCACCCAGGCATTCCCTCACTTAAGGCTGCTACATTGGAGGTGCATCATACCAACGATATTAATGATCTTAAAAGAGCTTCTAAACACCGCAAAAGGATCCATCATACACATGTTTTGATGATAGAGAAGAAAGGAGATTGACACACGGCCCTGGCATGTTCATAGCTTTTCCTTACGCGAAAATAGAAAGAAACTCGTTAAAGCCAAAACCAGAAGAGATAGTTACCGAGAATCATGAACCGTCAGATCCCCAAATATAATGTAATAATCTTCAAAGAACAAACCACTCACAATAGCCCTTCAGCTGCAACAACGACAAACACTCATAGCTCAAGGTCATTTTACCGCATTGGAAAGGTACTAAACATTGGACTACCTCGGTATGAATCCTGCAACAAGCAAATAAAGGCCAAAACACGGTCTCATAAGACATTACAACCCAACATCTACACCAAGTGACCAGAACTTCAAGAAGGAACTAGGGGGAGAAGGTCTCTGCACCTTAACGGCTCTACCGGTTTGTCCATCTCTCAGTCCCCAAAAGTAATGGCCTACATGAAAACCAAGCAAAAAGCATAATCAGTTCACCAGAGTATTGAAAACCCAACACCAACAACTCTTTAACCAAACTCTCCTCGCTGAAACATCCAATTTGAAAGTACACGAAACGCAAGCAAGTTCGTCATTACCAGCTCACCTCTCGTCGACCTTGGAGGTCACCTCGCACGCACGTCCCGACAATAGCTACAATCCAACATTCGAAGGAAACGCTCCACCAACCACCATGAATGAAAACAAGTCGATATCAGGAAACCCAGCTCTTACCAAAGTTCCTCATTGTTGTCCCAAGGAATGCCACGTGGAAGGCTGATTGAGTCAATTGGAAGAGCTTATGTAATTTCCAGAATTGCCCATATCCTTGTATCCACACCTGCTAAATCAAGTAAACAGATTCCCACATTAATCACCAAATTAATCCATTGTTAATGTGAATAATGAGACAAAACATTCCGAGATTCTTCCCAAAACGAGATTCAGACATAAAGTGCCTGATTTGGAAGGATTTTATCACAATAACTCGATTTGAATGAAAGAGAGGCCCGATTCGCTTATAAAAGGAGGGATGCGAGAAACGAAAAGGGATCGATTTTGGAAAACACCGCAAATATTCCTCAAAACCCAGAAACCCTAGAAATTGAAAAATCTTATCTTTTTTTGCAGGTGTCGCCGGAAGCGCCGTTTGAACTTGTAAGCTCGTCAACCGCGCCGTTGAAACTCTTATTGTGAACCCCTCTTTGGAATCGCGAAGCCACCGCCACCGTCCCCGCTGAGCCATCGCCGTTTTTTTTCTCTGGGTAATACTCGTGTGTAGATCGGTTTATTGTTGATGTGTTTGTTTTGCAGGTTTTCCATAGCCACAGTGGAAGAAAAAGAAGCTGAGATCGGGGAAGACGAAGGCGATTAGGGTTTTGGGGGGGAGGGGTTCTGTTGGTTTCTTTGCTTGTTTCTCCTTTCGGTTCGTTTTTTCTTGCTTTGTTTTTTTATGTTTCTGTAACCTGATAACTGCAGCACACACACACTACGTACACCTTCGCAATATCAACCCTTTAATCCGTTAATCATCACTTTAAACGCTAATTAACCCTAATCACCCTAAGTCAACCTTAATCTGTTTTTTATTTAACCTTTTAAAATAAACTAAAAAAAACCTTTTATTAATCATAATCAGTTTTATCTTTTTTATGTAATTATTTAATTCACCTTTTAACTAATTCACCTTATTTAATAATTAATTATTTTATATTTTGTTTAATAATCTCAATTAATCAACCCTTATAAACTTTTTATAACAAAGGTTCTTAAAAAAAAGCCTATCAATTCACATTAAAAAAATATTTTGCTAATCAAATTAACTCTTTTAACTTAATAGCATTTTAATCAAATGAGTAGTTGTTCACTATAATAGAAACTTCTTATAAATAAGTTATACCTATTTATCAATTTATTTAGTTAATATTTAAATTTGAATAACTCTCCAAAATAAATAATAAAATCAATATTAATCCATCAATAATAAAACAATTACCTCACCTAAGTTTTTCTTATGAATAATTTAATCATTGTAGTTTTTTTTAAAACTTAGAACTCAATTTATATTTTATATCATCTTAAAATCAACCCACTTAAAAATCCAACTCTTCTTAAAACGATCTCATCAAACCCATTCAACCTCACCTAAAATCACATCAACATTTTATCAAACAACTAAAATCGATCCCATCATAATCAACCTAATCGTGCACACCCACTTCACGACACACTCACTCTCACACACTTCAGCGCTTTCATGCGTATGTGTATGTTCACTTATTCCCCCTTTACTTTCCGTAATTTATTCCCGCATTTACGTTATCTTAACTTACTCTTATCGCATTGCATTTCGTCCAAAGGAAGAATCTGCGCATGATCCCAACAATCGTGTGTATGTGTTGCACCCTAAAATTTGCCCAACATTTCTTCACCTAGCTTGTGTTTCATTTCATTCACATTAGCATTATCATTTGCATTTCATTGACATGTGTGCAGGGGATCAAGAGGTATGATTACCAATCAAGATGTATACAAGACTATGAAGCTATCTAAGAAGGTTATTCAGATGTTCAAGGGTTGATATCCTTGTCAGAGAAGTTAAAAGATCCTCAGAGAGAGTGGTTGAAACCAAGGGTGTAGGTCTCCTAACTTGAAAGTTGTGGAAAACCATCAGATGATTCTGAAGCCATGAAGATGGACTTGATGTCTTGAGAGAGCTCATGAGAAGTTTTGAAGATCACTTTGAGGCCTAGACAGGTCATTGTGCAAGATTAAGAAGCCTCAGCCATGAGTGGTGCAGCTAGGGTTTGACTAGGTCAACCTTAGGTCAACTGATGATTTGAACAAGGTTGAGACCTAATTCAAGAGCCATGTGATCATGGATTGATGCATTGAGATGCTACAAGGATGATTCCAAGGTCAACTCATCATGATTGAAGAGTTTGAGAAGTTTCAAGCTAGGGTTTCTAAGGCTTGACAGTGTAAAATCCCCTAGTTTGACCCCTATATTCAAGACAATTTAGCTCAAGATGTGATTGTCATCTCATCTTACCCCCAACATGAATGTTGTAGAGCATGGTCTTAGCTTTAATTTGAGTGCTATAAGTCCTTGATAGGATTTGTAGAGCTCAAGTTATGATTTTGACAAGTTACATGTCATCTGAGGTCTGTGGACATGGGGGCTTGAAAGTTACCCAACTTGCATCAAACTTTTACCCTAGAAGGATGATTCCTATGAGCTTTTGGTCAACATGAATGTTGTTCCTTATTCTCTTAGATTTCTATAGAGTACTAGAAGTCCTTGATAGGATTTGTAGAACTCAAGTTATGGCTTTGACAAGTCAAGGGTATTTTGGTCATTTGGAGATTACAGGTCATTTCAATCATAAGGCCATAACTCCTATTTCCAAGCTTCAAATGGGAAAATGTTCAACATAAAACTTGTTCAAAATGATGTTTTAAGGCTATTAAGGAGGTCATGAGATGTTGGAAGTGCTTGTAGCTCAAAGTTGCAAAAATGACCTAAAATAAGGGTATAAGTTAAATAAACCAAAGTTGGAAATTGATATTTTTGATCTACACATCCAAACCATGGCATGTAATATATCATTTTGACTCTAAAAAGCATTTTAAGAACATTGGTTTAGCCACATTTTTGAGATGAGGTGTAATTGGTGGACTTGCTTTGAAAAGTAGTTACTTACATCTTAAGTAACATTTGCAAAACACATGAAAGATCAATACACAAGCTTCCAAGGCATTGTAACACATCTAATATCTCATTTGGAGAGATTTTGGGATCATAACAAGCTGCTGCAACAAGTGAAACCAGAATTGGTGTGAGTATGGCATGAGATGGTATTTTGATGACATGAGAAATTCAATATCTCCTTGGATGATTCCAGAAGATTCTAGAGAGGTCCAACATCATCTATATATTGATTAGAAGGGGTTCAAATGCAAATTTGGTGAGGATTGAGGGAGAGAAGAGAGTTTGCAACTTCACATTGTTCATTGCAAATTGAAATCAGTTTCTGCATTCTACACCATTTTTTATCTTTCTTTTGATCTCAACAACTTCTATTGAGGATACTGAATGATTCCAGATCAATTCCATAGCCAAAGCCTTGAAAGATCGTGTTCTTGCATTTGAGTTTCAGCACCTGCAAGTCACCATCGGGTTTGGAGTTCCAAGCATTTGCAATCAATTCTCTTGCATACAGAAGCAAGAACTTGGTACATTGAATGATTTTGGAGCATTAGAAGGGTTGAATTGAAGAATTGCTACATCTGTTACTCAAGAATTCATAGGTTTGAATCTTTCATCCCTCACCTTAATTTAAGAAGAATTACCTCAGTTTGTTAGGTTAGATTGATAGTATGTGGTTAGGAGATCATTTCTGGAAACTTAGAGAGGATTTGGTGATGATCAATGAGATGACACATTTTCTGTTTGGATCAAGAACTTGTTGAATATTGAGAGATAAGATGAGTATTATAGCAAGAAGTGATCAGGGTAATGTGGTGAAAATTTTAGACCAAACAATTTGAAGAATGGTGATAATTGAGGTCTGAGCATAATTTTGATTCTTAATCGTGTTTTCGGTTAGAGACTAATTCAATGAATTTTGAGGCTAGGGTTAGATTTAGTGTTCATTTTAGAGTGATTTAGTGCTTTAGATCTTGAATTTTGATGGAGATTTCGTGAGATGCGAATGTGTTGAAGATGAGCATGAGAGCTCTGTTTCAATGGAGGTTCTTCCCTCCAGAATTGTTCAAATGAAGGTGATGATGTTAGCACCCTTGGATTCACGTATGACCATTGACCAGAGCAAGATCGCACGGCCCAACTTTGTCCTCAGATTGTGAAGGGTTCATCAACATTGAAACGCTGCGTATCATTAAACAAAAGGCATTGGGCTTAAGTCTGAAACAACTATCCACACCCCCCAGCGAGCCCATTTGTGAATTTGAACTGAATTCTCTTACTTACTGCACCGTGACTTTTTCTTTTTTTCTTTCTATTTCCATAATAATTTCTGATTGTGATATGGGCTTAGGCGCTTTTCTACTGGCACCCCCCTGATGGCCCAATCCATGGATTGAACTGATTTTATTACTATCTGCACCACGCACTTGGTTATTTTTGTTTGATTTTCTTTAATTTTTCATTTTATACATGGTTCTTGATTAAATCATATAAAATTGAAAAATGATCCAATTAATCCCATTCTTTTTGAATTATATTCATGATTGAGTCTAGTGTTTTTTAGATAAAAAATATTTTTATTTCATGCATTTTCTGATTTTATGGGAATTTTCATATTTTAATTGATATTAAAATAGTCATGCTTGATGTTTGATTTTGTGGAATTTTGTGTGATCATGTGGTGATGATTTTGATCCTAATTTTTTGTGAGTTTTTAGCTTAGACATGTATGTGCCCATAGCATTTTTATCACATTTTTGTGATGAAAGTAGGTGTGTTTTCTAGATTAAGCTTTAGGTGCTTCCTTTTAGGGTTTAGGTTTAGTACCTTGTAGTGTAGAATTTATTTCTAGGTCTTATTTGATGATTTGATCTCTGGAATTAATATGGTAGAGTCATGATTGACCTAGGTTCCCATAGTTATTTTTGTAGGATTTTACAATTGGTTTTAGTATTTTAGTTAGGATTAACTTCAGTACTAGGTTTTAGGTGATCCTAACTTACTAACTCAACTAGATTAACTTCTTTAGTCCCCTTAGATTAGGGTTTTGCTTTGTTTGCCTTTGGTTGAGATTGAAGACAAGTTGAAGACAAGGGGAGGTTGCTTGAAGTTGCTTTGAGCTTTGAGTTTCTTGTGCCTGAAGGTGTCTAATGAAGATTTAGGAGGTAGGAGACATAGGGAGAGCCTTAGAATTAGAATGACTTCTTTCACAAATATGGAAAGCATCTTGTGCTTCCATTCCTCCCAATGACTAAAAGTCCTTCTAAGATATTCACATCCCTCCTTTGGAGGGATGAGTGGCTTTATCTGGGAAGTAGAACTTTGAGGGAACCAGTCTCTCATAATGATGAACCCTTACAGGCTTCCTTTGGTTGTCAATAAGTTATTTATCATTTCCACTCATTCTGTTAAATCAATTGTCTTCTGGGTTGAGTATCTTGAAAGATGTTGGACTTGAGTTTGAAGATGAGTACTTCATTGAAGAGTGTGGAAGAGGATGATTCCTTGAGCATTGCCATTGCAGCTGAAGCTCGAAGAGCAAGAAGAACAAGTTGACACTTGTATAAAAAAGATTCAATCTGAGATTGAAGAAAAAAACTGAAGCTTGAGGGAACAAGTTGATAATTGTGTGTTTGATACATTGAGAGCCTGAAAGACCAAGTTGATACTTGCTATTGGGATTGAAGCCTGAAGGTGGAGTCTGAAGAGCTGAAGCTTGAAGAAGAGAGAACAAGTTGATCCTTATGTTTGATAGGTTGAAACCATAGAGGAGCAAGTTGACACTTGTTATTGAGGATGATAGCCTTGAAGGGTGATTGAAGATTGATGACTGGACTGCTGTCAGGTTGGTTTAGTTGTAGGAGCTGCTGATCTGCTTTCTTTTCTTGTCTGTTTTCTTTTCTGTACTGATGTGCCTTGTTTGACTTGCTTGATGCACTAGAATAAGTCCATATCTAGAATGATGTAAGCTAGGAGCATGATTGCACTAGAGGTTGAGTTGCTCCCTCTGCTTGTATTTTTACTGTATGGCTTTGCTTGCGGTTATTCGGTAGAGCCCAACTCCCTTGCCCATGTAGTTTGTGTTTGCTTGATAGCATGTTATTTTTACTGTATGATTGCAGTTTATTGTATCTTTCTTGATAGCATGTTATTTCTTTTGTATGATTACTGTTATTCATATCTGGCTTGAGGTTGAGATGAGCTTGTGGAGGCTGTTGTCCCATACACATTTCCTCCCTCACTTGCATTGCATGCATTTTACTGTATATCTGTTTACTGTTTAAGCTGATGCTTTATCTGTTTCTGTTTACCATTGACATGATCCCTTAGGAATCCCACTTCCTTTGATAAGGAAGTGATGATAGAACTTTAGGTTGAAACTTATGCATGATAACTTCTAGGAGTTCCCTGTTTCAAACCTCAACCATAGGATGAATCCTTGGCATGACAACATTAGGACTTGATAGTCTCCCCTTAGTTGAATCTGTTCGTTCTCTCTTCTCATCTCAAAACAGCTTAAGATACAGTAATCATGAATGATTTCTTTCGTACGTTACGAGCCTTAAGCTATCTGAGAAAGGATTGTTGGAGAGCTTCTTTTCAACAGTCTGGATGTTTAGTATGGCACCCTTTGGGTGACATGCGACGCATTCACTCTCAGGTCATAGTCTTTAGTGCGATTGAAATTGCAGACACAATAAAAAACAGTTCTTTCGTAAAAGACAGAAAACAAACTTCAAACCTTTTTGCCCCGTGGGCCCATAATTCAAAGGAATCTTTTCTGAAGAAAAGAGTGTCGTTAACTCCCAGTTCTACCGCCAACGGTAACGCTTGAGTCTCCAAAGGTCGAGCTGCGTATATCCAACTGCTGGAATTGTTTGTTAACCCTACTCGATAAAACAGATGAATCTGAATTCCCGTAATCCGTATTATCCCAAACTACGTAAGCTCTGATCTCTCATATCTGTTGAGAGTACGTAGGCACAATACTGACGTATTGGCGAGCCACCTTCCCCGTAAGCCGTAGTTAGCCGAACTACGTTGACTCTGATTTCTCATTCTCTGATGAGAATACGTAGGCATAAAGTGCGACGCTTTGCCGAGTCAGTTTCTTTTCTTTTCAGACCAGCCTTGATAGGTAGATAGATAAAACCAACCCGTCCAGTAAACACAACAAGCGTGGATCCCATCGAGTACGATGGACGTGAGGGGTGCTAATACCTTCCCCTTGCGTAACCGACTTCCGAACCCAGACAATGGTTGCGACGACCTTGTCTTATACCTTTTCGTCAGGTTTTTCCGATCGTTTCCTTTCCCGTTCTGAAGGATAAATAATGAAAGGTGGCGACTCTTCTGTTTTGCCGGCACCTTATTTTCGCGGAAGCGACAATATGCATCATTTGTATCATTTTCCCTTTGATCCTTGATCCCATTCAAGTTGATCTTCTTAAGTTTATGACCTACCCCATAGGAAGGACCTTGTCTTTTATATTTACAACATAGACAAAACAATCAACAATACAACTTTATTCAAACACATTAGAGAAAGATGTTAATCATCTTAAGTGAGATAGAACCTCCACCCCACAACAATACAATTAACATGTAGGGACTTTGCCTTAAGAGAGATAGAGGCGTACTCGTCAAACAATCCGAGTACTTGATCCCTTCTCTTAAGACGATGCAAAGACTATTTTCCTACAATTTGTGGCGGTTACATCTCCCTTAAAATGATAAAGCATCTCTTCTCCTAAACCTAATCAATCAACTACCCTAAACCCGTAGGAACTTTGACCACAGTCAAAGAACTCCTCAAACCCTTTAGGGGAACTATAAATACTCTGATTCCACTCCCGTAAGGATATGTAAGCATAAGATGCGATATCTTATCGAGTATACTTAGAAATAAACCCCTAGGTCTTTTATACCTTAAGCAGATAAACACTTAGCAATAAACAAACATAAAACAAGAGGTTCCTGTAGAGTACTACAAAAACTTAGGATGCTAGCACCTTCCCTAAGTTTAACCAACCCCTGAACCTATAACTCTCTAGCTTGCATTTGCATTGCATTGTGGGAATTTCGATATTTATCCCTTCCTTTGGATAAATCAAAGTTCGGTTGCTAAAATGAATTAAAGATTCAAACTAATTAATAGTTTGGTATCCGATTTTCACCGCGACAGGACCAACAAAACGCGATATGAGCTTTCGAGACTTCGACGCTCGGCCAACACTAGTTACCGATGTAACCCTCAAAAACACGTGATCTCCCTCTTGGAATTCAAGTGCATTCCTCCTCTTATCATGGTAACTCTTTTGACAACTCTGCGACAATCTCAGGCCTGAGTACAACACTCTCGCCTCACTCATACCAACACAAAGGAGTCCTACACCTCCTACCATACAAAGCCTCATACGATGCCATTTTGATACTAGAATGGTAACTGTTATTATAGGTAAACTCAATCAAAGACAAATGGCTATCCCACGATCCACATTGATCCAACACACAAGCTCTCAACAAATCCTCTAAAGACTGGATAGTTCTCTCTGTCTGCCCATCCGTCTGTAGATGATAGGCAGAAATCAACCTCAACTTAGTACCAAAGCTGTCTGCAAACTCTCCCAGAACCTCGATGTAAATCTCGGATCTCTATTTGACACAATACTCGGAGGAATACCATGAAGTTTCACAATCTAATCAATATATAATTCGGCAAGCTTCTACAACGAATAATTGATCCTCATTGGTATAAAATGAGCCGATTTGGTTAATCAATCAACAATTACCGAAATCGAATCATAACCCTTCAAAGTCTTCGGTAAACCTGTCAAAAATTCCATAAGAATGATATCCCATTTCCATTCTGGAATATTCAACGGTTGCATCAGACCCGACAGTCTCTGATGTTTAATCTTCGAGTTCTGACAAGTCAAACAAGCATACACAAACTCTGCAATTTTCTTCTTCATACTCGGCCACCAAAAAAACTTCTTCAAATCTTGATACATCTTTGTGGCACCAGGATGAATACTCAACCCGCTTCTGTGACCTTCCTCAAGAATGCTCTTCTTGATTTCTAGCACATCGGGAACACACACTTTATCTATGAACCTCATCACACCATTCTCATTGATCCGAAAATCACCCCCGTTACCTTGATGATTTGTGTGAGACGATCCACCAATCTCAAATCATATTTTTAACCTTCTCTGATTTGTTGGAGAATACCACTAGTCAACTTTAGCATACCCAACTTCACACTGTTAGGAGTCTCTTCACAAACCACACTCATATCTCTGAATTGCTTAATCAGTGTTAACTCTCGAACCATAAGCATCAACATATGTAAGGACTTCCTGCTTAACGCATCAACCACAACATTAGCCATACCGAGATGGTGACTCAATTTAAAATCATAATCCTTCAGATGTTTAAGCCATCATCTTTGCATCATGTTAAACTCTTTTTGATCAAACAAGTACTTCAAGTTCTTGTGATCGCTAAACACTTCGAAGTTAGACCCAAAAAGATAATGTCTCCTATCACATCGCTGTGAAGAGGGGCCGACAAGGACAGAAGAGTCACCACCATTCGTTATTTATACCAAAAGAGGGAAAGGAAATGATCGAGAAAACCTAACGAAAAAATGGGAAAGACAGGTCATCGCAACCAAATCTTGGGTTCAGGAGTCGGTTACATAAGGGAAAGGTATTAGCACCCCTCACGTCCGTCGTACTCTACGGGATCCACGCTTGTTATCTATCTAAAAGGGTGTTTATCTATCTATCTACAAGCCACAGGGACAAAAGAAAATAAAAGAGACTCGATAGAGCATCCCCGCTCTATGCCTACGTACTCCCTCGTGCAATGGGAAAGTCAGAGTCAATGTAGTTCGGAAAACTACGGGTGAAGGTGGGGGAAGGTTGCTCGCCAAGACATCTCCGTCTTGTGCCTACGTATCCTCGTCTGGTACGAGAAATCAGAGCCAACGTAGTTCGGGCTAACAAGAACATCGGTTGGTTCAAATGTTTTAGGCCCGAGTAGGGTTAAAACTTAGTTCTAGCAGTTAGGTGTATGCAGCTCGACCATTGGAGACTTAGGCGTTATTTATATGTGGTAAAGCCAAGAGTTAACAAAACTCTCCTTATGAAAAAGGTTTCCAAATTAATCCTGAAGGATAAAAAGATTTGATGTTTGTTTTGTGTTTTTTTAAGAAAGAAATGAATTGAACTTTGTTCGTAATTCATGTTGCACCAAAGTCTATGACTTAGGAGCGAATGCGTCGCACATCGTCCAAAGGTAATACGCTAAACACTCTAAACAATTGAGAGGAGGCCCCCCAATCATCATTTCCCAAATGCTTAAGGCTCGTAGCGTGCAACATTCATTATCCATTATTAAGTGTCTTGAAGAAGTTTGAAGATGATAAGAGAGAGACACAACTCTAAAGGGAGACTAAGAGTCTACCTAATGTTCTCATACAAAGTGCACCTATGATTGGGATGAAAAGAGAATGCTACCTAATGTTATCATGCATGGTTTCAACCCTAATGTCTATCATAATCCATCTTGAACAAGAAGGATTAGAGGTCCTAAGCGAACATGGCAAAGGAAGACAAAAGAAGAAGAAGAAGAAGAAAGCATAAGTAAAAGAAGAAAGAATGCAAACATGTAATGCACAAACAAAGATGAAGAAAAGAGGGAGGAACAAAGTGTGGGGCAGTAGCCACCACAAACACATCTCAACCTCAAGCATGCAAATGAGAGATGCAAGAACCAAAAGGAAATGCACACAAAAGAACTCAAGCAAGCTCACACAAAAATAGGATGAAGTGGGAGAAAAATGAATTCCTGCAACCACTTATCATCAACCACAAGCCCAGAGGCAAACCAAGAAGAAAAGGGAAGAAGGCACAAAAGTCCTCAAAATGAATCACCATTCATGATATGTTCAAAATACCTCCAAAGGAGGGACCAAACCATCACAAATGTAATTCAATGGTCCTTGGACAGAGGTAAAACCAAGGGAAAAGAATGCACAAAGCAAGGAAGAACACACATAAAATCAAGTTGCCAGAATAGGCATGGTAAAGGACCTAAGTCCTAAACCCTTTCAACATTTGAAATCAAATGGAAGGCCTAAAAAGAATGCAACTCAAAACCAAAACAAAAACACTTTATGACCTAAAAGTTTGCATTTAATAACTTCAACATGTTATGAAGGTGAATCAAAAATAGTTGGGAGCATTTGAAGTCCATAAGAACCATTTCCCATCCAAACTAGGTCAAGTATGTGTGTGAACCACCCTTAGGGGTAACTTGACTTGCAAGTTTCTCCAAAAATAGGAAAATGGCTCAATTAAAACCAAATAAAATCTCAAAAGCACATAAAGAAGCTGGCAACCAGAGGCCAAGAGCATACAACCAATGTCCATTCAAAACATCACCAAAGAATTTGATTCACAAGGGTGCACCATTTTGAAGGAGGGTTGTCGAGGGTCAAAAGAAATGACCCAAAAGTAAAGCAAAATGAAACCAAACCAGGGGCAAAATCATCCTCAAATATCACTCAACTCATCATTGAAATCAGGAAGAAATCTTATTCATAGGAGATTAAAATTGGCCAAGAAACAAGTATGAAACAGAAAGAACAAGAAAAAATTCATTTAAAGACACCTCCAAATATGAAATTCCATTTTAATTGAAAAATAAATCAAACATGAAATTAAAAAATCAAAAATTAGGTAACTCATTAAAGTGTCCTAAAATATTTTTTGTAGAATTTTATTATCATTGGAGATATTTTAAATTGAATTAAATCAAAACAGAAAAAAGAAATGAAATAAAAAATAAAAGAATTAAATAGGCGTGGCAAATAGCAAAATATCCAGTTCAATCTGTTGGGCTTCATTTGAGAGGGGTGCATAAAGCACATTGAGCCCAAAACCAACACAATCCAACAAATAAGTTAAACGTTGCGTATCACTTAACTGACTTGGCAGTCAGCAATCCACGCATGATGGTCAGATTCAATCTCAACCGTCCATCACAACAAGTCAAAAGGTCAAACAATTACACGCAAGCATGCCTGAAAATGAACCAGACGCCGGAGCCCTAGCTCCGGTCGTCTTTTCCGGCGAGGTGGCCGGAGATCAGGTTCAAAAATTCACCAAATCACATGAAATTTAACATCAAATTGAACGCCAGGCTGCGTAGAATCCAAATACGGTCTCTAAATTCATTTATCATGCATAAATCATGGGATTCGGATGAAAGAAATTTCATGTACACAACTGTAAAACACCTCAAACACAACAGTTAACCATCCAGAATTTGCCTACCAATTGTAGGACTTCAGATGCAGCAAGGGTGATCATAAGTCAATGCCTATTATGTGAGAAACTTAGATTTGAAAGTTACCTAACGGAGTCTCTCCGTTGGAGCTTCAAATGTGCTTGAGGTAGCTTCAAACTATGCAGATCAACTCCACTGAAGTTGAGGAAGATGATTCTTGATTTGATTTGAGTTGAAATGGATTGAATCTCAATTCACGGTTTTCAAATTTCTCTCCAATTTTCAAACTTCAATTCTGCTCTCCTTCCAGGAATTGAACATTATTCGGGTTCAAATTTCATTCTGAACTCAAATACTATGGATCTCTGATGAAATAGTGGCCCAATATGGTTTGGTTCACTTGAATTTTGAAAATGCCCAATTTGGCAAGTAGCTTCATGCACACGTGAAAGCCATCATGTACTCACATGAAAATGATTTGAATTATCAGCTGGCAATGTGAATTGAACATGTGAATTGGAATTGGGCTTTAATTTGATCCAACTATCATGTTTTGATGTGAATCTTTCTCATGAAGTAACTTCAAATTATACGTGAATTTGCTACCATACACCAAAATTATCTTATGCATTTCACTTATTTGAACATTGTGAACATAAATGGGTTGAAAAACGGCATGAAAAAGTCTTAAAGCTTGATCAATTGAAATCACCTTAAAAAGTCCATTTTCCTTTGAAATTTCTTCACCAATCTCCTTATCCAAGCATAATTCATGATACTCTTGAGTTCCATGGTGGATTTGAAATCATTTGGGACAACTTTCATTTTGGTGAAAGTTTCATTTGAAGTACACAAAGGCATGAACATGACCTATAATCAAAAAGGCCTATAATCAATGTTTCCAAAAATACCCCTGCCTTGCAAGCTTCATAACTTGAGTTCCATGAATGATATGAAGGACTTCTAGGACTTTTTCGAAAGGTAAGATCATAAGGAACAACTTTCATGTTCATCAAAAGTTGAGGAGAAACATGATTCTAGGTCAAAAGTGCCTTAGAAGTGGGTTGACTTTTGTTGACTGAAAAATATGTTCATCTGAGACCTATAACTTGATGGCATCATATATTGAGTTCTAAAAACCCAATGGATGAGTTCTAGTACTCAAAAGAAAGCTTAGAACAATGCCTACAAGTCTCATGCTTATAAGAAAATTAGATTCAACTTGTATCTTGAGATATGTGGTCTTGAAGTTAGGCACTAAACAGGGGATTTTACACTGACAAACTTCTGAAACCCTAATTTAGTAACTTCTCACACTCTTAATTCTTCTTTATTAGATATTGAAATACCCTCCTAAATGTCTCAACACAACTATACATGACTCCAATGACTTAAAACCAAGTCTCAATCTCCTTCCCATCCACAATTGAGTTTGCACTAAGCAGATGAATCCCTAGGTGTACAATCCTTAATTGCAACCTCTTGCACATGATATAACCACTTAAATGAGCTCCACAATGGCTTCAAAAGCATTCAATGAGCTCCTTAAACATCTCCTATCCATATCCATGAGCTTATGATCCTCTGATGATCCTCCGTTGACCCCCAAGATAGGAGGTGAGCAATACATACCAATCCATTCTCTCAATGATCTTTGACCACTTCTTGGTGAATATAAGCACTTGACCACTTGAGCAACCACTCTTGCTTGAGCTTGGATCTCTTGATACTCTTCTCTTGAATACACACCTTTCTTGATCCCCTGCAAAGGACAATGCTATGCACCTGTAGGATGCTAATGAAATGAAATGAAACACAAGCCAAGTAAAGAAAAGGATGGGAAAATTTTGGGGTACAACAACTGCCCCTATTCAAGCAACTTGGACCTGAATGAGTGAAAAATGAATGGATTTCAAGCAATCAAGGTAAAAGACGGTTGAATAACGAAGAACCCAGAAATTTTCCAACCGCAGAAATAGAACTGTAAACCCTGATTGGGGACAAAATATCTGGAGATAACTGAATCTGATAGTTGCAACAACAACGAGTTGACTGATTACCAATCAAAAAGCATCAACAGGCAATTGAAAGATACATCTACTAACGTACAGGCAACGACACTAAGTCGGAAAGATCATCTGATATCACCATCAGGCATCCATTGAAACAATAGGCATCGAACCTGAATGCCATCTCAACACGAAGCTGAGATCATCTGCTAATCCAAGTAGGCATTCGCTAAATAAAAGCGAGCATCGAACCCAAAGGCCGACTCAACATGCAGTTGAGAAAAACATCTGACATCGCCGCCAGGAATCTGTTAAATAAAAATAGGCATTGAACCCAAAGGAAGGCTCAACACGCAGCTGAGAAAACATCTGGCACCGCCACTAGGCATCTGTTAAATAAAAACAGGCATCGGACCCGAAGGCTGGCTCAACACGAAGCTGAGAAAAACATCTGCTAATCCAAGCAGGAATTCATTAAATACAAGCGAGCATCGAACCCGAAGGCCTTATCAACACGCAGTTGATAAGAAACATCTGCTAACCAGCAGGCAGTCGCTAAATAAAAGCGAGCATCGAACTCGAAGGCCGGATCAACACGCAGTTGATAAGAAATATCTGCTAACCGGCAGGCATTCGCTAAATAAAAGCGAGCATTGAACCCGAAGGCCGAATCCACACGCAGTTGATAAGCTTCTTATGACTAGTCACAAAAGAATTCCACTGGGGAAAGAGAAACTTAAACAAGCAACTCTGGCGGGGAGAGCAAATAGAGAAACTTAACCAAGAAACTCTGCTGGCGACCCCACTAGGGAATGAAGAGAAACTTAACCAAGTAACTATGTTGGGTAAACACCTGATAAGATGAAATACGTCCCTCAGAAATCTTTTACCGAGGTCTGGATACCTGTACCGGCTAAAGAAACACGTCACAAATTGCCATAGTCTGGACACCACGGGGAATAAAGAAATATCAACATTTGTCGGGATCTGGATACCTGTACGGGCTAAAGAAATCATAATCTGTCATAATCTGCCATGTTCTGGATACCGCAAAGAACACATTGCAAGCTACCATTGTCTGGATACCAGAAAGGCAAAGTAAATCAACCATCTACTAGAGATACACCTGAAAGCAGAGAGGCAACGACCTGGCTTATGTTTCACATGCATATGCTTGAATATGGCGTAATGCTCCATACGAAATGGAGATGATACGCGTTTCGGAGAATGTTATGCACAAATGCAAATGCACCGAAACTGAATCAACAAAATAAATGCTGAAGAGACAAAGGCCACCCTGCTGGGGATGAAACGTGCCAATTACGATTGGAATTATGCTGGAAAAACAAGCCCTGGATGGATTTCTGAAAAAGAACATCCTTGAATAATATTGCTCTGATGAGAACAACGACCACCGTGCTGGGGATCAACACAAATTCTACTGAGGAAACATCCTGAATGGCCTGCCAAAATCCAACTCTTTTGGGAATCGCCCGACTCACCTGGGGAGAACAAATCCACTCTACTGGGGAGATAAAAGAACATGCTAACCAACAACATCTACTCTGTCGGAGATCAAATTAAATCCTGCTGAGAGAAAATGCCCTAAACGGCCTTCCAAGATACAACTCCCTTGGGGAAAACACAACCCGCCCGAGGAAACACAACCCATACGTTGGAGATAAGTCTAACCTGTTGGGGAAATCGATGACTCTACAGGGGATAACAATCAACCATTGAGATTAACTTCAAATTACCCGAGGAATCAACCCTGGATGGCCTCGTAGGATACACTTCTGGGAGAACAAACGACTCTACCGGGGAGTCAAAACTATCGCTGATGAATAGCTCCATCATGTCGGATATTCTGCTCTGTTGGAGGTACAAATCCACCCTTCTGGGGATTACTCAGCTGGGGGATAACAAACCACACTATCTCTGTTGAGGATGACAATTCTTAGGGAGTAACTTCACTCTGCAAGGAAAAAAACGACTTTGCTGACTCCGCTAGGGATTAGCCAATGAGAAGGAACCTCTTCGACCTCTGCCTGGGGAACGAATCACCACTTAAGGATCTAAGGAGATACTAGATCACATGTCTAGATACCTTCTACCTGCACATCCTCTACTCTAAAATAGACCCTTGCTGGGGATGGAGATGCACAACCTCCACTTGCCGGGGAACGGTAATCTTACCAGGGATACACATCTGGAAATTGCCCCAAGGATAACAATCCTGCGAAAACAAACAAACAAGATATCCTGCACAAAGGGAACTATCTCGGTCATCATCCGTGACATTATTCAAATAAATCAAAGTTTTAATGATCATCGGCCAAACCCTGCAAGTTTATGTATGTGCAATTTTATCAAAACATCGAGCGTTTTTCGCAAACAAAACAGTAAAGATTTAAGAAAGAGCAATAAATTACTAAATAGTATATGTTTTATTGACAAATGTCCTATAAATAGGTAGATTTAACAGATGCAACCCTTGAAAAGAGGAAGCTGCGCAAAAATTACAGAAATGCACAGAAATATACAGAATGTCGTCAATGTGGCACATACAATCACAATGACCTGATCCCTCTATGACTCGCCCGACTTCAATGATTCCCCGACGCTTCATCCTCTGAAGAGATTGATTCCGATAAACGGCCTCCAGGTCCTCCCTCAATCCACTATACTCTGAAGATCAAAACACAGACCTCAGTCATTTGCTTTTCAAATCCCTAACTTTTGCCTGAATCGCCCTTTCGGGTTTTCAATTCATTGGGATACCAATTTTTGCCAATGTTGCCTTTTCAGGTTTTCAACTTTGCAGGTTTACATCTTTCCTTTTATATCACTAACTTTGCCCGAACCCATTCTTTTAATGGTTCGCCGGGATGCCCCATTTTTTCCTGGATATTCTTTTTCATTCCAGCGGGTCTCTTTAAGCAAAATATTTTTTAACTGCTCTGCATTCACAGGGGATGTGAAATCTTGACCATCCATAGTTGATAATAGTAAGGCTCCTCCGGAGAAAACCTTTCGCACAACATATGGACCTTCATAGTTGGGAGTCCATTTGCCCTTGTGATCCGTTTGTGGAGGGAAAATCCTCTTCAACACTAGCTCGACCGTCTGAAAGCTTCGAAGGCACACCTTCTTGTCGAAAGCATTCTTCATCCAACTTTGATACAACCGACCATATGCAATAGACGCCGGCCTTTTCTCGTTCATCAGGCTGAGCTGATTCAATCTATTTTTTATCCATTCGGCCTCATCAAGCTTGATGTTGACTAGGACTCTCAAAGAAGGAATCTCGACTTCTAATGGCAGGACAACTTCCATACTGTACACCAGCGAGAAAGGAGTTTCCCCAGTTGTGGTTCGTACCGAAGTACGATATCCTTGCAAAGCGAAGGTCAACATCTCATGCCAATATTTATAGGTTATAACCATCTTCTGCATTATCTTCTTGATGTTCTTATTGGCCCCTTCATAAGCGCCATTCATCTTCGGAAGATAGGGAGATGAGTTGTGATGCTCAATTTTGAAATTCTGGCATAATTCCTTCATCATCTTGTTGTTCAAGATTGAACCATTATAATTAATGATTTTTTCGGGCACTCCGTAGCGATATATGATGTCCTTTTTGATAAACCGGGCTACCACTTGCTTAGTGACATTAGCATACGAAGCTGCTTCGACCCACTTGGTGAAGTAATCGATGGCTACCAGGATGAAGCGATGTCCATTAGATGCGGTAGGCTCAATCTTGCCAATCATGTCAATGCCCCACATGGAAAAGGGCCAAGGAGACGCCATGACATTCAGCGGACTTGGCGGCACATGAATCTTGTCTGCATAAATTTGGCATTTATGGCACTTGTTTGCATACTTGAAGCAATCAGACTCCATAGTTAACCAATAATACCCTGCTCGTAACAGCTTCTGATACATGGCATGCCCACCGGCATGTGTACCAAAGGCACCTTCGTGGACCTCTTCCATAAGCTGGCTCGCTTCTTTTTCATCCACGCACCTTAAAAGCACCAAGTCATAATTCCTCCTGTAGAGTACACCATCCTGGTTCAGATAAAAATTTCTAGCCAACCTTCTCAGAGTCTTCTTATCCCGGGTCGACGCCCGTGGCGGATATTCTTGGTTCTTGAGGAAATTCTGAATATCATAATACCATGGCTTGCCGTCCGAAGCTTCCTCAATGGCGAATACGAATGTCGGCCTATCAAGGCAAGAGATGACTATTCTTGGAGCATCATTCCAAAAATTTACCTTATACATCGAGGATAAAGTGGATAAGGCATCCGCCATCTGATTCTCTTCTCTAGGCACCATGTGGAACTCCACCCGATCAAAAAACAGTAACAGCCTCCTTGGATAGTTCATGTAAGGTACTAGATTAGGCTGTCGGGTCTCCCATTCTCCCTTGATCTGATTGACAGCTAGCGTTGAATCACCGTATACATATATATATTCTTGATCCTCATATCCATGGCCTCTTCCAACCCCATAATGCAAGCTTCGTATTCGGCTTCATTATTGGTGCAAGGAAATGTTGACCTGGCAGTGAAGGGAATATGAGAACCATGAGGAGTTGTGATAATTGCTCCAATTCCACTACCGTAAGAATTAACAGCACCGTCAAATATCATCTGCCATTGAGAACCCTTCTCCTGTCCTTTATCAGGTAATGGCTCATTGCAGTCCTTCATCTTTAAGAACATGATGTCTTCATCGGGGAATTCAAACTTCATAGGTTGATAGTCATCAATCGGCTGTTCAGCAAGATACTCTGACAGAATACTTCCCTTGATAGCTTTTTGGGAAACATATTGAATATCATACTCTGTCAAAACCCTCTGCCACCTGGCAATTCTCCCCGAAAGTGCTTGTTTTTCAATAACGTATTTAATCGGATCCATCTTCAAAATCAGCATGGTTGTATGATTCAGCATATACTGTCTTAAGTGTTTTGCAGCCCACGCGAGTGCGCAACACGTTTTCTCCAACATTGAGTACCTGGATTCATAATCCGTGAACTTTTTACTCAAGTAGTATATTGCATGCCCTTTTCTTCCAGTCTCGTCGTGCTGACCGAGAACACAACCCATGCTGTTCTCAAGAACTGTTAAGTACATGATCAATGGCCTTCCAACTACTAGAGGTATCAGTATTAGAGGCTCCTGCAAATATTCTTTTATCTTATCAAATGCCCTTTGGCAATTTTCATTCCAAATAACCACCTTATCTTTCTTTAGCAATTTGAACATGGGTTCACATGTGGCTGTGAGGTGAAATATGAACCGAGCAATGTAGTTCAATCTACCCAAGAAACCACGAACCTCTTTCTCCGTTTTCAGCGCTGGCATATCTTGAATAGCTTTTATCTTTGCAGGATCGAACTCGATTCCTTTTTCACTAACAATGAACCCCAGCAACTTTCCGGACCTGACACCAAAAGTGCACTTATTCGGATTCAACCTCAGTCTGAATTTCCTTAGCCTCTTGAATAACTTCAAACGGTTTACCAGATGTTCCTCCTCCGTTTGTGACATTGCTATCATGTCATCAACATATACTTCAATCTCTTGATGAATCATATCATGAAACAAAGTGACCATAGCCCGCTGATAGGTTGCCCCTGCATTTTTCAACCCAAAAGACATTCCCTTATAATAGAAAGTCCCCCACGGTGTAATGAACGTTGTTTTCTCCATATCCTCCGGCGCCATATTTATCTGATTATACCCGAAAAAACTGCCCTTGAAGGAAAACACGGAATACTGCGCAGTATTATCAACTAATACGTCAATGTGGGGGAGCGGGAAATCGTCCTTCGGGCTCGCTTTATTCAAATTTATATAATCACAAAGGGTAAGTTACCGTCCCACGGTGTACCTTACCGTCCTTCTTTGGTACCAGTACGATGTTAGCGACCCACAAAGGGTAAGTTATTACCGCCAGAAACCCAACATCCAACTGCTTCTGGACTTCCTCTTTGATTTTCACAACCATATCTGGTCTAGTCCTTCTGAGCTTCTACTTGACTGGCGGACACTCTTCACGCAATGGCAAGCGATGAGCCACGATTTCTGTGTCAAGACCGGCATATCGTCATATGACCAAGCAAAGATATCACTATACTCTCGGAGCATTTCAACCAATCTTCGCTTGATATCACTCTGCAACGCAACCCCTATCCTGACATTTCTCTTGACTTCCTTAGTACCCAATTTAACGACTTTGATTTCCTCTTGATGAGGCATAATGATTTTCTCTTCCTGTTTCAAAATTCTGGCTAGCTCTTATGGCAAGTCTTCATCTTCATCAGTCTCCTCTTCGGCTTGAAGTATCGGACTATCAAAGTCAAAGCGAGTAATAGGCAACTTTGGAGCGGTGTCATCTGCAATGTGAAACCTGCAATGATGATGATTTAATGCTTAAAATGATATGCAAACAAGCACAAACCACATTGCCATTTTATTGTCGAAATAAAAACAAGAAAAACAAGGATCACAATATTTGGATGCAGAAAACGCCCTTTGATTGATAAAAATATTTTTCAAACATAAGAAGTTAGGCCCTGAAGACAAATACTGCTATGCTTCGGGTAGAACATAGGGTTATACAATAATAAGAAAAACAAATCATTACTCTTCTGCCACCACTTGGATGATTTCTTCGACATACCAGTTGTTTAGGCTTTATCCTTGAGTGCATAGCCGAATCCAAGCGTCCATATCGCAGTCTCTGTCACCGTCTTCATCAGATATAGCATTAATCTGCTCAAAGATTACACCCCCGCTGGTAAACTTGACAAGCCCCTTATAGCACGACACGCTCTGGGAGGAAGAAGATGGGTTGTATCCCAAACCAAATTTGTCTTTCTTATTGGGGATGTCCAGCACTAAGCCCCAACCTTGTGATGCCCCAGCCTTCACCACTGCTTGGGCTTCCTTGAAGGATGACATGGCTACTTCAGGCACTTTGCTCACGGCAGGTGCTTTACCCTTCATTTTCACAGTTTCAAAGGCCTGACACAGAGTCTCATGGATTTCGCCGTCAACTTCGACATACTTGAATGAAGATATGTGACTAATCATTATATCTTCTTCCCCGCAAACAGTAACAACAGTGCCATCCACCATGTACTTCAACTTTTGGTGCAGCGTAGAGTTTACGGTGCCTTCTGAATGTATCCAGGGACGTCCCAGCAAACAGCTGTAAGCTGGCTGAATATCCATAATTTAGAACACTGCATCAAACACCTCAAGACCAACCTGGATAGGCAACGTCAACTCCCCGAATACGGACCTATGAGTCCCATCAAAATCTCGTACTACCAAGTCACTTGGCATACACAGTATACCACGGGTATCTAACTTCATCAGCACCTTATTCGGCAGCACATTCAAGGATGACCCTGTATCAATGAGCACGTGTGATAAAACGGCTCCTCGGCATTCAATAGATATGTGCAACGCACAATTATGGTTCCTCCCCTTCGGGGTCAAACCCAAATCCGTGAACCCCAACCCATTACCTGCATTTACATGTACTACAACCCCCTCGAGTTGGATCACAGAAATCTCCTAGGGTACATAGGTTGTATTAAGGATTCTCAAGAAAGCGTTCTGGTGCGCTTCCGAGCACAAGAACAAGGACAAGATAGATATCTTGGAGGGAGTCTATTGTAAGTGATCGACAATCTTGTGATCACTCTTCCTTATCAACCTCATGAATTCCTCTGCTTCCTTCTCCAAATAATTCTTCTCACTAGTTTGAGAAGTTTCTTCAACCACTACTTTCTTCCCCTTATCAGCTCTTTCAGCAGCCACTTTAGGTGACGAAAATACTCTTCCACTTCGAGTAATTCCACCAACAGCAACTAAGTTGTCCACAGAATCCACTGGTACATTCTTTAACTCTTGTTTCTGTCCGTTACAGTATACCTCGGCTCCGTAGTTCCACAGAATCGCCTTGGTACTTTCATATGGCACAGGACCAGCTTTGGTAATGGTGATGGTTGGCGGCCTCGACGGCGCAGAAATAATGATAGTTTTGTAGGGAATCAAGATAGTAGCAATCTCATTCCCCTCTTCAACCACTAATTCCTCAGTCTTCTTCTCGGCAACTCTATCAAATTGCAAGACACCATCGTTCATCAACTTTTGAATATGATTTCTCATCTTCTCACATCCCTCGGGATGGCTCCAACATTCAGCACAAGCTTCATTACAACCTGGGAATACTCCTCCCCTCAACAACTTTCTCTTTACAAAACCCAGCAGCGTCTTCAACTCATCAACATCTGACACCAAATTCAAGCTCTCATCTTAAAGGATAGCACTGACCCCAGCTGCCCCATGGTTGGGCATGGGATTCTGCTCGACATTGGGCTCGTTGTGAGAAACGTTTATAGCCTTACTGTCTATAAGATCCTAAACTTTATGCTTAAACGCCTTACAGTTGTCAATATTGTACCCCGGAGCACCAGAATGAAACTTGCATCGAGCATTGGCATCGTGACCAGGTGGTGGCGCACCTGTCAATGAAGCTAAAGTTCTCTTTTGTATTAAGTGCAACTGTAGCAAGTGCTAGAGTAATTGAGAATACGGCATCGGAGGCGCGTCAAGATGTCTATTTACCGCCCTGCCCCGATCCTGAAAACGACGTGGAGCATAATTCTGCTGATTCTGTTATGTTTGTTGCTGTTGTTGTTGTTGTTGTACCGCATGTATTGTGATACTTACAGGGAAAGGAAACAATCGCAAAAACCTAAAGAAAATGGAAAAGACAAGGTCATCGCTACCATGTCTGGATTCGGGAGTCGGTTATGCAAGGGGAAGGTATTAGCACCCCTCACTTCCATCGTACTCGACGGGATCCACGCATTGTTGTCTATCTAAAAGGGTGTGTTGAAACTATCTAGCTAAAGGCTTAAGGACAAAAGAGAAAGAAAAGGGAACTGACTCGGCAGAGCATCGCCGCTCTGTGCCTACGTACTCCCTCGTGCAATGGGAAAGTCAGAGTCAACGTAGTTCGCCTAACTACGACTAAAGAAAGGGGGAAGGTTGCTCGCCGAGACATCGCGTCTCGTGCCTACCTACTTTTGTCTGGTACGAAAGATCAGAGCAAACGTAGTTCAGGCTAAAAGGACCACAGGTTGGTTCAAAATGTTTTAAGCCCGAGTAGGGTTAACAGATAGTTCTAGCATTTGATGTATGCAGCTCGACCATCGGAGACTTAGACGTTAACGTTTGCGGTACAACTAAGAATTAACGACACTCTTTTTGTGAAAAGATTTTCCTGATTAAGAACCCCAAAGGGTGAAAAAGTTTTGAAATGTTTTTTTGTTTTTTTAGAGAAGAAGTGTTTTGAATTTGATTTGCAACTCATGTCGCACTAGAGACTATGACCTAAGAGCGAATGCGTCGTATATCACCCAAAGGGTGTACACTAAACACTCCAGGTCCTTGAGAGGAGGCCCCTCAATTACCATTTCTCAAGTAGCTTAAGGCTCGTAGTGTGCTACACTTATCATTTTTTATTAAGTGTTTTATGGATGTTTGAAGATGAGAAGAGAAGAAGGAACACTAATGGGAGACTAGTCAATCCTAAGAGTTATCATGCAATGCGGACCTAAAGTTGGGATTCAAAAGGGAACTACATAATGTTATCATGCATAGTTAGGCACCTAATTTTTATCATAACCTCAAGAGGTTAGAGCACTTATGGGGAACATGGCAAAGAAAAGTAAAAGAAGAAGAAGAAAAAGAAGAAGAAGAAAAATGCATATGCAAATGAAGATGCAAACATAAGATGCACACATAGGATGAAAGTGGGAGGAAAATAGTGTGGGGCGGTAGCCACCACAAGCTCATCTCAACCAAGCATGCATATGGAAATGCAAGAAAAGATGAGGAGGAGAAGTGCATAAGAAGAAATTAAACAAACACAAGCAAACTACACAAAGATGCACCATAAAGAATGGGATGAAATGACCTAAGTCAAACAACATCAACCACACCAATAAAAATCAAACCAAATGAAAGTTAAAACAAAACCCAAAGCCAAGTGAGGATGGGAGACCAAATGAGGGCGGCAAGGACCCCATAATAGGTACTCAACCATAAGCATCACTTATCAAAAGCACAAGAACACCAAAAGTGTCCTCAGGGATTCATCATTCTAGGTATGCTTCAAGTACCTCCAAAGGAGGGATCAAGACACCTTAAATGACACTCCAAGGTCATTGGACAGAAGGGAGATGAAAGAGAAGAAAGCTCACAAGCAATATCAAAACAAAACAAGAAGAAATGTAGGCAAAGGCAAAAGGAAAGCAAGCATGCATCACATAGGAGTTCAAGTTGGAAGCACAAATAGAAAGGCATCAATCAACAAGCAATGCACATAATTTTGACCTAAAAAGAAATATACAGCAAGCTCAACGTGTCTAAAATGTGAAACAAGAAGAGTTGAGAGCTTATTGGATCCACAAAGGTCATTTCCAATTCAAACTAGGTCATACACTTGTGTGAGTTGTCCTATGAAATGACCTAACTTGCAAGTCACTTCAAAAATAGGAAAAAGGCTAAAAAAATATCAAATAAAATGTACAAAGAAGCTACACAAGTTGGCAACCACAGGCCAAGAAATCAAAACAAATATCATCTCAAATCACCATCAAAATAATCAATTCATTTAGATGTACCCCTTTGAAATGGAAAAAACAAGTGCAAAAAGAAAAGCCACAAAAGTCAACCCAAAAAAGTCAACAACCAGGGGCATAATGGTCCTCTAAAATTGATCAACTCATCATTGAGATGAGGATCAATTTTCAATCTTTGGATCAAAAAGGAAAGAAAGAAATAAATGCAAAAGCAAAACATGTTACAATTCAAATCAATTAAAACAACTCCAATACTTAATTCATTTTTTTATTGAAAATAAAATGGAAAAATCAAATAAAAATATCCAAAAAAAGGTAAACATTTCAAAGTTGATAAAAAATATTTTTGGTGAATTTTTGGAGTATTCAAATTATTTTAATTAATTAAAATTGTAAATAGAAAATAAAATAAAAAACAAAGAAAATAAAAAAAGAAAATAAGAAAGGTGCGTGGCAAATAGCAATGAATATTAGTTCAAAAATGACTTGGGCCTAGTCTGGGGGTGCATATAGCAGCTGCGCCCAAGGCCCACTCAAAAAATTAAACAAAACCACAAAAACCTGGGAATTACGTGTGATAAGTCAAACACAGCGCATCATGGACACTCAATGAGGAGCGTCTGATCAAAAAGTCATCAATCAAAGGGTTGAAATCATGCCAACGAATAAATGTGTATTCAAACGTGATTACATGGTTTCAGTCAAACATGGCCTACTGTAGGTCTTAATCTCCACTGTTGGAGAGAAAAGTCATCAGATCAAACGCGCCACACACTGCCACGAGGTCATCTTCTTCCTCTAGCAACTCTAAAACATATCACCAGCCGGAGAACACTGTTCATCGTCTTCTTCGGCCATCCCCCACCGTGAACAACCCAGCAACAACACGTATACCCAATTCTCAACCAAAACACATGAATTTTATACCAAAACTCAACTAGAGATCGAAAGGATCTCATTTCCAGTCTCAAAAATCACTAAACATGCTTAAAACTCCAAACCCGAAGCCAACAAGCTTGAATATCAAAATCCAAAAGTTCATCAAAACCTCTCCAATTTGATATAAAACTCATCTAGAGGTTACGTAGGTTATAGATCAAGTGTCAAACAAGCAAGAACGTGCATAAACAAGCCAAAACAGATCCAAACATTTTCAAACATCATCCAACAATTACAACCAATGCCAGTTTGTTTTACACATTAATGATATACATTGATCCTATGTCTCAAGTATGCAAAAATGGCAGTGAATTGATGCTTATTAAGAGTGTAATGTTGAATTTCAATTACCTAGTGGAGAACTTCCACTGAGCCTTCAAATGAAGTTCAAGCTTGAAGATAATTGCCCAGAATCGTTCACTGATCTCCAGGAAAGCTTTCTCAATTCACAATTTTGCTTGAAATGTCTTCAATCTCTAAATTCAAAATTTGAATTTTCCACACTTTTTCAAAACTGAACTTGATCAATTTGGCTCCAATTTCCACTTCTGATCATTTGTTCATGGCCAAAACATTATATATGATGGATCTTGATGATATTTGAGCCCAAACTAAGCCTCTAACAACCCATACGAAAATCCAAGGAATTGAGTTTTTCAAGCTTTCATGTACACAAAAATTGCACTAATTTGGCTCCAAAATGGTTGAAACAGCTTGCTGGTACCACATGGAGTATGAATAGTCAGGATTAGAGCCTTAATTGATCTCAATGGCTCATGTTGGTTGTGTAACTTCATAGTGATGAAACCTTGAAAATGACTCATTTAAACACCTCAAATCCAAATTGTAAAATTGCCAATGTGTTCAAAATGAAATTTTCACTCAAAAAAATGCACTTATTTGCACCAAAATGATCAATAATGAAATAATTCCAATTTTGCCCTTTTAATCATTCTTCCATGAAAATTCACAAATCCAATCTTCATTCCTAGCATAAATCATGACTTCTTAATGCTTGACTAAAAAATAACATCATTTGGAGCAAGTTTGATGTTGGAAAAATATTCATTTGAAGTGTGCAAGTTGGTGAAATGGACCTATAATTTTATGACCTGTAATCCTACTCTCTAAAAATACCCCTAACTTGTAAACCTCGTAACTTGAGTTCTACAAATCAGATGAAAGACTTTTAGTACATTTTGGAAAGCTAAGACCAAGACCTACAGTTTTCATGTGGGCCAAAAGTTGAGGAGAAACATCCTTCTAGGTCAAAAATGGCTTGGAAGTTGGTTGACTTTTGTTGACCAAAATCACATCCCTCTGATGACCTGTAACTTGTCTGGATCATAACTTGAGTTCTATAAATCCAATCAAGGACTTCTAGTACTCAAAAGAAAGCTAAGAACATGCTCTAAAAGTTCCATGTTGATTAAAAGTTGAGATGAAACTTGTATCTTAAGATAGGTGGTCTTGAAGTCAGGCACTAAATAGGGGATTTTACCCTGAGAGCCCTAATTTAGTAACTTCTCACACATTTGATCCTTGAAGAATTGAACTTTAGATGATATCTCATATATCTTAACACAACATCCCATGACCATGGGAACTTTGAATTGAGTTTTAATCTCCTTCAATTGCACAGTTGATTGAAGATTAGCCAGATGAAACCCTAATTGCAACACCTTCAACTGTAACCTTTCACACTTGGTACAAACACTTGGATGAGCTCCACAATGACCCTCAAGGCACTCAATGAGCTCTCTCAACATCATATACCCATAACCATGAATTCACAACCCTCTGATGATCTTGAACTGGCCTCTAAGTTAGGAGTTGATCCACATACATCCATCCTTTCTTTCATAAGACCATTGTCCACTTCCTGATGACTTGATCACCATCCACACTTGAGTAACAACCCTTTCTTAGGCCCAACCCTATGAGTAGACTCCTCTAGATGTGCACAAGCTCTTGATCCCCTGCTCAATGAAAAATGCTATGCAATGCAAATGCTAGAAAGAAATGAAATGAAACATAAACCAAACTAAAAAAGGTTGGGCAAATTTTGGGATGCAACACCTCCGATACTGATACCTCCAGTAGCTGGAAGGCCATTGATAATGTACTTAACGGTTATTGAGGACAACATGGGTTATGTTCTTGGTCAACATGACGAGACTGGAAGAAAAGAGCATGCAATATACTACTTGAGTAAAAAGTTCACAGACTGTGAATCCAGGTACTCAATGTTGGAGAAAATGTGTTGCGTGTTAGACTATGGCACGGATCTAGAAGGGGGGGTTGAATAGATCCCCAATTAAAATTTGAGTCGGCGCTACCAATTTAAAATTGGTTTTAAAAATGTTTTAAGTGCGGAAGCGGCCGAGGAAAAATATAGTCTAAAACGAACGGTTATTGGAAAACCGGATATACGTAAGCCTATGGATTAATGACAATTCGGAAAAATAGAATCACAACACAAACTACGCTTATCAGTTATTTACTTCAGTTGTAAGGTTTACTAGTTCCAATGATTCAAAATCAAACCAAAACTAGATACACAAGTAAGATAATTTTGGTTCAAGCAATATGTCAAACACTTGGTGTGCAAAAACACTCCAAGTGATGTTTATGTTGAATAAGGGATTTCAACCAGCCTAGTACAACGTATTGTTGTACTTTAGAGTTAAAAACAAAGTTTTAACCTCTTACTCAATTGATATCACAATTTGGGACAATAGAGCTTACACAAAAATTACTTATTTGAGCTGTAACGAAAATGCTGAAAATAAAGAAGACAAGTAATTTGGTGAGGCAGTTCCCCCGTCGTCCTCGCTTCGGGGTACGTCTGCCCTCAATTCTAAAAATATAATTGAAATATATTGAATAGATATCACCTGTTTGAATGAACAGTTTATACAAGGATTGAGCATCAAAATTACAACAAAAATCTCAATGTGTTGAAAGTTGCCTTCACTCATTGCCCCTTGATTCAAGCTGAATCAAGTTCTTCGATTTGTGTTGATGGACCTCCGACTCCAGCCACCTTATTGAAGAACACGTTGCTGTTCAAACATTTGGCTCCGGCTGATCTCAACAGCACCAAATCGAACCCGAGATCTTCACTTCAAAATCACTGAATCCGCTACTAGACTTGTGAAGACCACCTCTTCACAATCACCTTCACTCGATTGATCGTTGATGAAGAATCTCGTCCAAAAACCCCCAAAATTCGAACCAATCTTGGAGGGCAAAACCCCAATGGTTTTATTCAAGAAAGAACCTGTCGCAATCTTCAACCCGAGCTTGATTCTCCAATCTAAGCCTTGAACCTTATCACCTTGAATCTCTCACACATGCATTTCAAAAATGATTGTGTGTAATTGAAATGTTGTGAGATGTTGAAGATGAAGATGATGAATCTTGGACACCTATTTCACTCTTTCTTGTTTTTGAACACATGAATCAAAAGAATATCAAATGTTTGTAGACACAAGTGTTTAAGCAAGTATATATAGTGCCAACAAAATTCAGGACATAACAGTATTTCAAAATTGAGAGGGAAGAAGTTTAAAATAGATTTTCCGCGCGAACGGTCGACCATAACAGGTATGTGCGTCGACGCATGGCCTGTGTTGTTTTGGATTTCTGGAAATTTAACCAGTGTGCGTCGACCATACAGTCGGCGTGCGCTGACCCGTTGAAATCCATTTCCTTTGTGCGCCGACCTATGGTCGACCCATTGCTTTTATGTGTTGACCCGCTGGAATGTCATTCCTTCATGCGCTGACCCTATGGTCGACGCATGTTTTGGGCGCTGACTGATTCCCCTTTTTCTGATAATACGCCGACCCTATGGTCGACCCATGTTCTGCAAGCCTGCGAAAATTCATTAGTTTGAAGTTTTTCATGCCTTTAGTCATGATTGCATTTTGTCACCACAAAGTATATTCATTTCAGAAATTTTAAGATAAGCATAAGAAGGATATGATGGGTGATACGTTGCATCTGGTTTAGTGGATCTGGAATTCATACTTTCCAGTCTATCCTGGGAATTTGTCATCATCGAAACCTGCATTTACCAATGTCTTGCAGACTTGTGTGATATGTGGCGATTTGCCTCCACAATCTCCCCCTTTTTGATGATGACAACCTGTATACAACTAAAACACCAAATATGCAATGTATACACCCAAGTATACACAAGCTCTCCCTTTCTTTTGCACTATAAGGCTGTAGAACAAACAGCCATCAAATGTTGTTAATATCCTGAACTGTTAATATCCGGACTTGGCTTTGGTGTTTGCTTGCTACATTGTCTTCTCCCCCTTTGACAACATCAAAAAGAGAAGAAGAACGCATCAATTAACAGAGAACAGACAATTGGTGATAGTTAATTACCAAACTTCACACACAAGCATGATAATGAACAAAAATATCTTGACTTAATAGATAATGGCAAAAACATGTAATGAAAGTTCAGGCACACATAATACAAAACAAATGAAAAGTACACAGACGAAAACATATAAGCAAATATGAAATATGCAACTATAAATCTAATAACCACGACCCCGTCCTCGTCCTCTCCCTCGGTATGCAGCATCTGGATTGTGGTAAGGATCCGAGAAGTCCAAAAAGGCTTCGGCGGACATGTTGAGATGACTAAGAGAGTTGGTGATTTCCCAATCTTGCCGCTCATGTGATTCAACCAGAGATTCAATACGGGCGTCCATCCGAGTAGAAAATGAATTGAACCTTTCATTTTGGGCATGGAGCTCAGCTCTAATCTGCTCCATCTGAGTGTATTGACGCCTCATGAAGTTTTGTTGTTCTAACTGCATTGACTGCATCATAGTAATGACTTCAGAGTTATCTGAAGGCGGAGGAGGTGATGAGTGCTGAGAGGGTGGGTAGTCTTGAGGGTAGTCGTGATATGGGTCATAGAATCTACCCAAGGTAGTCCAGCCTATATATTGCCAATCGCCCCATCCTTGATTTGTAGATCGCCTTCTTTTTCTTCTGATTGATATGAGTATTGGACCCAATCAGTATTTGTAGCCGTATCATGGACTGGAGATTGATGATAATCTTGAGTCCTATAGATAGGTTCTTGTATCTCTGCATCTGTGTTGTCTTCTGCATCGTCTTCTTCACCTTCCTCTTCACTTTCTTCTTCACCTTGTTCGTCACTTTCTTCTTCACCCTGCTCTTCACTTTCTTCTTCATCAGAATCGTTACTAGGCACCGGAGGAATATTGGCCCGTCGGACAAATTTGTATGAACGTCATTCAGCACACCAAAAATACCCCATCATTGCAAGGGTTTTGGTGCTAAATTCTTTATCTGGGGAAACTGATACACATGGAAATGTTGGATACACAACATTCGCAGCAGCAAGAATTTCCGAGATGAACGACCCATAGGCTAAAGCAGTGCCTCTACTTGAGTCTCTCAGAGCAAACATCCTGCTAGCAATATAGTAAGGCCAATTTATTTTGATCTTGTTTTGCAGTATGTAGATAAGATGTACCTCAGCTTGTTCGACACGCGACAGGCCACCCTTTTTCGGTCGTAGTATACGAGCGACGATCCACTGAAGGATGCGCTCCCCTGTATTGAGTTTCCCGGCTGTGACCGATCGAGGAAAAGCATCGCTGTTGACAATTGCCTCTAGATAAGGTCGTTTGAGCATTCCATTCAGAGCCCTCTTATATTCATAACCCGGCACCGTACGAGTTTCAGTTTCCTCATGGAGAGGTGGTGCATCAACATCAACAGTCATATCAAAATATTTGTTCCATACTTCAGAATTGATATTAACCAGTCTATTTCCTACAGAGGTGTGAAAGTGCTGATCTTGAAAGTTACCTCGCATATCTGTGTAAAACACTCTGACCAAATCTTCATTGTACTTTGTATTACATTCCAGGAAATTGATGAACCCTTGAAAGTCCAACAGGGACAGAAGCCGAGTGAGATGCAAGCGCTCACTTGTTGCATGGTAGAAGGCATGCTGTGGAACTATGGCCCTTTTGCTGAGACTTTTGTTGAAGTTTTCAACAGCAGGAGGATGAACAAGAGAAACAGCAGTAACCGGAACTGAAGCAGAGGATGAAGAGGCTCTTGATCTCTTACCGGTAGTTTTGCAGAGAGAGGAAGCCATTGATGATGAGTTTTGGAGGAGTTTGAAGAGGAACTTTGAAGAGAATGATTTGGGAATAATGTTGGAGAAAAAGAATACTTAGGTCTTTAATAGAAGGAGATGTTAGGGTTTTTGGGAAGAGGGAGGAGACAAGGAGACAATTTAGGTGTCTAGATGCAATTCACAAGATGAATGTCATGTCAAAACATCATAACACATTTAATGTAGGGAAGAGGGAAATTGGAACGTTTTTCAAAAGAGAAAATTTCTGGGTTTTCAAGCGAGCCGTCGACCATAGCCCTGCATGCGTCGACGCATACTGTAAAGTTTTTGATAATTTTGAAAATTTACAGCATGCGTCGAGCATTGTCCTGTTTAGGTCGACTCAAACCTTCAAAAAACTCAAAATTTTCAATTTTAAGTTATGCAGAATGTCACACTTGCCTATTTATCATGCCTATTCATCTTTTCACAATATGACATGCATTCAACACACATAGTATCAACCAGCAACAGTCATATACATATATAAGTACCATGATTGTAGAACGATATAACTATTTTCAAGTCATGAATGCTAAGAGAGAGAGAGAAGAAAAAGAAGTAGAAAGGAGCAATATCACCTCTATACCGACTACTCTTGTTAACCATAGATTTGCACTTGCAACAAACTCAAAATGATTGTTAGTGGTACAAAAACATAGTTGTAAATATATTAAATTTGAAAGTAGCAATTGTTGAACCCGATCAGAAATATCGAGAATACCAAGTTCTCGACGGATATGAAAGAAGGGCTCATTGGCTAGCGGCTTTGTGAAAATGTCCGCTAGTTGGTTTTTAGTATTGACGTGTTCAAAGACAACGTCACCCTTCTCTACATGGTCCCTAAGAAAATGGTGTCGAATTTCTATGTGTTTGGTACGCGAGTGTAACACCGGATTCTTGGTAAGATTTATAGCACTGGTGTTGTCACAAAATATTGGAATACGTTCTAGTTTCAAATTGAAGTCCAATAGTTATTGTTTAAGCCATAAGACTTGCGCACAACAACTACCGGCGGCTACGTATTCCGCTTCGGCGGTTGACAGGGCAACAGACACTTGTTTCTTGATGTGCCAACTAACCAAGGAGTTTGAAAATAGGTGACATGTACCACTGGTGCTTTTCCTATCTGATTTGCAACCGGCAAAATCAGAATTAGAGAAGCCTACCAATGAACAATCATTACCCTTAGAATACCACAATCCATACTTCGGAGTACCGGATAGGTATCGAAGTATGCGTTTGACAGATTTTAGGTGGGATTCCTTAGGACATGATTGGTATCTGGCACACATACACACACTAAACATAATGTCGGGACGCGATGCAGTGAGATAGAGAAGCGAGCCAATCATACCTCTGTACCTTTTTACCTCAACATCTTTGCCACTTTCATCTTTACCCATATTTGCACATGTTGGCATATGGGTTTCTATGGCTTTTGCATTTGCCATGTCAAATCTCTTGAGAAGATCCAAACAATATTTTGTTTGGCTCACGAATGTTCCTTCCTTCAATTGCTTGATTTGTAACCCGAGAAAATATGTGAGTTCACCCATCATACTCATCTCGAATTCACCCTGCATAAGCTTAGCAAACTCTCTTACGAGATTCATGTTAGTGGATCCAAATATGATATCGTCAACATAAATTTGTACAAAAATTAAGTGTTTTCCTTGATGTTTAATGAAGAGAGTAGTATCAACCTTTCCTCTTGAGTAGCCTTGATCAAGTAAGAATTTGCTTAGTCTCTCATACTAAGCTCTAGGAGCTTGTTTAAGACCGTACAAAGCTCTTTTCAGTTTATAGACATGATCAGGATACTCATGAGACTCAAAACTAGGTGGTTGAGCAACATAGACTTCTTCATTTATAAACCCGTTAAGGAACGCACTTTTGACGTCCATTTGAAATAACTTAAAATCTTTCGCACAAGCAAAAGCAAGTAGAAGGCATATAGCCTCGAGTCGGGCAACCGGCGCATAAGTTTCCTCATAGTCGATGCCTTCCTCTTGGTTATACCCTTGCGCGACTAAACACGCTTTGTTGCGAGTTATTACGTCGTTCTCGTCCAGTTTATTTCTAAACACCCATCGGGTGCCGATTACTCGATGACCTCGTGGAGGAGGGACAAGGTCCCAAACCTCATTTCTAGTAAACTGATTCAGTTCCTCCTGCATTGACAAATACCAATGTTCATCGAGTAGGGCTTCCTTAGGGTTTTTAGGTTCCATCTGTGACACGAAAGTGAAGTAATAATAGAAATTACTTAGCTTAGCTCGAGTTGTTACACCCTTTGTGATGTCTCCAATAATGTTTTCAATTGGATGGTCTTTAGATGACTTCCATTCTTGAGGAAGATCGTTGTTTGAAGGCGGATGAACTTCCTCTGTTGCATCACAGTGTGCATCCTTATCCTCCTCAATTTTGGCTTTGTCAGGTTAATCAATCCCCGTCTCGCCACTTTTGAGTATGTCTTCAGTGGATGTACCTGCACCATGAACAACACTATCCTTTCCGACATTTCTCGGGTAGGACTCATCAAAGGTAACATGCACAGACTCTTCTACAGCAAGTAATCGTTTATTATATATTCTATATGCTTTACTCTAGTGAGAGTATCCGAGAAAGATACCTTCATCGGCTTTGGAATCAAATTTGCCCAAGTTTTCCTTTCCATTGTTTAATACAAAACATTTACATCCAAACACGTGCAAGTGAGAAACATTAGGCTTTCGCCCTTTTAAAAGTTCGTACGGTGTTTTGTTTAGAATGGGGCGAATAAGTACCCTATTCAAAACATAGCACGCCATACTAATCGCGTCGGCCAAAAAATATTTAGGTAAACCACTTTCGTTAATCATTGTTCTTCCCAATTCTTCTAAAATACGGTTTTTGCGCTCCACAACCCCGTTTTATTGAGGAGTGCGTGGAGCGGAGAAGTTATGATCAATACCATGGTTACCACAATATTCTTCAAATAAGTGACTTTTAAACTCACCTCCATGGTCGCTCCTAATGGACATTATGTTTGTATTTAACTTATTTTGGGGAAGCTTAGCAAACTTTTCAAAAGCGGCGAATGTATCACTTTTACTTACTAAGAAGATGGTCCAACAAAACCTAGAAAAGTCGTCCACTATTACGAACCCGTAATAGTTTCCTCCTAGACTTTTAATCCTAGACGGCCCAAACAAGTCCATGTGTAGAAGTTCAAGAGGTCTCGTTGTTGAAATTATCTTTTTGGATTTAAATGAGATCCTCGTTTGCTTCCCTTTTTGACAAGCATCACAAAGGTGATCCTTGGTGAACTTTATTTTGGGAAGTCCTAAGACTAGGTCTTTTGAGACTACCTTATTGAGTAAGTCAAAATTAACATGCGCTAAACGCCTATGCCATAGCCATGAGTCTTCCCTCATAGTTATGAGGCATTTGTCGCTTGTTAATGATACTTCATTTAAGTCAAGCATATATACATTGTTTACTCTAAAACCATTAAACATATTCTTCTTATCATTTTCATGCACAATTTTGCAACAATCTTTTGAAAAGGATACATTGTATCCTTTGTCGCACAATTGGTTAATGCTAAGCAGGTTATGTTTAAGGTTTTCGACAAGCAATACGTCGGAAATCATAGTAGAGGCGGGATTACCTACACTATCTTTACCTAGTATTGCTCCGCGGTTGTTATCACCATAAGTTACATACCCTTTCTTCTTAGCCACAAAGTCTATGAATAAGGATATGTCTCCAGACATGTGTCTTGAGCATCCCTTATCGAGAACCCATCTTCTCTCGGTGGTCTCGACACATTTCACATGTCAAAACATAATTAGCACAAGGAGGTACCCAATGGCATATTGGGTCCTAATAGGTTAGCGACAAAATGGTTGCGTTTGGGCAACCATTGATAGATGCCTTTAGGAACAAGAAATCTCCTAAACCGGCATTTACAAATGGAGTGGCCTTTCTTGCAACAATATAAGCAAGCAAAATCAACTTTAGAGACACTTTCACTTGCTTGATCCCTAATTACATATGCATATTTTTGGTATGGGTTAATCATACTTTTTCTAAAATCCTTTTTATCAATAGCAAATGTAACTTTAGGCTCAAGTGCCTTGTTTAATTTGGCCTTGAGGTTTCTAACCTCACCTTGCCAAATATGACAAGTACCACACCCGAAGTTGAAAGGATTTCTATCGTCTTTACAATCCGATTCATTGCCTTTCACAATGGAAGCCTTAAGGTCCTCTAATTTCTTTTCGGACTCTTTAACTTTATGCTCTAAATACGTAAAGATTTTCTTATTAGAAGCAAGTTTCTTGAAGGCGTCAACTGCTTCATTATGTAAGGCATGAAATGCGGTTTGTAATTCTGAATGCGACATATTTGAGGACTTATCATATTTAGAGTGACGTACCTGTTTTTTCTTATTTTTCTGATTGGCGGAGAGGCATAGATTCACGGACTCTTCTTCATCACTAGAACTTTCATCAGGGGAGGAAGAGTCATTGTCACTTTCCCACGCTATGTACGCTCTCCTAGGCTTTGATGATTTCTTGTGTGACTTTGATGATTCCTTGTCCTTTCCCTTTTTATTCATCGGATAGTCCGGTTTGTAGTGACCGGGCTTTCCACACTTGTAGCACGTCCCTCTAGTCTTTTTACCCTTCGAGTCATCATCCTTGGAGTGCCTCGATTGTTTCCGAAAGTTTACCAAGTTCTTCTCGGAATGTTGGATGTCGTTCTTTCTCACGTAACGATTATACCGTTTAACAAACAAACCCATATCTTCGCTTTTATCCTCTTCTTCGTCGCTTGAGGAATAATCCCTTTGCTCTTTTGCTTGAGACTTCGAGGAGGAAGTCTTGAGAGCTATCGATTTCTTTTCACCCACCTTCGTTTTGTCTTTCTTTTCCATCTTTTCGCGTTGGTCTAAGCTCAAGAGTACCTGTTCATGCTCTTGTAATTTGCCAAACAATGTTGTTAAATGTAATAAGGTAAAATCATGTGCTTCATTGATGGCGGTCACTTTAGGCTGCCATTCCCTGTTATGACATCTTAAGATCTTATTAGTAGCAATATCATTGGAAACAGGCCTACCTAATGAATGTAAACGATTGATGAGATGAGTAAATCTCTTTTGCATGTCAACAATGGTTTCCCCTTGCTCCATGAAAAAGAGATCGGACTCTTGAGTTAATGTATTGATTCTAGCCAACTTAACATCGTTTGTCCCCTCATGGGCTATTTGTAGTGAATCCCACGTGGCCTTAGTAGTAGGACAATGGGATACACGATAGTATTCATCTACACCTAATGAGGAGATTAAGATGTTTTTAGCTTTCCAATCATAATTATATTTTTTCTCATCGTCATCGGTCCATTGTGCTTCAGGCTTTGGCACAACTACATTATCCGCATTGGTCATAGTAATTTCTATTGGACCATTAAGGATAACGTTCCATATTTTTCTGTCTATGGAGTTTATATGCACACGCATACAATCTTTCCAATAACTATAATTTTCACCGTTGAAAACAGGAGCGCTATTGTACACCCCTTTAGGTTCGTTTTCCATTTTCTATCTCGTTGTATTTGAAGCACCGAATAACCAGAGCTCTAGATACCACTTGTTAGACTATGGCACGGATCTAGAAGGGGGGGGGGGGGTTGAATAGATCCCCAATTAAAATTTGAGTCGGCGCTACCAATTTAAAATTGGTTTTAAAAATGTTTTAAGTGAGGAAGCGGTCGAGGAAAAATATAGTCTAAAACGAACGGTTATTGGAAAACCGGATATACGTAAGCCTATGGATTAATGACAATTCGGAAAAATAGAATCACAACACAAACTACGCTTATCAGTTATTTACTTCAGTTGTAGGGTTTCCTAGTTCCAATGATTCAAAATCAAACCAAAACTAGATACACAAGTAAGATAATTTTGGTTCAAGCAATATGTCAAACACTTGGTGTGCAAAAACACTCCAAGTGATGTTTATGTTGAGTAAGTGATTTCAACCAGCCTAGTACAACGTATTGTTGTACTTTAGAGTTAAAAACAAAGTTTTAACCTCTTACTCAATTGATATCACAATTTTGGACAATAGAGCTTACACAAAAATTACTTATTTGAGCTGTAACGAAAATGCTGAAAATAAAGAAGACAAGTAATTTGGTGAGGCAGTTCCCCCGTCGTCCTCGCTTCGGGGTACGTCTGCCCTCAATTCTAAAACTATAATTGAGATATATTGAATAGATATCACCTGTTTGAATGAACAGTTTATACAAGGATTGAGCAGCAAAATTACAACAAAAATCTCAATGTGTTGAAAGTTGCCTTCACTCATTGCCCCTTGATTCAAGCTGAATCAAGTTCTTCGATTTGTGTTGATGGACCTCCGACTCCAGCCACCTTATTGAAGAACACGTTGTTGTTCAAACCTTTGGCTCCGGATGATCTCAACAGCACCAAATCGAACACGAGATCTTCCCTTCAAAATCACTGAATCCGCTACTAGACTTGTGAAGACCACCTCTTCACAATCACCTTCGCTCGATTGATCGTTGATGAAGAATCTCGTCCAAAAACCCCCAAAATTCGAACCAATCTTGGAGGGCAAAACCCCAATGGTTTTATTCAAGAAAGAACCTGTCGTAATCTTCAACCTAAGCTTGATTCTCCAATCTAAGCCTCGAACCTTATCACCTTGAATCTCTCACACATGCATTTCAAAAATGATTGTGTGTAATTGAAATGTTGTGAGATGTTGAAGATGAAGATGATGAATCTTGGACACCTATTTCACTCTTTCTTGTTTTTGAACACATGAATCAAAAGAATATCAAATGTTTGTAGACACAAGTGTTTAAGCAAGTATATATAGTGCCAACAAAATTCAGGACATAACAGTATTTCAAAATTGAGAGGGAAGAAGTTTAAAACAGATTTTCCGCGCGAACGGTCGACCATAACAGGTCTATGCGTCGACGCATGGCCTGTGCTGTTTTGGATTTCTGGAAATTTAACCAGTGTGCGTCGACCATACAGTCGGCGTGCGCTGACCCGTTGAAATCCATTTCCTTTGTGCGCCGACCTATGGTCGACCCATTGCTTTTATACGTTGACCCGCTGGAATGTCATTCCTTCATGCGCTGACCCTATGGTCGACGCATGCTTTGTGCGCTGACTGATTCCCCTTTTTCTGATAATACGCCGACCCTATGGTCGACCCATGTTCTGCAAGCCTGCAAAAATTCATTAGTTTGAAGTTTTTCATGCCTTTAGTCATGATTGCATTTTGTCACCACAAAGTATATTCATTTCAGAAATTTTAAGATAAGCGAAAGAAGGATATGATGGGTGATACGTTGTATCTGGTTTAGTGGATCTGGAATTCATACTTTCCAGTCTATCCTGGGAATTTGTCATCATCGAAACCTACATTTACCAATGTCTTGCAGACTTGTGTGATATGTGGCGATTTGCCTCCACATTGCGCACTCGCTTGGGCTGCTAAACGTCTGAGACAATATATGCTGAACCATACAACCATGTTGATTTTGAAGATGGATCCGATTAAATACGTCTTTGAAAAACAAGCACTTTCTGGGAGAATTGACAGGTGGCAGATGGTCTTGACAGAGTACGATATTCAATATATTTTTCAGAAAGCTATTAAGGGGAGTATTCTATGAGTGTATCTTATTGAACAACCGATTGATGACTATCAACCTATGAAGCTTGAATTTCCCGACGAAGACATCATGTTCTTAAAGATGAAGGACTGTGATGAGCCATTACCCGAAGAAGGTTCGGAGAAGGGTTCCCAATGGCAGATGATATTTGATGGCGCTGTTAACTCATACAGTAGTCGAATTGGGGCAATTATCACGACTCCCCATGGGACTCATATCCCATTCACTTCCAGGTTAACATTTCCTTGCACCAATAATGAAGCCGAATATGAAGCGTGCATTATAGGGTTGGAAGAAGCTATTGATCTGAGGATCAAGAATTTAGATGTATATGGAGATTCAGCGCTAGTTGTTAATCAGATTAAGGGAGAATGGGAGACGTGGCAGCCTAATCTAGTACCTTACATGAATTATGCAAGGGGGTTGTTACCTTTCTTTGATCGAGTGGAGTTCCATCACGTGCCTAGAGCGGAGAACCAGATGGCAGGCGCTCTGGCCACTTTATCCTCGATGTACAAGGTCAAATTCTGGAATGATGCTCCCAGAATAGTCATCTCCTGCCTTGATAGGGCGGCATTCGTATTCTCCATTGAGGAAGCTTCGGACGGCAAGCCATGGTATTATGATATCCAGGATTTTCTCAAGAATTAGGAGTATCCGCCTGGGGCTTCGGCCCGGGATAAGAAGACCCTGAGGAGGTTGGCTGGAAATTTTCATCTGAACCAGGATGGAGTACTTTACAGGAGGAATTACGACTTGGTGCTTTTAAGGTGCATGGACGAAAAATAAGCAAGCCTGCTTATGGAGGAGGTCCACGAAGGTGCCTTTGGTACACATGCCGGTGGGCATGGAGTGTCTCAAAAGTTGTTGCATACAGGGTATTATTGGTTGACTATGGAGTCTGATTGCTTCAAATACGCTAAGAAGTGTCATAAATGCCAAATTTATGCAGATAAGATTCATGTGCCACCGAGTCTGTTAAATGTTACGGCGTCACCTTGGCCCTTTTCCATGTGGGGTATTGACATGATCGACAAGATCGAGCCCACCGCGTCTAATGGACATTGTTTCATCCTGGTAGCCATTGACTACTTCACCAAGTGGGTGGAGGCAACTTCCTATTCTAATGTCACTAAGCAAGTGGTAGCCCGGTTTATCAAAAAGGACATCATCTGTCGCTATGGAGTGCTTGAGAGAATCATTACTAATAATGGTTCGAACTTGAACAAAAAGATGATGAAGGAATTATGCCAGAATTTCAAAATCGAGCACCACAACTCATCTCCCTATCGTTCGAAGATGAACGACACTGTTGAAGCGGCCAATAAGAATATCAAGAAGACAGTGCAGAAGATGGTTGTATCATATAAGGATTGGCATGAGATGTTGCCCTTTGCTTTGCAAGGATATCGTACTATGGTACGCACCTCAACAGGGGCAACTTCTTTCTCGCTGGTATATGGTATGGAAGTTGTCCTACCATTGGAGGTCGAGATCTCTTCTTTGAGAGTCCTGGTTGACGTCAAGTTGGATGAGGCAGAATGGATAAGAAATAGATTGAATTAGCTCATCCTGATGGACGAGAAAAGGCTCGCATCTATTGCATATGGTCGGTTGTATCAGAGTCGGATGAAAAAAGCTTTTGACAAGAAGGTGCGCCCTCGAAGCTTTCAGACGGGAGATCTTGTGCTGAAGAAGATCATCCCGCCACAAATAGATCACAGGGGCAAGTGGACTCGGTTGCACCCCAAAATTTTTCCAACCTTTCTTTACCTAGCTTGTGTTTCATTGCATTCATATTAGCATTATCATTTGCATTTATTGACATGTGTGCAGGAGATCAAGAGGTATTGTTGCACCCCAAATTTTGACCCCTAGATCCTCCTCATCATTATAGGATCATGTTCATTTGATTAACTAACCTTAACCCATTTTCAAGTATTCTTTGTCAAGATGCAGGTGAATTAGGGCTCCATACCATCAAAATCGAGATTTCGGTGGTCTCATCAATCAATGTTTTGGATTGATTCCACTTCAAATAAGTCTCCACAAGATCAAATATAATACATTGGATCAAGAATGAGTGCAATTTGAGGTGGTCACCCGGGGATCAAGAACAGTGCAATTTAAGGTACCCAATTAGGGTTTTCGACCAGAAAAAGACAACTGTAGTTTGACATTTAGTTTAAAGAGTGTTTCAATGGTGGGATTTTGGTCCATTAAGTTCCTATGGCTTAGTAAAGTCCATTCAAAGAGTTTCAAGTCTTCAGGATGTCCGGATCATCAACGGACGACTCGGTAGGCACCGATTGATCGAACGGTTGACCGAAAAGTCAACTTTTCAACAATATGGAATTTGACTTCAAGGTGTGATTCAAAAATGTTCCTTATGTCATACTACACCTCCCCATAAAATTTCATTACCATTGGATTTAGGTTTAAGAAGTAATTGCAAAAATCGGGAATTAGGGTTTCGAAAGGGGTAAGACCATAACTCCTCAACCACACATCCAATTGAAGTGGTTCAAAGCTCATTGGAAAGCTTTTGACAAATCCTACAAAATCCTAAAAGTGGTCCATGATCTAAAAATGCATAGAATTGGATTTATAACTTAGAAAAATTCTATGTTATTTGGCACTTTTAAGTGGTTTTTACAGAAACTTTGAAGGGTTTTTTCAACCTAGTTCCATCAAGAATTTGTAAATTCCAAAAATATGAAAGTTGTAGAGATACTTAAGGGCTTTCCAAATTGTGGTATAACTCCTCAATAGCATGTTTGATCAGGAAGTTATGCACCATAGAAGTTGGGCCTGTCACACTTGAAATCACTTTGTCAAGAATTCTCAAACTTGGATTTTCACAACTTAAGCTACTCTCAACCCTTGGATCTTGATCCAAACTGATAATGTGAGGCATGATTATCTCAACTTAAGCTACTCTCAACCCATGGAACTGATGTATAGAGATATTGACAAGATTTTTCAAAAACATCACAAATCTCCCTCCAAAAGCGGTAAATGACCAAGGTTGCCCTCACTCTTGTTTGGCTATAAATAGAGGCCTCTTCTATGAATCTAGACACACCAGAGCAATCTCAAAAAACCAGAGAAAACATAGCTCTCATTCTCCTCTCATTCCTCAAGGATTTCAAAAACCTCAAAATCTCCATTTTCACTAAAAAAAACCTGTCTTGAGCAAAACTCTGCTCAAGACCAGTTCCATCACTTCCAAACCTCTAAAAAGCATTCACACAATCCCTAAATATAATATAGAAGGTGTCTATACCTTCAAACCTCTCAAAAATATCATTTTGCAAAAAGTCAACTTTCACACTAAGAAAGTTTGACCACCACCCTCAAAACTTGCCAAATCCTTGCATAAGTTGTTTCTTACTGTTCTAACCATCCACACACCTCACATATGACATATTACAACTGTCCAAAGCATTGAAAATCAACTGGGAATCACATAACTCCAACTGTCTTGAAGTTTGGTTTTGTTGCTTCAAGAGGAAGTAAGCTTCATATCATTGCAAAGGAAGGAGCATCTTTGGGTTTCTAAGCTTTTTAGCTTGTTCAAAGCTGGTCAACAAGAGGTATGTGATGTTCTAACTATCTATAAATCATACATTGTCATGTATTGTCATTTTTGTGGTGATTTGTGTGAAAAATACCATGGCTGCCCTATTATGTTTCTTTGTCAAGAATCCTATTTTTGTGATCATGATGCTTGTTTTGTCAAATATTTTGTCATTTGTAAATGATATGTGGATGTTAGATTGCAAGTTTGTGTCGTGATATCATGTTTAGACTTGTTAGTGAGGTTTTGGTCATTTGGTAGATTTAGGATCCAACTTTGAGAAAGTGGTATGTTTGCCCTAGAACTAAACCTAGCTCATTATTAGGACATGTAGATAACTTGTAAGTTGCTCATAAATCCCCCCTTGACCTTGATCATGTGTGAATCAATGTGGCTTTTTATTTTCAATATGATGATTTCATATTTTGCCTATCATTTCTTTGAAGTGGTTCTTAAGTGGTTATGCTTGCTATTCCTCATGTCTCAAGTTTTTGGCCAATGTTTGATTTTGTTCATAATGCTTGTGTTGGTGAAGATTGTGAGAAGTTTGAGCTTCGTCAATAGGGCTGTCTTGTGAGACATGTTTGATTTTGCTATCCATATTGGTTCAACATGTCATTTTTTTTTATTTAGTGAGTTTTTGCCTAACTTGAAGTTGTGAACTCATTTGCTTATCCATTTCAAGAATCTGCCTAAGTGTTCAATTTGCCTAAGTATGTTGTTGTTATGCTCAAAATCTGCCTAAGTGTTCAATTTGCCATATCATGCCTCAAACTTTTGCATTATTCAAAATATCATGAGGTCAATATATCATTTTATGTTTCAAGCATTGTTTACATGATTTGTGTGCATTAAATCTTTATCATATCCATTTGAAACTTGTGCATAATCTCAATTTCTCCAATTGTCATGGTTATGGCTTATTGTATGTTCAAATTGGTGTTCTTGTATGACATAAGTTTCAAAATGCTAAGTTCTGTTTTGGGTAAAGATTTCACTCATTTTTTGAATTGCATCTCATCTGTTAGCATCATCATCATCATGTGTATATGACTTCTTTTTCATGAAATACATCATTGCCTTAAAACTGCCCTGTTGTGGTGAATGTCTTGCCTAGGCAGAATTTTCAAACTTTTGCACCAACACACCAATTTTCATACTACTCGACACAAGCTCTTCCATGAACCTAAAACACTTTCATAATGATATTTGTGGTGTGTGTACATTGATCACTTGTGTTGTCATGGCTTATTCTCACATTTCACATTTTGCATCTCCTGCCACAACTTGCAATGCATTATCCATTTTCTGTTGTAACATGAATCTGTTTGATCCATGAATCTCTAATTATTAGTCATCATATTTGAAACATGTATTTAACATTAGCTTGAGCTAAGTCTACTCAGTTTGAAACTCCACAGTCTGCATCTTCATGCTATTGCTTGCCCTGCACATACCATGTTTCATTCTATTTGATTCAGGATTGGTTTTAAGGTCTAGACATACTTGTTGGCACATTCGAAAACTGTGTGTGAAGGTTGTTTGGTCTAAACTGTTTTAGTATATGTTTTGGTCTCATGATTGCATTTTAATATGTTTCCTTGTGGCTTAATAGTCAATTTATTGATGTATGATATATTGATGATCTCTGTGAAGTCTACCATGATCATTCTCATTTCAGATGTGCACACCAATGTTTGATCTTAAGCTCTTGTGTTTTCTCATATTTTTGTTCATGACTGCATCATTAAAGCTAGCATTGTTATGCTGAATTTGCTATCCATGACTAACCACCTGTTTCACTTAATCCATGTTGATTCTTGAGTGTGAAAGCTTGTTGCTAGTATGTTTGCAATGTATGTGTGATGTTTGTCAAGTTTGATTTAGGTCAGCATGTGCCTTGGTTTCAAAGAAATGCATCAATACCATGAATATATTTGCAGCTCATATACCAGTTCTCATTCCAAGATTGCTTTGCACCAATTTCTTGTTAGAACACTTTCTATATCACATTCATGGTTTGCTCAAGTTGTTTTTCAGCCCTAATCCCCACTGTTTCAACTTATGTTCATCAATATGCATTTTGAACATCATACTTGCAGTTACTATCGTGTTTTGATTTACATGCCTCATTTTTGAAAATTAATGGTACTACCTTAATCCTTGTTAAATTCCACTCAAGATAGACTCAAAGTTTGTTAAAATTGATGAAGTTTTGGCCAAGTTGTGAATCAAAATGCATTTCTGTTAATCCTTGTTCTTGCTGCCTTAGTTTGCCCATATTTTCCATGTAAACTTGCCATATATATTTATGGGGGTGGCTATATCAACGGATGTATAGCCACCCCAGTGGTAGAAGCATGCGCGCATATCTCTCCTTTCACCAGCCCAACCTGGGTTCGACCCGTGTGGAGGTCGAATCCTTTTGTTCCTTTGTTTTTTTATGCTTCACCATGTTTTTCACCTTGGTAGCGCGCGCCATGTGTCCAAGTGGCTAAATCCCAAGTTTGTGAGCATAGGGTTTTGGGTTCCACTCCCAACGTGGCCCCTTCCTTTCATTTTATTTTTTTAGCTTGTTATTATTTGTTTGATTTATTGTCATAATTCATCAAATCTTCAAAAAATCACAACTCCCTCATTTTTCATCCTTTTTGGCTCATTCTTTTTGCATTGTGTTTGTTATAATGTCTATTTTTATATGATATGAAAATATTACTTGTTGTTATAAATTGTGATACATTTTGCCCATATGGAAATTTGTTCATTTATAGTGATTGATGATCCTACTTGCAGTTGAATTCCTTTGAGCATGTTTGAATTTCTTGTGAGGTGTATATTCCCCTTGTTAGTTAACATGATAGGGTATTCCCCTTTGGTTATCACCATAATCTTGTCTTCTTTTCCTCCTAAATTATGAGGTTTAAACTGATTTACCTATGTTCAATAGTCATCTATGCATTTTGTTGTTACATTTGCTATTGCTTTGAACCTATGACATGCTTCCTTCTAAAATTATGATTTGTTCATATGGTTGTTACCTTTATCATGCTTCAATCTTTTTTAAGATATGCCCCAAATCTTTGTTAAGATGTTTGACTATTGGTTGTAACCATTGATATCATTTGAAGTATATGCTTATTTTAATGTGCATGCTTACTTGTCTTAATCTTATTTCATCTTGCTCATTTGTTTATTGCTTTGTTAAGTGCTTCTTTCCCCAAGTGATGGAACTTTTTAGTTCTCATCCAAGTTGTCTCTCTCTCTCTCCTTCCAAAGGAAAACCTCTCCCTTGATCCTTGTGTCATTGGATAGCTCATTACCCTTCCTTGACTTTGTGAAGTCATCTTGAACATTAGTATAAGCCTTAGACTTTGCCTTAAGTCTAAAAGACCCACCTTCACTAGGAGTGTTCTTCAACTAGAACCCTAGGATAGAGTTTGTAAACTCTATGAAAGAATCATAACAATGATTACTTAATCGCCTTTTGAGTGTTATAACATAGATTTAGAGAGTTGTCTTAAACTCTATACAAGCATGGATATGTTTGTTCCCCTCTGAACCTTGATCATAATCAAGTGTTCTTCAACCCTTGTAAGGTGAACTACGGTTGCTCTGGTTCTATCCTAGTTAGGATACGTAGGTACAGGACGCGACGTCTTTGCGAGAAAACTTAGAAATTCTTTAGGTCTTTACCTATCATCCTTCACCCTTTACCCAATCCCAAACCTTAGCAAACATTTACCAATTTAGCATGCAATCAAGCAAAAGGTTCATGTAGAGTACTACAGATGCTTAGGATGTGAAATACCTACCCTAGGCATAACTAACCCCCGATCCCCGAATCTCTTAGCGTTGTTGTTACATCGCGCAAAAGGGTTCTTTCTTTCTTTAGACCTTTCCTTTGGATAAATTAAAGTCTGGTTGTAGTCTAAGAATTAAAGATTCAAGTTAATCAATAGCTTGGTATCACGATTCTCACCGCAACAGGTATGACTACCAATCAAGGGCTACATAAGGCTATGAAGCTAGCTAAGGGGGTTATCCAAGTGTTCAAGGGTTGATATCCTCACCAGGGAAGCCAAATATCCTCAGAGGAAGTGGTTGAAACCAAGTGTGCATATCTCCTAACTTGAGAGTTGTGGGAAGTCATCTGATGATGTTGAAGCCATTTCTTTTAATTGTTTTTCATGTTTAATTCATTTTAAATAGTTTTAATGATCAGAAAAATATGAAAAAAATATGTGGTTGATCCTTGTTGAATTCCTGATTTTTCCAGGCCTTTGGATTTTATTTTGATGCTCTTTTCAATTTAATATCCATTTTTCTATTTTGAATAATTGATTAAAAATGCATAATATGACTAGTTTGGTTGCTGATTTTATTCCTAGCTCATGATTTGGAATTTGATGTTGAAACTTTGCATGCTTGTTATAGACTCCTTGATAGGATTGTATGTTTTTTGTTGTGATTTTTAGATGATTCTAAATAGGAGTTTGAGATAGATGTTTAGGAGCATTCCTTGATGGATCCCCTTTAGCACACTCTTTGGATTTAGATTTTATTTGAAACTTTAGGATTAGGTTTGACCCCTGGTTTTTGTACCATATATACTTAACCCATGTAGGATAATGTAGGATTTTCCTTGAGATTTGTAGGATTGATTTTCTATTAGTTCCCCATTTTACAAGTTGCTTATAGTTTAGGTGACCCTAACTTAGATAACTTCATAGATTAACCTTGTAAATGACCATTAGATGATTCTAAGTAGCATATCCTTTCTTGATAGAATAGTAATTAGGTAGACACCTCATTAGAACCTTGTTGAAGCCTTGATAGAGCTTTTGATTTCCCTAGCTTAGGTGATCCTTGTAGCTAGTCTCTAGGGTTTCTTAGAAGTTGTTGTGTTGCCTTCTTTGCCCTATGTGTTTTCTTCCTTGGGCTTTGCCCTACCCTCTTTCTCCAAGTCTTGAAGAGGATCCCTCCTGGGAGAGCCTAATCCTTCCCTTGGTTGGATTCTGTGCATTCCTCAGGAGGTTGAGCCTTGAATTGACATTCCCTAGTATAGTACATTCCTTTGGTTTGTATTATCTTTCTCTTTCAAGTCTTGATAAGGAGCCCTCTTGGGAGAGCCTAATCCTTCCCTTGGTTGGATTATGTGCATTCCTCAAGAGGTTGAGCCCATGATGGACTCTGGTGTTGAAACACCTCAAACCTGATGTAGCCTAAGATTGCTTCCTTGTTGCTCATTTTGGTTTCTTTCCCTTGTTTGACATTGCTTGGTGCATTAGAATAGGATCATGTTTAGAATATTTTAAGCTAGGAGCATGACTGCTTGGCATGTTTAGAGATAGTTCCCTTGGTGCAGGATCTTGTTTGTTTGTTCATTTTTGCAAGGTTGTTACCCTTGGGGAAATTTCCAGAGGTGTATCCCTTGTAAGATCATCGTTCCCCAGCAAATGGAGGTTGTACTCTCCGTTCCCCAGCAAGGGTCTGTTTCTACAGCAGGATACGCAGGTTGAGTGAGCGGTTAAATGTGTGCGCTTTTCCTCAGCAGTTAATCAGTGCACATTTAGCTCCAACAGATTGGTTGTGTGCACTCATTCCTCAGCAGTTAAGGCCGAGGTCTCCAGCAGAGTAAAATCCTCCCCGGCAGGTCGAGATTGATATCCTCATGCAGGTCAAGTAGGTGCCCGTATCCCAAGCAGGTTGTAGGTATGTGCTTCCTCCTCAGCAAGTCGAGACGGATTTTCTTCCTACAAAGCTTAATCAGGTAGTGTTGTATCTCCTCAGAATTCAGATTACTGACTTAATCCCCAAGCATAGGACGAGGTTGTTTCCCCTATTGTCTGTTTCCTAGAAAAGTCGAAAAAGTTGGTTTTTTTCCTCAACAGAGTAGTGCTACTTCCTATTAGAAGAGGGTTGATTCACTATCCCCAGCAAAGTCGGCAAAAGTGGCGATTCAGTCCCCAAGCGTAGGGAGATTGTTGTTTCCTTCTTCGCCTAATCCCCAATGGAATAAGTGAAGGAAAGTTCTCTTCCCCAGCTAATTTCCCCGGGTAGGGTGGATTTTTTTATCTCCAGTAGAGTAGAATACCTGGCAGGAGGTAGCCATTCCTCAACAATAAACTCTATCTCCTAGTACAGTCATTTGTTTCCCCAGAGTGTTGTTTTGAGAAGCCATTCAAGGCTATTTTTCCCCGGTAAGGTGAGGTTACTCTCAGTGTTTGATTGCCATCCCCTGCAGATTTGTCTGTTCCCTAGAATTTTATATTCTGGAAGGCCATTCAGAGCTGATTTCCTCAGTAGAGTACGATCAATCTTGGCATTTGGTTGACTTTCCCCACAGAGTCATTGATTCCCCGACAAGGTTAGATTCGTTTCCAACGTCTAGTTGTCTTTCCTCAGCCGAGTCGTTTGTTCCCTACAGATTTGTATTTTGGTTGGCCATTTAGGGAATTTTCTCCAACAGAGTTTCGGTGAGTCCCAGTAGGGTTGTCTATCCCCCAGAGGGTTGGTATTTTGGATGGCCGTTCAGGGCGCTTTTTCTCAGCAGGTTATGATTTGAATCCCCAGCGGAGTGGATTCCTGTTCTTGTTAGAACATTGTTACTCAGGAATTTCTTTTTCAGGAAGCCATCTAGGGCTCATTTCCCTAGTTCAAGTCCAATCATAATTGGCATGCTCTGTTTTCCCTAGTAGGTTGGTGTTTTCTCTTCAACATTTATTTTGTTGATTCGGTTCCGTTGCATCTACATTCGTGCATGGCATCCTCCTAAATGCGTAGCATTTCCATTTCGTATGGAGCATTACGCCATATTCAAACATATGCATGTGAAACATAAGCCAGGTTGTTACCTCTTTGTTTTCAGGTGTTCTTCCAACAGGTGATTGGTATCTCGTTTCCCATATGGTGTTCAGACCATGGAAATTTCCATTAGCCCGCTCGGTATCTAGACCTCGGCTTACGTTATTCCCCAGTGGTGTCGCCTGACTGCGGTCGGTGGTATTCTTCATTAACCCGCGTGGTGTCCAGACCCCGGTTAATGGCATTTCTTGAGCCCGTGTGGTGTCCATACCCCGGCTCACACTGTTGTGTTTCATTGGCATGTGCGGCATCCAGACTCTGGTTGATGAATGTTCATTAGTATGTGTGGTATTTAGGCCCTGACTAATGATGTTTTCCTGAGCCCGTGTGGTATCCAGACCCCGGCTCGCACTGGTTTGTTTTCATTAACGTGTGTGGTATCCAGACCCCATTTAGTGATATATTTCTTGAGCCCGTGTGGTATCCAGACGCCGGCTCGCACCGACTCATTCTCTTAAACTCGCGTGGTATCCAAACCTGGTTAATGATGTTTTTTGAACTCGGGTGGTATCCAGACCCTGGTTCTCACTATTGTATTTCATTGGCATGTGAGGTATCCAGACCCTGTCTAGTGATGGTTTATTTCTATAGCGTGTGCGGTATCCAGACACCGGCTCCCACCGGTTCATATCTTGCCCGTGCGGAATCCAGACCCCGGCAAGAGTTATTGATAGATGTGTTCATATTATTAATGATATTTCCAAGCCCGTGTGGTATCCATACCCCGGCTCACACCGGCTTGTTTCATTAGTATGTGTGATATTTAGATTCTGACTAGTGATGTTTTCTATAGCCCATGTGGTATCCAGATCCCGACCCACAATGTTGTGTGTTCATTGGCATGGGCGACATCTAGGCCCTGGCTAGTGATTGTTCATTAGTATGTGTGGTATTCAGACCCTGACTAATGATGTTATCTTGAGTCTGTGCGGTATCCAGACCTCGGATCACACCGATGTGTTTCATTAGCATGTGCGGCATCCAGGCACTGGCTGATGATTATTTCATTAACCCGCGTGGTGTCCAGACCCCAATTAATGATGAGCCTGTGAGGTATCCAGACCCCGGCTCATTCCATTAAGGATGTGAGACATCCAGACCCTGGCTAACGATAGTTCCATTGGCATGTGTGGTATTCAGACCCTGGCTAGTGATGTTTTCTCGAGTACGTGTGGTATCCAGACCCCGGTTCATACCAGTTTACCCTATTAGCATGTGTGATATCCAGACCCTGGCTAGCATGGTTTTATCTTGCTTGTGTGGTATCCAGACCCCAGCAGATTCTGATGTCTTTGATTGATTGAGTTCATGTTTTCCCCAACGGAGTTACTTGTTTAAGTTTCTCCTTACTCCCCGCCAGAGTTGCTTGTTTAAGTTTCTCTTTCCCAAGCGGAGTTCATTTGGGAATTTTAGTTCAATTATCTCCGAAGATTTTTGTCCCCAGTGGGGTTTGCAGTTATATTTCTGCGGTTGGCAAATTTCGGGGTTTCTTTGGTATTCAACCGCATTTTACCTTGATTGCTTGAAAGTCGTTCGCTTTTCACTTAGTCAGGTCCAAGTCGCTTGAATAGGGGCAGTTGTTGTACCCCAAAATTTGCCCAACCTTTTCCTTGGCTTGGCTTGTGTTTCATTTCATGTTTCGAGCATTTGCATATGCATAACATTGTTCTTTGCAGGGGATCAAGAGAGGTGTGAATCTCAAATGAAGAGTATCAAGGGGTCCAAGCTCAAGCAAGAGTGTTTAATCATATTATCAAGTGCTTAATATCACCAAGAGGTAGTCATAGCTCTTTGAGAGAGTAGATTGACAAGTGTTGCTTACCTCCTATCTTGGAGGTCAACTGAGGATCACCAGAGGATCACAAGCTCATGGATATGGATATGAGATGTTTAAGGAGCTCATTGAGTGCCCTTGAAGCCATTGTGGATCTCATCTAAGTTGTTAGGTCATATGCAAGAGGTTGTAGTCAAGGATTGTACACCTAGGGTTTCATCTGCTTAGTGCAAAGTCAACTGTGGATTTGAAGGAGATTGAGACTTGGTTTTAAGTCATTAGAGTCATGGATAGTTGTGTTGAGACATCTAGGATGTTATTTCAAGTTCAAATCAAGGAGAATCAACAGTGTGAGAAGTTACTAAGTTAGGGTTTCAGAGTTTTGTCTGTGTAAAATCCCCTGTTTTGTGCCTAACTTCAAGACCACATATCTCAATATACAAGTGTAATCTCACTTTCATGTAAACATGATACTTGTAGATCATGTTCATAGCTTTCTTTTAAGTACTATCACTCATCCATTGGGTTTTTATAACTCAAGTTATGATGTTGGCAAGTTATATGTCTCAGATGAACCATATTTTCAGTCAACCAACTTCCAAGGGACTTTTGACATAGAATCATGTTTGTCCTCAACTTTTGATGAACAGGAAAGTTGTGCCTTATGAACGTAGCTTTCCAAAAAGTCCTAGAAGTCCTTAGTCTCATTTGTAGAACTCAAGTTATTAAGCTTTCAAGGCAGGGGTATTTTGGGAAAATGAGATTATATGTCATTTTGATTATAGGTCATGTTCATACCTTTGTGCACTTCAAATGAAACTTTATCCAACATGAAAGTTTCTCCAAATGGTCTGAAGTTCATCATGGAACACAAGATTGCCATGAATCATACTTGGATAATGATATTGGTGAAGAAATTTCAAAGGAAAATGGATGGGAAATCATGAACTTAACTGATTTGGTTCTTGAACTTTTCCATGCCATGGTTATATTCATTTTGATTCACAATTTCTCAACAAGTGAAATGCACAAGTCAATTTTGGTGTATGGTAGCAAATTCACGTGGAAATCAAGGTTACTTCAAGAAGTTTCACATCAAAACTCCTTATTTGGATCAATGCAAGGCCCAATTTTAATCCACATGTAAAGACCAAGTTCCCAGCTGCAGAATGAGGCAAAATTCAGGTGTGTAGGAGCTGAATATCACTTATGCATGAGCATGATTTTCAAGTTGGGAATTTTGGAAATTCAAAGCAACCAAGCCATATTGGGCCTCCAATCATTCAGGGATCCATAATATAAAAGCTCTAGATGAAATTCGAGAGCTCATTCATGCAATTTCATAGAGGGAGAGCAGAATTCGAACTTGGAAATTGGAGAGCAAAGTGAAAATCGTGAATCAGAATTGAAGACATTTCAACTCAAATCAAAGCAAGCTTTGTCTTCCTTGAGCATCAGTGAGTGGATTTGCACCTTCTTGAGCAAGCTTAACACCATTTGAAGCTCCAACGGAGAGACTCCGTTAGGTAAGCTTCTTTCCCAAAATTCTCTCATGATATGCATTGAATCATCACCATTCTTGTTGCATCCGAAGACCTACAGCTTGTAGGAAAATTCTAGATGGTTAATTGTTATGTTTGATGCATTTTCCATTTGTGTGTTCATACTTTGAATCGTGCGAATCTCTCTGTTCATATATGATAAGTGAATTTGGACCTTGGATCCGTGATCTACTTGAGTTCCCCTTCAATTTGATATAAAATTCGGCATCATTTGGTATGTGTTGCACCCTAAAATTTGACCAACCGATTTTCCTATCTGACTCATGGTTTAATTTCATATTCGCAGCTCAGACAGATGATTTTTGTGCAAGCAGGGGATATCAGAGTTTACAGCTTGATTTTTGTCTATCAGATATGGCAGACCCAGTCCAGATTATCAGGGTTTTATTTTCGGGAAATTGTGCGCTCCCCGGTGATTTTTCAGTGATTTTGGGGATATTCTGATGCCCGGGGATCTCCGTTCGATTCGATCTGGTCTCGTGCGCTTTTATGGGGGTCATTTGCATTCATCTGCATTTTTTAGGATTTTAATAGGCTTTTGTGAATTTTTAACAGGTTTTATAGATTTTTCTGGAATTTAAATAGGGTTTTTTTTTGAATATTTTAATAGCTTAATCTCTTTTTTAGAATTTTATAGGTTTTAAAATAGGTTTAATTGCTTTTTTAAATCATTTTTAGAATTTTCTATGGATTTTTAAATAGGTTTAATATTTTTAGCTAATATAGAAAATAATATAGTTTTTTCTTTTATCATGATAGATTTTAATTGATATTAAATAATATTAGATTGTTAATAGAAAATTAGATTGATGTAGAGTCAATTAGATCTTAACTAGATTTTTTAGGTTTAATTAGGATAATATAGAATTAATTAGACTTTTAATCATTTTTTAGAGTTTAATTAGGATTAATTGAATTTTTAGAGTTAATTAGAGGTTAATTGATTTTTTAGGGTTAACTAGTATAATACAGAATTAAATAGGTTAATTGAGTTTTTAGAGTTAATTAGGTTAATTGTTGTTTTCAGATTTAATTAGGATTATTAGTGTTAATTAGACATTAATCCAATTTAGTTAATTGTTTTTAATCCAGTTTTTTGCTGTTATTTTCGTATGGGCCCTGAGATGTTTTTGTAAAGCCCAATTCCCAATCAGATAGTCCAAAAAAAATGATTCAGAAGTCCAATTCAGTCCAAGTTCATCCATCATCTTTCCAGCGAAGCCTGGAAGTTTCCAGAAGTGTCCACGCGTTTCCAGGGTATAAAAGCAGACACGTGTCTGCAAAAGAGGGGCCCCACGTTTCTTGCACTGATCACGCCACACGTTTACTCAGAGACCCACACACGCGTTTGCCACCTGTCCCCCACTCACTCTCTCTCTCAGTGCATGCACGCCACTTGGCGCCCCCACACCATTGCCTGAGTCTCTCCGTCAACCTCACCGGCGGCCATGCATCAGCCGTAGCCCCCACCGCCGGCCACCGCCAACAGACTCCGGCCACCGGAATCTGCAAACACCAGGAAATCACCAGATTATCTTCTTCTTCCTCCGATCGTCCCTCCGTCACCTTCATCATCGTCGCCGGAATCATCAAACCTTCAAGCAACATTTTTCCAGAAATCGTCTCAGATCTTCATCATCCATCAAGATTTTTTCCAGAAATCGTCTCAGATCTTCATCATCCATCAAGATTTTTTCCAGAACAACATTCATCGTCCATCAAGATTTTTCCAGAATCACGTCAATCCTCCATCAAATTTCCCAGGACGACTTAGATCTCCATCGAAGATCTCCAGAATATTCAAACCTTCAACAATCTTCAAACAAGATTCCCAGAAACGTCAAATCGCGTTCAATCTTCAGCAAACTATCCACCTCTTCCAAGAGCATCAACTAACGTTCGTCGTTCCAGGTTTCTATAGCTTTCTTCCTTAAGCTACTCCATTTGCATGCATCTGTAGACTTAGGATCTTGAGGACTTTTAGTGTAAGAGTTTCCATTTGACAATGCTTGTGAAGCTAGGCCATGTTTAGTTGAGAGATTGAGGTGTTTGGGGTTTGTGTGGAGTTGTTTCGTTAGGGTTTGTTGGATTGTTTGAGGATTCTGGGGGGGGGAGTTGCAGAGCGTGAGATAGGGGAAGAAGACGAACGAACGGCGCTAGGTGAACAGTACCCGAGCGTGTGAGGAGGGGGATGGTTTTGTTTAGGATTAGTTTTGATTAGGGTTTGTGTGGACTGGGCTTAGGCCCAAGCATAGTTTCTGACGCTACACCCCCAAACTGCTTGTTCCTCCCCTGGCGTGTGGAAAACCTGAGTGGATTGAGTTGGGCTTTAGGCCCCAAACTGCTAACAATACCCTCCTGGGCGCAGGCCCAGTAAAAATCAAATAGGAATTTGCTAGCGGCACCCCCAGGCTTTTTTTTCATTTTTCAGAGTTTATTATTTGTTTTTTTTGAGGAACCTGGGCCTTACGCCCTTTGCTTCTAGCACCCCCAGCATAGGCCCAATGTAGAAATCCCTCATAAATCCATTGCTGATGGAACCCCCCATGTCATTTTCTTTTGTTTTGATTTTTCTTTTATATTTTCATATTAGAAATTCATAATAAATTGTAAATAAATGTTTTTTCAATAATTCTTTTTTCAACCATTTCATGAAAAATGTTAAGAAAATTAAATAAAAATAAAAATGGCATTTTATTTTTATTTCCTATTTTTGTGCATATTTTTCCAATTAATTGATTTTTTTTTAATATTTTCAATGCATGCATATCATTAGAAATTCATAAAAAATGGTAGAATTAGTCAAATAATTCCGTTCTTTTTTCTGTAGACTCGTAATTCAGTGTAGAATTTTATAATACAAAAACATTAGCTTAATCATGCATTTTCATTTTTAATTGCATTTTTCCATTGTTATTGATGTTGAATAAATTGGTCTGTGGATATATCTGTGTTGCTGATTTTATTTCTTTCCTCTGGTATTGAATTTTGTTCTGATTTTTTAGTATGTTATCCTAGAGCCATGTAGGTCTCCCATTAGGTTTTTGATAGATTTTTGTAGGGTGTCCTGATGTGATTTGTCTGAGCCTGAAGATAGGAGAAGTCTTGATGACTTCTGACTTTGAAGTTCAACTGTGGTTGAACTTCAGAGATAGTCTCCTGTGGTTTTTGGCCTGTGGTTTCTTCTTGAAGGTGGGAGCTGATTGAAGTCCTGTTGAAGCTTGCAGAGGTGCAGTGGATTGAGGCTTAGTCTAGGAGCTTGTTGTCTGTTTGTGAGGTTCGAGATCCTGAAGTTTGAAAGGAGTTTATGGTACTTTCCTGAGGAAGGCACTACGAATGACTTTCATCCTTCCTTCTCACCTCTTTCATAAGTATCCAATGATGTCGGAGCCGACTTGTGAGTTTAATTCCTCCTGAGGAGGAATGTAAACTGATCACATGTTGTTGAGCCACATGGGATACGATTCCTAAGTGGAAGTCTCCTAGTACTTTCCTGAGGAAGGTCCTATGGGTTTATTCACTTAGTTCCACTAGTTTGTCTAGGTTTCTCAAGTATCCAGTGATGTTGGAGCCAACTTGTGAGTTTAATTTCTCCTGAGGAGGAATGTAAACTGATCACAGTTGTTGAGCCACGTAGGATACGATTCCTAAGTGGAAGCCCTCTAGTACTTTCCTGAGGAAGGTCCCATGAGCCTGCTCACTTAGTTCCCTTAGTGCATATAGGTATTTCTCAAGTATCCCGTGATGCCGGAGCCTTCATGTGAGTTTAATTTCTCCTGAGGAGGAATATAAACTGATCACAGTTGTCGAGCCGCATAGGATATGACTCCTGAGTAGTAACCTCCTGGTACTTTCCTGAGGAAAGCACTATGAGCTTGTCTGCTTAGCTTCCTTTCTCTGGTAAGCTTGTTCTGAAGCTTGGAGACTGGGATTGATTCCTCTTGCTTAGAGTTTTGGATTAGATTTGTTGCTTAGATCTTTGCTTAGGGTGCTGTATAGAGTTCTGTTTAGAGGTAGATTAGGAGTTTGTTTCAGGTTTGTTAGAGGCCCTGCTCAGGGTTAGTCTCTTTGTGTTGTTTGACTTGTGTGATATTGTGTTGCATTAGACTTAGGTGTTCATCTAGATAGTTCTGAATAGGTGCATCTTAGAAGTAGACTTTGTATGCATGAGAAGTTGAGGTGGTCCTCCTTCTGCTTGTTTGTTATTGCGTGGCTTTGCTTGTTGGTATTTGGTAGAGCTGAGCTCCCTTGCCTCTGTGCCTTGTTTGTCTAGTTGTTGCATTCATGCATATTTTCAGTATTCCTTTACGTTGCAGTTTCTTGTTTGTGGTTCAGTCCAGTTGCCATGATCCCTTAGGAGCTCTGACTTCTCCGCTGCGGAGTTGTTATGATAGACATTAGGACTGTCAACCAGGTGTGATAGCAATAGGTAGATTCCCCTGTTTCTCAGCTATAGTTCTAGGGTTTCCCTTTCCTTTCTGTAGGAGTTTGTGAGTAGCTTGATCCGTAGTTAGCTGAACTACAGCTGCTCTGATTCTTCGTTCCAGACGAAGATATGTAGGCATAGGATGCGATATCCTAGCGAGCACACTAACGACTAACCTTTGTTCTCTCGCGGCTGTGCGATCGAGACTTTCCCGCTAACAACTAATTGTTATCCTTTTCTCTTGCCTGAGTGCATTTGAGACCAGATCGTAGTTGTAGGTTCCCGAGCCTTAGAGACCAGTTTGTTTTCTCACTGCTGTGTGAGAGTTCCCGTTTACCCGTAGTTAGCCGAACTACGTTTGCTCTGATCTTTCATTTCAGATGAAAGTACGTAGGCACAGGACGCGATGTCCTGGCGAGCAACCTTCCCCCCGTCTAGTCGTAGGAAGTCGAACTACGTTGACTCTGACTTTCCCATTGCACGAGGGAATACGTAGGCCCAGAACACCGTATGTTCTGTCGAGTCCTGTCCTTTTATTTTCTTTTCAGACCAGCCATTAGCGTAGATAGATAATACACCCTTTTACCTATAAACACCAAGCGTGGATCCCATCGAGTACGATGGACGTGAGGGGTGCTAATACCTTCCCCTTGCGTAACCGACTCCCGAATCCAGGTTTTGGTTGCGATGACCATACCTTTTCCCGTCTTTGCGAGGTTTACTTCGAGCGTTTCCTTTCCCGCTCTGAGGGATAAATAACGCACGGTGGCGACTCTCCTGTCAAGCCGGCGCCGATTTTCGCAGTAGCGACAGCTGGCGACTCTGCTGGGGAATTATAGCATCTAGGGACTTTTCCCATCCCTTATGCTGGGACCGTTTCCCATCCCCTACGCGAGTCAATCCTAGCGCTTGGATGTTTATTGGTTGGGTGTTGTGCATATTGTGTTTTACTTTTCTGCACTTTACTTTTCTGTACCTTTACCTTTCCGCATTTATTTTCCAGCATTATATTATTATGATTATTGCTGTGGGCGAAGGGAGGTTACTGTGAGTGAAAAGCCGGACCTGGGCTTGAGTACACACCTAGATATAGTTGCGGAGAAGTAGTAGACGAACCTGTCTGCTGAGCAGGCACAGTTCCCTACGAAAATCTGCGCTCAGACGAGATTCTTGCAGAGGTGCTCCTTTCCGGTCCTGAGGATCTGAGGGGAGTCCAGACGTGAGGATTGTCGACTCTGGGGACCGATCATTTGGAAGTCAGCTAAGTGAGGCCTCTTCATGATTTGATGATGCCACTCCTTCTGGGAATCGTATCGTCACTCATGAAAGTCTGTGACGCTGACGACCGCATAGGATGCCGTACCTTTGTCCGTGGATTAGGTTTATCCTACCTGTGAGAGGGACTGGGTTATTGCAGGAAAACTGGCCTTCAGAAACCATGATTCAGTATTTGTCAGATGGTGTTCTTGATTCATCTCCAGGTGTGTTGTCTGGGTCAGATGGGTTTCTTATCTGAGGTTGAGGCTATTATCAGATGGTATTCTCGTCAGATACAGAGGTTCAATTGGTTTTCTTACCAGGGGATTGATATTTTGAGTATCAGATGATAATTAGTGGCATGAGGTTCTGATGACCGTGATTGGTTTTCTGTTCTTGATCACAGAGATATTCCTCTTCAGGCTACAGCATAGCCCCTATGTTCGCAGATTGCATTATTTATCATATTGCATCATTGCATTACCATCTGCATTCAACTAACGTGTGTGTATTGCAGGTACATATTTTCCCTTCCAGTTCTGGTGTTCGTTCCTAGCAAGACATGGAAAACCTGAAGAGAGTATTGCCCTATAAGTTTCCGTCGCCGAATATCAGTCTATTGTTAGAATTGATGGCTATTGCTAAGAAGAGAGGAATGGGTGACTTCAGAAAAAGATATGGGAGGATTCTGACCTACGTTTATCAGCCATCTGCCTACGAGACCAGCGGTATCTATACTCTGTTACAGTTCTACGACGCGGAGCTCAGGTGTTTTGTATTTCCGGACTTTGTTTTGGCTCCTACCCTGGAGGAGTACTCTGCACTTCTGGATATACCGATCCGTGAGCAGATGCCTTTTTATCGTACGGACGCTGAGCCTAAGCTGGCTGAGCTTTCTGCCATCCTGTGCTTGAAAGAGTCTGAGTTGTCTGGGAAAATGATCAGAAGAGGAGACGTATGGGGATTTCCGTTGGATGTCTTAGTGGAGAAGGCTCGAGAATATGCCCAGAAGGGTAGCTGGGATGTTTTTGACGTCATCCTTGCTGTATGCGTGTATGGCATCGTGTTATTCCCGAACATTCCTGATTTTGTTGATTCTGATGCCTTCTATATTTTGGCTGCGGGGAACCCAGTTCCTACTTTGCTGGGAGATATCCACCATTCAACTCATTACCAGAATGAAAAGCGGCGAGGAAGGAATGTGTCTTGCTGTGTACCTCTCCTATGCAGGTGGTTCACCAGTCATATGCCTAAGTCAGGCCCGTTTGTCACATCTATCAATTCTCTAGGATGGCCCGAGCGCTTAATGGGATTAACTGCTGAGAACGTGGCATGGACCAATAAAGAGGTATTTGGAGCTGAAGTCATACTTAAAGGCGAAGGATTCCCGAATGTTCCGTTACTAGGAAGGAAAGGTTGTGTCAACTACAACCCTTCCTTATTGATCAAGCAATTTGGGTACGTACCTCAAGGAGCGCCAAAGCCCGAGGAGATACAGGAATCTCTGTATCTCACTGGGGCAATAGGGAAAGAAATGCTGACCAAACTTGAGAAAGCCTGGAAAAACTTGCACAAGAGAGGGAAGCTTTCAGGTAGCAGAGGGGATACTCGAGGTCCTAGCCCATATGTAGAATGGATTCGTGAGCGAGCTGTGAAGTTCCTTATGCCGTATCCAGCAGTTCAGCCATTGCATCCTCCTCCGGTAGAGGAGCCTACTACTGTGGACATTCAGGTTTACAAACAGCTGATGGCGGAGAAAGAAGAGCTAGCCAGGGCTAAAGAGGCTTTAGAGCAGGAGAATGCCCAGCTTCGGCATGAAAATATTGAAACAGGATATATTTCTAAGCAACAGGCTGAAACTCTGAAACATCTGAAGGCTACGCTATTGGAATTGACTGAAACCAAGAAGCGTCTGGAGTTAGATGTCGACTCCGTTAGTAGTGTGTTGGCTACTAAGAAGCAAGAGCTGGAAAGGGCCTACACAAAGCTAGCCAAATTCAGAGAACACTGGGATCTCACTATGACCAAGCGCAAGGAGCGAGAAGAAGAGCTGAAGACACAGATTGCTCAGTTAGAAGAACAGGTCAAAGTGAAGAATGAAGAGCTTGAAGAAGAAGCCTGTCGCCGATACGAGGCCGAGCGCAAGTTGACAGATGCCATGAAGAATTTGGAAGATTTCCAGCATAGAGCAGATGCCAAGAGACCCAAACCTGGGGGCGGTGCCAATGATAAGGCTTGGGAAGACTTTGTCAGAGACATCCAGGGGACAGTCAGGAAAAGGGATCGACTGATAGAAGGTTTGATTTATCAACCAGATCATGCAGAGACAAAGAAGATGGTCGAGGACTTCCGCAACCGTACCCGTATTTGATTTCTCTTGTATTCTGTATGTTGAGATCACCACCAGGCATGTTGGCTGGGATCCTCTTTGTCATATCAGCTGTATGGAGCATAGTTATGTAACTTCTTGACAAGACTGTTATTCTAATCAATATATGAGGGTTTTTCCAAATATTGTCTCTATGGTTCACCTCGTCTTGCTACCACTGACACTGGAATTGGAGGGAAAATATCTCCAATGCACACATGCACGTTAGCATTTTTGTATTTCTGTTTGCATAAATCATATTGCATAGCATTTAGCAGGTCAGAGCACTTATCCAACCTTTGTTTTCACCAGAAGGTGATTCTCGAGGAATTGTTTGAGGCAAGAGTGGAGTGTTGAAGACGACCGAGGGGCTAAAGCAGATTTGAGCAGAATCGAGCAGAGTAGTCAGTTACAGGTAATTGGTGGCTATGTCTGAAGGCAATTTCCAGGCCCCTGACACCCAGGCAGGGTTTACTGTGGCGTCCAACCATCAGTATGATTCTATGGAAGGCTTCCCGCAAGCGAACAATCTTACTGCAGACCAAGTTGTACAGCCAACTGTTGAGAACAGAGATCGGCATGAGCAGTTTCTTGCCCGAAATGAATATTATCCTCCTGTTAACAATCAATGTGTTGCTTTCCCTGTGATGAATTACCGGAGAGATATTCCAGGGACCGGGTTAGTAGATCCAAGAGCTCTTGACGATGGTAGAAGACTCCGAGTGTTGGAAGAGCAAATGAAAGCCTTGGAAGCGAAAGATGCCATTAACCTGGATGCTGTAGCCGTGTGTTTGGTTCCTGACCTCGTGTTGCCGTACAAGTTCAAAATGCCGGAATTTGAGAAATACACAGGAGATAGCTGTCCGAAGTTGCATTTGATGATGTTCTGTCGAAGGATGACTTCGTTTGTGCGAAATGACAAACTAATGATCCATTGCTTCCAGTATAGCCTGACTGGGGCATCGTTGAGATGGTATGTGCAATTGGAAAGTAACCAGATTCGATCATGGGTAGATTTAGCCAGAGCTTTCATAAAGCAGTACGATTACAACTTGGATTTGACTCCTAGTCTCGTAGATCTGCAAGAATTGTCTCAAGCAGAGAATGAATCATTCAGAGCGTATTTGCGAAGATGGAAGGAATTGGCTGCTAGTGTTCAACCACCGCTTCCGGAAAGGGAACTGGTTGACATCTTCTTGGGTACTCTGAAAGGCCATTATTTTGACAAATTGTTCAGTTGCACAAGCTTTGTGGGCCTGATGAGGCTGGGAGAGATTGTTGAGCGAGGACTCAGGAGTGGAAAGTTTCGAGGTGTTCCTTACGTCCCAGTTAATAAGATTGAGCCAGTTGTCAGTTCTCAAGAAAAGTGGGAAGGAGATGACGCCACCTCAGAATCTCTAGCATCTCAGGATCAGTTTTCAGATACTTCAAGTCAACGATCATCCTATCGCCGATCGCGTCAGCATGCTCCACGAAGACCAAGGAAGCCTGAAAGGCAGTTTACTCAGCTACCGGTGTCGTACAGTCAGTTGTTGCCAGATCTGGTCAGAAGTGGATTGATAGTACCGAAAGAGACTAAGCCGGTGATTCCACCGTATCCTCCGGGTTTTGATGCCAGCGCCTGCTGTGAGTACCATGTTGGGGCACAGGGGCATTCAACAAATGATTGTAAGGTGCTTAGAAGTCAGATTCAGGATCTGTTAGACTCTAGCCGTATTTGCATCACTCCTCAGGGTTTTGTTCAGATTAATGATTTTCCATCTTCCAGTTGTGCGGGTTCGTCAGTTAATGTCATGGAAGACTCCGCAGGAAGTGTGTGCTCCGAGGATTGTCAATCAGAGAGTTCAGTTGAATATGGGGGAAGTTTCTAGAAGTTTCTATGCCGGGTGTCGCATCTGTTCCTCTGCTTAACCCGTTTAGCTTTTGTGCATCAGTATTTGCTGACCACCACCAGGATTGTTGGCTGGGGTCGTTATATTCAGACTCATTTGTGCTTACCTGCTGATTTTGTTGGTTGTACATGTATGGGAGATATTTGTCTGTGTGCTTGTAGCTTGAGTTTCTCTTTGTCTCGTTATGAATATGTGTTTGTTTGCTGCGCTGCATTATTATTTAGCAGGTGTATCAGAACCGTGGGTCTTATTTCCTCAATCGCCAGTTTATTGCAGGAACTCCTTCAGAGATATGGAACAGAATCAGTTTGAATTGAGCGAAGTCCAAAGCCAGCTGGGGCAGATGATGAGAGACATGCAAGAGTTGCGTCTAGAGCAGAAGATTCTCAAAGAGGAAAACAGTCAGCTGAAGACCCAAATGAGCTTGATCATGGAGGTTGTCAAGAATGTGCTTAGGAAAGAAGACGATCAGCTATTTGAAGCCGAAATGAAGAAGCTTGTGCCACCTGTGCATGTGGAACTTGAGCAGCAGCAACAGAAGATACATCCGGCTCAGCGAAAGATCCAGGAAGGGAAGCCAAGGAGAATATTTGAGGCACCACCTATGACATATGCTGAGCTCTTGCAGATCTTATTGAGGTTTAATCTGGTTGAAAAGAGAACGTTGACACAACCAACGAAAGCGTGTCCTCAAGGGTACGATGCCAGTAAGCAATGTGAATTTCATTCCGGGGCATTCGGACATGACATCGAGGGTTGTCATGCTTTTAAGCACAATGTTCAAGACCTGATTGACTCGCACGATATTGAATTCACGCCGGGCGGCGTAGCTGTGCACATTGTTCCTGTCTCAATCGATGCTAAAATGACAGATGTTTCTAAAGCTGCAGTGGGTCAGAAGCGTATCCTGGACTCCATGGTGTCAGAATCTCCAGGCCCACAACTGTTGCCTATTCCTGGGGCAGATCTAAGAAAGAAAATGGTTAAGCATAAGGAGAGTGTTCAGTACATTGAAGGTCAAGAAACCAATGTTGCATTTGATACAAAGGGTGTTCAAGGGTCAACCCGATACCAGCAGCAGCAGCCTCAGCAGGGGGCACAGCAAGCTCAGCGAAGATTCCAGGGTGGTAAGCCGAGAAGAGTGTTTGAGAAGCCTCCCTCAACATATGCCGATTTGTTGCAGACATTGTTGGGATTGAATATGGTGGAGAAAAGAACTCTGGCACCAATAACGGGAAATCCCCCGTTTGGTTATGACGCAAGCAAGCACTGTGAGTTTCATTCTGGAGCCCCGGGTCACGATATAGAAGGTTGCCATGCTTTTAAGCACAAAGTGCAGGATTTGCTTGACAGTGCAGCAATCAGCTTCGGGCAGAGAGGTCCCCAAATCATCTGAATGAAGGAGAAAGGGCTCTATAATTTGTTTGAGTCGATTGAAAGCAGATCAAGACAGCATCGGGTTGCCTCTAATAAAGATAGCTGGTTCAGCAGCAGGGCAGATGCAAAAGCCCAGTTCTCGGAAGCTAGCATATTTTCTTTGTTTTAGCTTGTCATTTCTTTGCATTTGTAATTGCTTTCCTGTTTGAATTTGTAAACTTGTTTGTAAAACTTGTTGTGTTCGTTCAAATTGATGATAATGAAATAAATATGCATGGTTTTGATCAAATCCAGTCGTGTTCACTAACTGTTTCACAAATGTCCAACGCTTGGTTAAGAAGAATTTGGGGAGGATGACGAAAATGACCGACATGCAACTACCGATATTGTATGCTTTTGAAATAAACCTGCTGATGATGTACAGGCATTGTTTCAAACCCCTAAACACCGGAGATATAAGGAAGATAATCCCTTGTCAACCCTTTTGAGCCTTGTAGTAGGAGTTCTTTCTGAAAACGAAAAACCCTCAATCATAACCTGGGGCAGGGTAGGTGTTAGCTAATTTGACCGAGCGTCCAAATTACAAGAGGAGTGTCCGTTCAAGGATCAATCACATCCCTAGAGGTCGTGCCTAAAGGACCACAATGATTCAATCAAGAGTGGGACAGCCACATCACTTCCCAAAGATTCAGGCAACCCGTGTCACACGACTTGTTCGAAAGAAAAAACGAAAAAAAAGAAGAATCAAAAGCCCGATAAGTCAAGAAAACTTCAAAGCAAATGACTTAGGCAAAAAGGAGGGCATCCCGCTGGACTTAAAAAAATCAAAAGAAACTCAAAAGGAGTCAGTCCAGGCAAAAGTTAGGGAGATGAAAAGAAAAGATAAAAAGGATCAAAAGAAAAATCCTCGATGGAAATACGAGTCGTGTGACCTCAAGTGTCAAAGACGAAAGAGTGAGTGACTGTCACTCCAAAATCCAAAAGTTTCTCGAACTATCACTCCTATCTTTCAACCTCTGAGAGGTGAGCGCTAAGGTCAAATTAGCTGAACGTAGGATGGGAGAACATCAAGGAGAATGGGTGGGTTAAAGCAAACTTTGAGCCTTTATCCTTTCTTTCAAAACCATGAACCTGACCATGTTCCAACCTTCAAAAGTCCTAATTGAAGCAGGTTGTTTCGAAAGCATACTCCGGTAAAGGTCGCGTCGATTCTGACTCTTAAAAAGGTTCCTCCTACCATGTTGGTACTGATGTTGATAAATGTTTTGTGCATTATATGCCATAAACTGTTTTTCCTTTTCCAGTGAACAGATTGGATGTCAAAGCTATCATATGTGTTGCATTAATACATCCTTTATGCATAACAACTTGTTTTACTTGCGAGTAAGCGCTGGACAGCAGAAAAGCTTCCTACAATGGAAAGTATGGTCAAGATAGAACGCAGAACGCCCGAATGTTCCGAGAACAGGGGCAAACTTTATTGTGATCCCCAGTCAGGTCAGTTTTTCAAAGTCAGTTATTCTGGGGCAATCAGATTGAGATTCGGTGAATACGTCGTAGTCATGAGGTACCACTCTGAATCAGATAATCGGGGCAAGGTCATTGCAGTCAGGGGCCGACCATCTTAAGCACGCCGAATTTACTCGAGAAGCATTCAAGGTGAAGTATCTCTAGGAAGTTCAGAATGCTGAGGCATATCATATCAGACCATCAAGGAACAGATTTGCAGATTTCCTTTCAGGGATTATCCCCACAGATGTCCTATAAGCTGGGGCATACCAGAAGAGAAAGGATTGTTGTTTTCCGTACCAGCAAGGCCATTCAGGGTTATTCGAGCGGATACAGTCGATTTTCGAGAGCGAGATGATTGCGGGAAGTCGTGTCACTATCCCTTGACTCTTCACTAAAAGGCTGTGTATTCAGGAAGAATGTTTTCCAGCGGCAGTTGTATCTGACCCAGTAAGATAAGCTTAAGAGCTCAAATCCATGTTTGCGATTACTGTGAAGACCATCCGTGTTGGCGCATCAATTTCCGGATCCGAGCTTCGTCAGTACGCGGGAAGACTCCCTCCATTTTCTCCAGCAAAGACCAATTTGCCGTTGGTATGGATAAGCTATTCCTAGAGGAGTCTAATCATATTCAGCACATCTGCTATTTAGCAACGGAGTTATATTCCCCAGCAGGGTATTACTTCGTCGAGGTGTTCGGTTAAGTCCTCAATATCCCCAGCATGGTTGATTTCACTCTCCCAACATTTATTTTGCTAGGACGATTCAGTGATATCCGGGTTTATCCCCAGCAGAGTTGGCCTCGCTTTCAGCATTTATTTTGCTGAAGCGGTTTTCTGTACCCGGCCTCTCCAACAGTTCGAGCCTGCTAGCATATTGCATGCATCATCATACTTGCATCATACTTGCATATCATTGTCAGAATGCGTAGCATTTCTATCCAGAATGGAGCATTACGCTGTAGAAAGATTAAAGCATTTGCATATGCATACGAAGCATAAGTCAGGTTTTCTATCAGCCTCATATGGCGCGTGAATTACTCTGTGATCAGTTCAGGGGCATTTATCCAGCAACAGTATTCAGACGATTCAGCGGATTATTTGTGTCTCAGATCATACAACGATTATGCTTGGATCAAGCAGTCATCTGATATCGACAGACTTTTCTTCCCGTCAATTCATATTGACGATGTGTTCCTCCAATAAGTGGATTTCTCCGTCTAGCATTAGACGTTTTGAGTGCGAATGTGGTTTTCTTTCCGTCCATCCATAGACGATGTGAAGTTGCGGGTGATCACAGTAGGATTTCAAGAAGGGGTTCCCCCCAGGATGTGCTTTTCTTACCGTCTATCAGTAGACGATGTGAAGTTTCAGGCAATCTTCAATGGAGTTCAAAATAGAACTTCTCTAGCAAGTGGCTTTCCTTTCCGTCTGTCAGCAGACGATGTGAAGTTTCGAGCTATTGTTCAGCGGGTTTCTTATTGCCAGATCATACAAATGATGAGGTGTTTCCCCAGCGAGTCTTCTCCGGCTATCCTTAGTTGTCGAGGAGTTTCAAAATGACTTTGAATGATTGGTTCTCTTTCTGTTTATTGGATGAGATGACGTTTCAAGAGGTACTTTTCTGACCATCAATCCTTATTGATGTCGAGGCTCTTCGAAGAATGTTCAGTTTTCGTGATTGTCGATTCTTATTGACGACATGGTTCCTTAAAAGGTGGCTTTCTTACCGTCGGTCCATACTGACGATGTGGCCCCTTCAAGGATATTGACTTTCTCATCAATTCCCGTAGACAGAAGGATTCTGAAATTCAAGGGATGGTGTTGAATTGCGTTATGGTGTCTTGCCGTCTATCCTTAGACGATGTGAGTTTGGAGATTATGAATGTCTTCCCGTCTATCCTTAGACGATGTGAATTGAGTTGTTTCATCAATCAGGATGATCCCGTCTATCCTTAGACGATGTGAATATCGAGATTATCGCTTCCCGTCTACTCTTAGACGATGTGAATTGATTTGTCATCAGTCAGGATGATCCCGTCTACTCTTAGACGATGTGTGCATAGAGATTATTTGATCCCGTCTACTCTTAGACGATGTGAGTTTGGAGATTATGAATGTCTTTCCGTCTATCCTTAGACGAGGTGAATTGTTTTGTTTCATCAATCAGGATGATCCCGTCTACCCTTAGACGATGAGAATATTGATTTGAATATCAATCAAGGTAATGCCGTCTACCCTTAGACGATGTGAAGATGGAGATTATGGTGATGCCGTCTACCCTTAGACGATGTGAAGATGGAAATTATGGTGATGCCGTCTACCCTTAGACGATGTGAATTGATTTGTCATCAATCAGGATGATGCCGTCTACCCTTAGACGATGTGAAGATGGAGATTACGGTCTTTCCGTCTATCCTTAGACGATGTGTGTATGGAGATTAATGAATGTCTTTCCGTCTATCCTTAGACGATGTGAATATGGAGATTAATGGTGTATTTCCGTCTATCAGTAGACGATGTGAATTTGGAGATTATTTCTTCCCGTCTATCTTTAGACGATGTGTGTATGGAGACAATGGTGACTTTCCGTCTACCCTTAGACGATGTGAATGTGGAGATTATGGTGACTTCCCGTCTATCAGTAGACGATGTGAATTTGGAGATTATTCCTTTCCGTCTATCCTTAGACGATGTGAATTGAGAGATTAATGGTGTCTTTCCGTCTATCATTAGACGAGGTGAGTATTCAATCAGGGTGTCTTCCCGTCCATCTTTGGACGATGTGAGTATATTTCTCTTCTTGCCTATCAGTAGGCAATGTGAAAGGATCAGGTATTTTGTTGTAGCCCTCAGGGTTTGTTACATGGGGTATCACAAGAAACGGGTATTCAAATCAGGAGTTCTTCATCAGATGATTAATTAGTTTGGTGCCATAATAACTGGACTCGGTTTTCTGGACTTTATTCTCCAAGCAGTTTACAGTATATGCTCGCGGTTGGCAAATTTTCGGGTTTTATTTGTATTCAACCGTCTCGTACCTCTGAATGTTTGAAGGCTGAGCGCTCTTCAAACCCTTCAGGTCCAAGTCGCTTGAATAGGGGCAGCTGTTGCACCCTAAAATTTGACCAACCGATTTTCCTATCTGACTCATGGTTTAATTTCATATTCGCAGCTCAGACAGATGATTTTTGTGCAAGCAGGGGATATCAGAGTTTACAGCTTGATTTTTGTCTATCAGATATGGCAGACCCAGTCCAGATTATCAGGGTTTTATTTTCGGGAAATTGTGCGCTCCCCGGTGATTTTTCAGTGATTTTGGGGATATTCTGATGCCCGGGGATCTCCGTTCGATTCGATCTGGTCTCGTGCGCTTTTATGGGGGTCATTTGCATTCATCTGCATTTTTTAGGATTTTAATAGGCTTTTGTGAATTTTTAACAGGTTTTATAGATTTTTCTGGAATTTAAATAGGGTTTTTTTTTGAATATTTTAATAGCTTAATCTCTTTTTTAGAATTTTATAGGTTTTAAAATAGGTTTAATTGCTTTTTTAAATCATTTTTAGAATTTTCTATGGATTTTTAAATAGGTTTAATATTTTTAGCTAATATAGAAAATAATATAGTTTTTTCTTTTATCATGATAGATTTTAATTGATATTAAATAATATTAGATTGTTAATAGAAAATTAGATTGATGTAGAGTCAATTAGATCTTAACTAGATTTTTTAGGTTTAATTAGGATAATATAGAATTAATTAGACTTTTAATCATTTTTTAGAGTTTAATTAGGATTAATTGAATTTTTAGAGTTAATTAGAGGTTAATTGATTTTTTAGGGTTAACTAGTATAATACAGAATTAAATAGGTTAATTGAGTTTTTAGAGTTAATTAGGTTAATTGTTGTTTTCAGATTTAATTAGGATTATTAGTGTTAATTAGACATTAATCCAATTTAGTTAATTGTTTTTAATCCAGTTTTTTGCTGTTATTTTCGTATGGGCCCTGAGATGTTTTTGTAAAGCCCAATTCCCAATCAGATAGTCCAAAAAAAATGATTCAGAAGTCCAATTCAGTCCAAGTTCATCCATCATCTTTCCAGCGAAGCCTGGAAGTTTCCAGAAGTGTCCACGCGTTTCCAGGGTATAAAAGCAGACACGTGTCTGCAAAAGAGGGGCCCCACGTTTCTTGCACTGATCACGCCACACGTTTACTCAGAGACCCACACACGCGTTTGCCACCTGTCCCCCACTCACTCTCTCTCTCAGTGCATGCACGCCACTTGGCGCCCCCACACCATTGCCTGAGTCTCTCCGTCAACCTCACCGGCGGCCATGCATCAGCCGTAGCCCCCACCGCCGGCCACCGCCAACAGACTCCGGCCACCGGAATCTGCAAACACCAGGAAATCACCAGATTATCTTCTTCTTCCTCCGATCGTCCCTCCGTCACCTTCATCATCGTCGCCGGAATCATCAAACCTTCAAGCAACATTTTTCCAGAAATCGTCTCAGATCTTCATCATCCATCAAGATTTTTTCCAGAAATCGTCTCAGATCTTCATCATCCATCAAGATTTTTTCCAGAACAACATTCATCGTCCATCAAGATTTTTCCAGAATCACGTCAATCCTCCATCAAATTTCCCAGGACGACTTAGATCTCCATCGAAGATCTCCAGAATATTCAAACCTTCAACAATCTTCAAACAAGATTCCCAGAAACGTCAAATCGCGTTCAATCTTCAGCAAACTATCCACCTCTTCCAAGAGCATCAACTAACGTTCGTCGTTCCAGGTTTCTATAGCTTTCTTCCTTAAGCTACTCCATTTGCATGCATCTGTAGACTTAGGATCTTGAGGACTTTTAGTGTAAGAGTTTCCATTTGACAATGCTTGTGAAGCTAGGCCATGTTTAGTTGAGAGATTGAGGTGTTTGGGGTTTGTGTGGAGTTGTTTCGTTAGGGTTTGTTGGATTGTTTGAGGATTCTGGGGGGGGGAGTTGCAGAGCGTGAGATAGGGGAAGAAGACGAACGAACGGCGCTAGGTGAACAGTACCCGAGCGTGTGAGGAGGGGGATGGTTTTGTTTAGGATTAGTTTTGATTAGGGTTTGTGTGGACTGGGCTTAGGCCCAAGCATAGTTTCTGACGCTACACCCCCAAACTGCTTGTTCCCCCCCTGGCGTGTGGAAAACCTGAGTGGATTGAGTTGGGCTTTAGGCCTCAAACTGCTAACAACACCCTCCTGGGCGCAGGCCCAGTAAAAATCAAATAGGAATTTGCTAGCGGCACCCCCAGGCTTTTTTTTCATTTTTCAGAGTTTATTATTTGTTTTTTTTGAGGAACCTGGGCCTTACGCCCTTTGCTTCTAGCACCCCCAGCATAGGCCCAATGTAGAAATCCCTCATAAATCCATTGCTGATGGAACCCCCCATGTCATTTTCTTTTGTTTTGATTTTTCTTTTATATTTTCATATTAGAAATTCATAATAAATTGTAAATAAATGTTTTTTCAATAATTCTTTTTTCAACCATTTCATGAAAAATGTTAAGAAAATTAAATAAAAATAAAAATGGCATTTTATTTTTATTTCCTATTTTTGTGCATATTTTTCCAATTAATTGATTTTTTTTTAATATTTTCAATGCATGCATATCATTAGAAATTCATAAAAAATGGTAGAATTAGTCAAATAATTCCGTTCTTTTTTCTGTAGACTCGTAATTCAGTGTAGAATTTTATAATACAAAAACATTAGCTTAATCATGCATTTTCATTTTTAATTGCATTTTTCCATTGTTATTGATGTTGAATAAATTGGTCTGTGGATATATCTGTGTTGCTGATTTTATTTCTTTCCTCTGGTATTGAATTTTGTTCTGATTTTTTAGTATGTTATCCTAGAGCCATGTAGGTCTCCCATTAGGTTTTTGATAGATTTTTGTAGGGTGTCCTGATGTGATTTGTATGAGCCTGAAGATAGGAGAAGTCTTGATGACTTCTGACTTTGAAGTTCAACTGTGGTTGAACTTCAGAGATAGTCTCCTGTGGTTTTTGGCCTGTGGTTTCTTCTTGAAGGTGGGAGCTGATTGAAGTCCTGTTGAAGCTTGCAGAGGTGCAGTGGATTGAGGCTTAGTCTAGGAGCTTGTTGTCTGTTTGTGAGGTTCGAGATCCTGAAGTTTGAAAGGAGTTTATGGTACTTTCCTGAGGAAGGCACTACGAATGACTTTCATCCTTCCTTCTCACCTCTTTCGTAAGTATCCAATGATGTCGGAGCCGACTTGTGAGTTTAATTCCTCCTGAGGAGGAATGTAAACTGATCACATGTTGTTGAGCCACATGGGATACGATTCCTAAGTGGAAGTCTCCTAGTACTTTCCTGAGGAAGGTCCTATGGGTTTATTCACTTAGTTCCACTAGTTTGTCTAGGTTTCTCAAGTATCCAGTGATGTTGGAGCCAACTTGTGAGTTTAATTTCTCCTGAGGAGGAATGTAAACTGATCACAGTTGTTGAGCCACGTAGGATACGATTCCTAAGTGGAAGCCCTCTAGTACTTTCCTGAGGAAGGTCCCATGAGCCTGCTCACTTAGTTCCCTTAGTGCATATAGGTATTTCTCAAGTATCCCGTGATGCCGGAGCCTTCATGTGAGTTTAATTTCTCCTGAGGAGGAATATAAACTGATCACAGTTGTCGAGCCGCATAGGATATGACTCCTGAGTAGTAACCTCCTGGTACTTTCCTGAGGAAAGCACTATGAGCTTGTCTGCTTAGCTTCCTTTCTCTGGTAAGCTTGTTCTGAAGCTTGGAGACTGGGATTGATTCCTCTTGCTTAGAGTTTTGGATTAGATTTGTTGCTTAGATCTTTGCTTAGGGTGCTGTATAGAGTTCTGTTTAGAGGTAGATTAGGAGTTTGTTTCAGGTTTGTTAGAGGCCCTGCTCAGGGTTAGTCTCTTTGTGTTGTTTGACTTGTGTGATATTGTGTTGCATTAGACTTAGGTGTTCATCTAGATAGTTCTGAATAGGTGCATCTTAGAAGTAGACTTTGTATGCATGAGAAGTTGAGGTGGTCCTCCTTCTGCTTGTTTGTTATTGCGTGGCTTTGCTTGTTGGTATTTGGTAGAGCTGAGCTCCCTTGCCTCTGTGCCTTGTTTGTCTAGTTGTTGCATTCATGCATATTTTCAGTATTCCTTTACGTTGCAGTTTCTTGTTTGTGGTTCAGTCCAGTTGCCATGATCCCTTAGGAGCTCTGACTTCTCCGCTGCGGAGTTGTTATGATAGACATTAGGACTGTCAACCAGGTGTGATAGCAATAGGTAGATTCCCCTGTTTCTCAGCTATAGTTCTAGGGTTTCCCTTTCCTTTCTGTAGGAGTTTGTGAGTAGCTTGATCCGTAGTTAGCTGAACTACAGCTGCTCTGATTCTTCGTTCCAGACGAAGATATGTAGGCATAGGATGCGATATCCTAGCGAGCACACTAACGACTAACCTTTGTTCTCTCGCGGCTGTGCGATCGAGACTTTCCCGCTAACAACTAATTGTTATCCTTTTCTCTTGCCTGAGTGCATTTGAGACCAGATCGTAGTTGTAGGTTCCCGAGCCTTAGAGACCAGTTTGTTTTCTCACTGCTGTGTGAGAGTTCCCGTTTACCCGTAGTTAGCCGAACTACGTTTGCTCTGATCTTTCATTTCAGATGAAAGTACGTAGGCACAGGACGCGATGTCCTGGCGAGCAACCTTCCCCCCGTCTAGTCGTAGGAAGTCGAACTACGTTGACTCTGACTTTCCCATTGCACGAGGGAATACGTAGGCCCAGAACACCGTATGTTCTGTCGAGTCCTGTCCTTTTATTTTCTTTTCAGACCATCCATTAGCGTAGATAGATAATACACCCTTTTACCTATAAACACCAAGCGTGGATCCCATCGAGTACGATGGACGTGAGGGGTGCTAATACCTTCCCCTTGCGTAACCGACTCCCGAATCCAGGTTTTGGTTGCGATGACCATACCTTTTCCCGTCTTTGCGAGGTTTACTTCGAGCGTTTCCTTTCCCGCTCTGAGGGATAAATAACGCACGGTGGCGACTCTCCTGTCAAGCCGGCGCCGATTTTCGCAGTAGCGACAGTATGGTTTGGAGACTTGCAACTCCGGCCATGTCGCCGCAGAAGACAATCGGAGCTAGGGCTCCGACGTCTGGTCCAAGCTCCGTTGATGCTGATGTATGTTTGTTGATTTGTTGACTCGCTTTGATGGACGATCTAGAATTGATTGACCAGCTTGCGTGGATATTTGATTGCCAAGTCATTTAAATGAAACGCATCGTTTCATTTAGCTGTTGATTTGTGTTTTTATCTTGGGCCTCAAGCGCTATTTGCACCCCCCCCCCTTTCTAGTCCAGCCCATTGGTTTTAACTATGTTTTCTTGCTATTTGTCGCTTTCGCGAAAATAAGGTGTCGGCACAACAGAAGAGTCGCCACCATTCGTTATTTATCCCTCGGAGCAGGAAAGGAAACGATCGGAAAAACCTAACGAAAAAGGGTAAGACAAGGTCGTCGCAACCATTGTCTGGGTTCGGGAGTCGGTTACGCAAGGGGAAGGTATTAGAACCCCTCACGTCCGTCGTACTCGACGGGATCCACGCCTGTTGTGTTTACTGGACGAGTTGGTTATCTATCTACCTATCAAGGTTGGCTTAAACATAAAAGAAAAATGACTCGGCAAAGCGCCGCACTTTATGCCTTCGTATTCTCATCAGAGAACGAGAAATCAGAGTCAACGTAGTTCGGCCTACGACGGGGTATGGGGAAGGTGGCTCGCCAATACATCAGTATTGTGCCTACGTACTCTCAACAGGCATGAGAGATCAGAGCTTACGTAGTTCGGGACACTACGGTTTGTTTCCTATTTTTTACGGAAGAAGTGTTTTTTATTGTGTTTGCAATTTCAATCGCACTAGAGACTATGATCTGAGAGTGAATGCGTCGCATGTCACCCAAAGGGTACCATACTAAACATCTATACTGTGTAAAAGAAACTCTCCCACAATCCTTTCTCAGATAGCTTAAGGCTCGTAACGTACGAAAGAAATCATTCCTGATTACTGTATCTTAAGCTGTTTTGAGATGAGAAGAGAACAGGCTCAACTAGGAGGGAGACTATCAAGTCCTACTGTTATCATGCCAAGGATTCATCCTATGGTCGAGGTTTGAAACAGGTAACTCCTAGAAGTTGTCATGCATAGGTTTCAACCTAAAGTTCTATCATCACTTCCTTATCAAAGGGAATGAGAGTCCTAAGGGATCATGTCAATGATACACAGAAACAAATAAAGCATCAGCTTAAATAGTACACAGTAACGCGGTAAAATGCATGCAATGCAAGTGAGGGAGGAAATGTGTGTGGGGCATCAGCCTCCACAAGCTCATCTCAACCTCAAGCCAGGTATGAACAACAGTAATCATACTGAAAAGTAAAACATGCTATCAAGCAAGAACAGTAAACTGCAATCATACAGAAGAAATGAAATAAAAGGCCCTCAGGCAAACAAACCACATGGGCAAGGGAGCTGGGCTCTATCGAATACCCGCAAGCAAAGCCACACAGTAACAGTACAAGCAGAGGGAGCAACTCAACCTCTAGTGCAATCATGCTCCTATATTAAAGCTATTCTAGATATGGACTTATTCTAATGCATCAAGCAAGTCAAACAAGTCACATCAATACAGAAAAGAAACAAAGAAGAAAGAAAGCAGATCAACTCCTCTCTCAACTCCAATTCTCAGCTCTTCTAACAGCAACTCAGTCTTCAGACTTCAATCACTCCTTGACAAACATCAATTTGCTTTTCCAGGTTTCAACCCTTCAACATAAGTTTCCACTTATCCTCTTCTTCAAGCTTCAGCTCCTTAATCAGTTCCACCATCAGGCTTCACATTCACCACAAGTATCAACTTGATTCCTTCAGGATCTTCAATCTTCAAAGTAAGTGTCAACTCCCTTTGATCTTCAAGCTTCAGCTCTGTACTCAATCTCAATCCTTGCTTTACCAGTCTCAACTTGCTATCTCAATCTCAATCCTTGCTTTACCAGTCTCAACTTGGTCTTCAAAGTAAGTGGAGGCTCATCTCAATCCTTGCTTTACCAGTCTCAACTTGGTCTTCTCCTCTTACAAGCTTCAGCTTCTCATGGAATCAATCATTTAGAAGTGTCAACTTCATCCTTCAATCTTTTTCTCAAGCCTCAGCTCTTCATTCAGTCTCAATTGCTTAGAAGTGTCAACTTCATCCTTCAATCTTTGTTGGATCTTCATTGGGGTCTTCAAGTGTCCACTTGCTCTTGTTCTTCAAGCTTCAACTGAAATGGCAATGCTCAAGGAATCATCCTCTTCCACACTTTTCAATGAAGTCTTCATATTCACACTCAAGCCCAACATCTCTCAAGATACTCAAACCAGAGGAAATCACTTAACTGGATAAGCTGGGGACATTGAACTGCTTATTGACCACCAAAGGTGACCTATAAGGGTTCAACATCAAAAGAAGGGTTCCCTCAAAGGTTCTACCTCCTAGGTACCATCACTTATCCCTCCAAAGGAGGGAGGTGAATACCATGGAAGGACCTTGAATCATGGGGAGGAATGGAGGTGAGAGATACCATCCATGTTTAGGAAAGAATTCAACTAAGTCTAAGCTCTTCCTAGTCCCTAGCCCTAAAAAAAACAACAAAACAAACAAAACCACAAGCTCTCAAGCTCCTTCTTCAACCTTCAAATCTTCTACTATGCTCCTCCATGCTCCTCAAAGCAAAATCAAGCCCACCAAGCCCACAAAGCAAAGCAAACAAAATACAACCCACAAGGGAAACACAAACAACCATCAATCACAAAAATCAATTAAAAATAGTATATTACTATATTAAAATCTAATATAATTTCTAGGGGATCCTATATACCTACCCTTAATACCCTATATGTCCCAATATCTAACTTGACCTAGAAACCCAAAATTCTAGTGTTTTGTGGACCTATGTCAAGGATTGACCTAAATCTACACAACCTAAAATCATCTAACCAAAACTTATCAAACATTAATCACAAAAATATGGAATAATTCCAGAGGGGAGCTAAAGTCCTAATCTAACTATCCTAAAAAGAATGGCCTAAAAATTCAAAGGGAACTAGCTAAACAAAATTCTACAAGTTTATGCATCAACATAAAATGATTAAAAAGCTATTAAAAGAGAAAATACACAAAAAATATTAAAAATGCATGCAATGCAAATATTATGGTTTTATAATTTTCTAGACATAAACATGAAATGGGAGAAAAAATCCCATGCAAAAATCATTAATTTTCTATTTATTATGATTTTTCAAAGATTAATGAAAAATGGAGAAAAAGAAATAAAAATATGAAATGCTTGGTGTGAATAGCAATGCCAGTCAGTTCAAATCATGAATGGGCTCAAAATGGGGGTACAATTAGTAAGGCGCGCGAGGCCCATCTTCCATCAGAAAAGCAATTAAAAATCATAAAGAAAAAGAAAAAGATACGGTGCAGAAAGTAACAAAATGCAGTTCAAATCACCAATGGGCCAAGATTGGGGGTGGGGATATCAAATGAGCCCAAGATCCCTTTTAATGAAACGCTTCGTTTCATGGCATTTTCAGATTTCTTCTTCACACGCGAAATCAAATCCTGGCCCTTGGATCTCCAATCAGTCAATGAGTTTACGCCTGACCCAATGGTCACAGGGTCGTCTTCTTCCTTCAGCCATGGCAATGGAGGGAAAAGCTCCATAGTTGCAGAGCTCAAACCCCAGTTCGAAATCCATCGAATCTCAATGAAAAACTAAAATTCCAAACCCTAATCTGTCCAGAATTTCATGCTGATCACAGCCATGGCCTTGAAATCAATTGAATCATCCTAAATCTTCAAACCCGATCCAAGGTCAAAAATAAGCTCAGGCATCAACTTCAACAATTCTTGCAATTAATTACCTCAGAGTGATCACCACCTCACACTGGTTGAATCTTGATATCTAATTCATGCTATATCTCAATATAACTCGTGTTCTTGGTCAAAACAAAAATGGTGACACCAACTGAAACCTCACCAATTGATCCCAAACTTCCCAGAATCCATCTCCTATTGGTCTCTAACTGTTCTATCCTAACAATTCTCCCTAATCATGCCTAAATCATGGTGTAGAAGAAAAGTTACTAACTTGTTGAATCTTGATGAACAGAAAGGGTAAACCTTCACTGCAAGCTCTCAAACTCTTCAGAATCAATCCTTAAATGATGATCTTGCTACTGTTTGCAAAAGATTGGACCATGAAAGCTTGAATCTCCAAAATCGATTGTGACTTGAAACCTTCAAAGTCCAAGTGCTATCTCTTCAATTCTCCATGGTTTTTCTCTCAAATTGATCTGCACAGCTTCAGTGTGATCAAGGGAATGTGTTTGGATTGAAAAAAGGAAGGGAAATGAATCAGAATACAAAATTTGATTTCAACTTGCAATAGAAGCAAATGAAATGGCTATCTCTCTCTTCTCTCAAATCTCTCACCAACCTTGCATCTGAGCAAGTTCTATACATTATATAGAGTGGTTCAGACTCATCTAGAACCATCTGGAACCATCCAATGAGAAATTGGAATTCTCATGCCATGAGTTTTTGAATTCATTCATCTCATGTATCATCTCATGCCAAAACCCTTGCAACAACCAATTATGACCTGAAATTATCCTTAGATGAGATATGGAATGTGTTGAGATGCATAGCTAGCTTGTACATGGCCTTTCCTTGAGTTTTGCCTTTGTACCTTATTATGCAAGCAAGCATTTTCCAAAGCAACCCCATGATCTAGGCCTCAATTCAAAAAAGTGGTTGAACCATTGTTTTTAAAAGGTTCTTTGGAGTCAAAATGACCTATTATATGACATGGTTTGGATGTGTAACTTGGAATTTCCAATTTCCAACTTCAACTTATTTAACTTATGCCTCCATTTTGGGTCATTTTTATCATTTTTTGCTACAAGCCTTTTCAATATCTCATGACCTATCTAATAGCCTTAAAACATCATTTTAAGCAAGTTTGATGTTGAAGATTTTTCCATTTGAAGCTTGGAAATAGGAGATATGGCCTTATGCTTGAAATGACCTATAATCTCCAAATGACCAAAATGCCCTTGACTTGTCAAAGCCATAACTTGAGTTCTACAAATCCTATCAAGGACTTATAGTACTCTATAGAAAGCTAAGAAGATAAGGAGCAACATTTATGTTGACCAAAAGTTCATAGGAATCATCCTTCTTGGGCAAAGGTTGGAGGCAAGTTGGGTGACTTTCAAGGACCCAGATTCACATACCTCAGATGACCTGTAACTTGTCAAAGTCATAACTTGAGCTATACAAATCCTATCAAGTACTTCTAGTACTCAAATTAAAGCTAAGAACAAGCTCTACAACATTCATGTTGGGGGTAAGATGATATGACAATCACATCTTGAGCTAAACTGCCTTGAAGATAGGGATCAAACTAGGGGATTTTACACTGTCAAGCCTTAGAAACCCTGGCTTAAAACTTCTCAAACTCTTCAATCATGATGAGTTTACCTTGGAATCATCCTTATAGCATCTCAATGAATCAATCCCTGATCACATGGCTCTTGGATTAGGTCTCAACCCTCTCCAAATCATCAGTTGACCTAGGGTTGACCCAGTCAAGCCCTAATTACACCACTCATGGTTGAGTCTTCTTATTCTTGCACAATGGCCTCTCTAGGCTTCATGATGGCTTTCAAGACCTCTCATAAACTCTATAAAAGCTTCAAGTCCATCCTCATATCTTCATAATCATCTGAGGAGCTCCCACAACTCTCAAGTTAGGAGGCACACAACTTTGGTTTCAACCAATCTTTCTGAGGATCTTCTCACTTCTCTGACAAGGATATCAACCTTTAATCATCTGAATAACCTTCTTGGCTAGCTTCCAAGTCTTGATTGGTACTCTTGATTGGCAGTCACACCTATTGATAAACACAATCTAGGTAAATAAATGTTGGTCAAATTTTGGGGTGCAACAGCTGCCCCTATTCAAACGGCTTGAACCTGACTGGGTGAGCAGCGAACGGCTCTCAACCAATCAAGGTAAAAGACGGTTGAATACCAACAAACCCAAAAATTTGCCAACTGCACAGGTACACAGTACCCTGATGGGAACAAATCTTCGAAAACTGAAATACTAGCTGCACGGCAACTAGCTGGAGAATCGGTCACACGGTAACCGGTAATATATGGTCGATCATGCCATCAGGCATCAGGGTTCCTCGGGACTCATCAGGTCAACCATCAGGTTGATCACGCTAAATCATGCCATCAGGCATTCAAAGAGAACTTTCAGGCATCAGCCGGACTTCATCAGCAAGTCGGGAATAGAATTCTTGGTCAATCATGAACCAATTGGGAATATCCAAACCTCTGCCATCAGGCACTCCGCATCAGCTGAGAGAACTGCTTCGTGAACACGGTCAGACTTCAATCATCAAGTCTTCGAGGGAAGTTTCAACTTCGCTATTCAGAAACCTGCTGGGGATGATGCATCTCCGCCAGGGATTCTGGAGAACTATCAAGTAACTCTGCTTCGGGGATCCATAAATCATTCTGGATGAATCAACTCTGGAGAGGACTTCAACAATCATCTTGGACAAATAACTCCGCTGGAGACTTAAAGAATCATCCTGAACCGGGGACTATGCTGGAGCTTTCAGGAATCATCCTGAGCAAACACTCTGCCGGGGACTTTAAGCATCAAGTTGAGCAACCAACTCTGGAGACTGCACTGGGGATCTTAAGAATCATCTTAAGCAAACGACCTCGCTAGGGCATTCAAGAATCATCTTGATCCGAAGACTTCGCTGGGGAGATTTTCAGGAATCATCCTGAGCAATCAATTATGCGGCGGAACACCTGCAAAACAAGAACGGTAACAACCTAGATCATGTTTATTATGCATATGCTTCGGCAATGGCACAATGCTCCACACGGTGGAAATGCTATGCGTTTATGATAAATGCTATGCAGTCATGCACAATGATGCGATCCCATCAGCAAAATAAATGCTGAAGGGAGAACCCTCCTGTCAAGGAGAAAGAACCACTCAGATGAGAGGAGGAATCATCCTGCCGAGGAGAACAGGTTCACACCAATCTCAATTGGATTCCGCAGGGGACACAACTTCAGTTGACTACTGCGGGGGAACAAAGCTCTTTGAGAACCGGGACCTGCTGAGGGAAAGCGATATCAATCGCGGGAATAGACTGCACAGCCTTCACGGCTACTCTCCTGGAGATAACGACCCCGGTGGGGAAATGTGGCATCGGCTACTCAACACTCCACTGGGGAAAACCATTCATGGACCGAGCGGCTTCCAAGGATTCGGCTCTCTTGGGGATCTGCCAACTTGGCTGAGGAAGACGAAATCATTCTGCTTTCCGGGGAGGGTACGACTCTGTGGGGAATCTCAATTCCGCTGGAGACTTCAGTCTTGAACCATCAGTCGCTGCACACTTCAGTATGACTCAGCTGAGGAGATGACGTTCCTTCAGGATGCATCTGATTGGGGAGAGAATCATCTCTGCCTGGGGAGGCATATCAATGCTCACGATCTCGCGTTCAGACTCTGCGGGGAGAGGCTACTGAACTTGCTGGAGAAGGAGGAATCATCCTGCTTCGGGATGCGCACGGCGCACTGCCTGGAATATGCTACACCTGTAACAACACAAACAAACAGATAAGATACCCTTCTCGAAGGGACCTATCAAGGTTATTATCTCGTGACAATGGTCGAGTAATTCATTGTTTCAACAATCAGTAGCCTAGGCCAGTAAGTTTATGTATGCGCATTTTATCAAAAACATCAGCGTTCTTCTCCGCAAACAAAATAGATAAATGCTAAACAGGCAAACAGAATTGCTGAATAGTATACATTTTATTGATAACGAACCCCTGAATGGGTAAAAATGTTTTACAACAGATGCAAGCTCCTGGAATGAGGAAGCCGCGCAAAAATAAAACATAAATATACATCAGTATATACAAATGTCGGCAACGAGGCGTAGACGAACACCATGAGTTGATCCCTATATGACCCACTCGACTTCGATACTTCTCCGACGCTTCAGCTTCAGAAGAGATTGATTCAGATAAACGGCCCTCAGGTCTTCCAAACCACTAAACAATGAAAGTCCACACGCGGAACGCAGTCATTTGCTTTTTCAAATCCCTAACTTTGGCGTGAACCGCCCTTTGCGGGTTTTCAGTTCACCGGGACACACTTTTTTGCCAAAGTCGCCCATCCGGGTTTTCGACTTTGCGGGTGTACATTTTTTCAATTTATATCCCTAATTTTTGCCCGAACCTTTTTCCTTTTTTATGGTTCGCCGGGATGCCCCATTTTTGCCTGGACTCTCTTTTTACTGTCCAGAGGGTCGCTTTCAAGCAAAGTATTTTTTAACTGCGTCCGCGTTCACCAGGGATGCAAAATCTTCACCATCCATCGTGGATAACAACAAAGCTCCTCCCGAGAAGACCTTGCTGACGACGTACGGACCTTCGTAATTGGGAGTCCACTTGCCCCGGTGATCGGAGTGTGGAGGAAGAATCTTCTTCAGGACGAGATCACCCGTCTGAAAGCTTCTAGGATGCACCTTCTTATCATAAGCTTTCTTCATTCGGCTCTGGTATAAACGACCATGCGCAATCGATGCCAACCTCTTCTCGTCCATCAGGCTGAGTTGGTTCAGTCGGTTCATAATCCATTCTGCCTCGTCGAGTTTCACATCAACCAAAACTCGCAAAGAAGGGATCTCCACTTCTAACGGTAGGACTGCCTCCATACCGTACACTAAGGAGAAAGGAGTTACCCCGGTTGAAGTACGTACCGTCGTACGATAACCGTGCAGTGCAAACGGCAACATATTGTGCCAATCTTTGTAGGTCACAACCATCTTCTGAACAATCTTCTTTATGTTCTTGTTGGCCGCTTCAACGGCACCATTCATCTTCGGCCGGTAAGGAGATGAGTTGTGGTGTTCAATCTTGAAACTCTGGCACAGCTCCTTCATCATCTTGTTATTCGATTCGAACCATTATCAGTAATGATCCGCTCGGGAATTCCGTAACGACAGATGATGTCCCTCTTCATGAATTTAGCCACCACCTGCTTGGTCACATTAGCATATGAGGCTGCCTCCACCCACTTGGTGAAGTAGTCGATAGCTACTAGAATGAAGCGATGACCGTTAGATGCAGTGGGCTCGATCTTGCCTATCATGTCGATGCCCCACATGGAGAACGGCCACGGGGAGGACATGACATTTAACGGGCACGGCGGCACATGAACTCTATCAGCATAAATCTGGCATTTATGACACCTCTTCGCGATTTTGAAGCAATCTGACTCCATCGTCAGCCAGTAGTATCCCGCTCTCAGGATCTTTCTTGTCATAGTATGCCCGCCGGCGTGCGTACCAAATGTGCCTTCATGGACTTCTTCCATGAGCATACTCGCCTCTTTCTCATCTACACATCTGAGTAGCACGAGATCGTGGTTTCTTTTATACAACACTCCATCAGGATTGAGATAAAAAATTCCAAACAGCCTCCTCAGAGTCTTCTTATCCTGGGTTGACGCACCCGCAGGATACTCCTTAGTCATAAGGAAAGTCTGGATGTCATGGAACCATGGCTTGCCGTCGGCGGCTTTCTCGATCGCAAAGATGAATGCAGGTCTATCAAGACGAGAGAGGACAATTCTTGGAGCCTCATTCCAAAAATTGACTTTATACATTGAAGCCAACGTGGCTAAGGCATCAGCCATCTGATTCTCGGCCCTGGGCACATGATGGAGTTCCACTCGATCAAAGAACGGAAGTAGCCTTCTGGCATAATTCATGTACGACACCAAATTCGATTGACGAGTCTCCCACTCCCCTTTAATCTGGTTGATCATAAGCGCTGAGTCACCATATACGTCTAGGTTCTTGATTCTCAAATCAATTGCCTCTTCTAGACCCATGATGCATGCTTCGTACTCCGCCTTGTTATTAGTGACTGGAAACGTCAGTCTCGCAGTGAACGGGATGTGGGATCCATGGGGAGTCGTGATGATCGCCCCGATGCCACTTCCGTAAGAATTAACCGCCCCGTCAAATATCAACTTCCACTGGGATTTCCTATCTGGCCCCTCGTCGGGCAACGGTTCATCGCAATCCTTCTCTTTGAGAAACATGATATCCTCATCAGGGAATTCAAATTTCATCGGCTGGTAATCCTCGATCGGCTGTTCGGCAAGGTAATCAGACAGTACGCTTTCCTTGATGGCTTTCTGGGACACGTACTGAATGTCATATTCCGTTAACACCATTTGCCATCTGGCAATCCTACCCGAAAGAGCCTGCTTCTTGAAGACGTACTTGATCGGATCCATCTTCGAAATTAGCATGGTGGTGTGGTTGAGCATGTACTGTCATAAACGTTTGGCAGCCCAGGCTAGTGCACAACACGTCTTCTCCAGCATCGAGTAAGGAGATTCACAATCTGTGAACTTTTTACTCAAGTAGTAAATGGCATGCTCCTTTCTTCCCGTCTCGTCGTGCTGACCGAGAACACACCCCATACTATTCTCCAGAACTATCAAGTACATGATTAATGGCCGTCCAGCCACTAGGGGTATCAAGATTGGAGGTTCCTGAAGATACTGCTTTATCTTGTCGAATGCCTTCTGGCAATCCTCATTCCAGGTAATTGCCTGATCTTTCTTTAAAATCTTGAACATCGGTTCACACGTGGCCGTGAGCTGAGAAATAAACCTTGCAATGTAGTTTATCCTGCCCAAGAAACCACGAACTTCTTTTTCTGTTTTTGGCACTGGCATTACTTGTATGGCTTTTATTTTCGCAGGATCAACCTCGACGCCTCGTTCGCTCACGATAAACCCTAGTAACTTTCCGGACCGTACTCCGAAAGTACATTTGTTAGGATTCAGCCTCAACCTGAATTTCCTAAGCCTCTCAAAAAGCTTCAGCAAATTGACCAGATGTCCCTCCTCCGTTTGGGACTTCGCAATCATGTCATCAACATAGACTTCAATCTCGTGATGAATCATGTCATGAAACAAAGTTACCATTGCTCGTTGGTAAGTGGCCCCTGCGTTCTTCAGACCGAAAGGCATTACCTTATAGCAAAATGTTCCCCAGGGAGTGATAAACATCATTTTCTCCATGTCCTCCGGCGCCATCTTGATCTGGTTGTAACCGAAGAAGCCATCCATGAACGAAAACACGGAGAACTGGGTTGTGTTGTCGACCAAAACATCGATATGAGGAAGCGGGAAATCATCTTTAGGGCTCGCCCTATTCAAATCCCGATAATCGACGCACATGCGTACCTTACCGTCCTTCTTCGGTACAGGCACTATGTTGGCGACCCACGGAGGGTAAGTAGTGACCGCTAAGAAGCCAGCATCAAGCTGTTTCTGCACTTCTTTGATCTTAATGGCCATATTTGGTCGTGTCCTCCTAAGCTTCTACTTAACGGGAGGACAGTCTTCTCGCAGCGGCAAGTAGTGGACCACGGTGTCCGTATCAAGTCCGGGCATATCTTCGTATGACCAAGCAAAGACGTCACTATACTCTCTCAGCATCTCGACCAATCTCTGCTTGACATCACTCTGCAGTGCAGCCCCTATCATGACGTTTCTGACGAGCTCTTCAGAACCCAAAATACACGATCTCAATCTCCTCTTCATGAGGCAGAATAACTTTCTCCTCTTGTTTCAACAAGCAGGCCAACTCTTCAGGAAGGTCTTCGTCTTCATCAATCTCTTCTTCGGCTTGATAGATCGGGCAATCAAAGTCGAAGTGAGCCGTAGAGGGTCCAGAGTCGATGTCATCTGTTATGTGGATCCTACAATAACAAGGGTTAAGTTTAAAACAAGGATGCGCAGGTTAGCACAAACCCCATTGCCATTTTATTGTTTTTCAAAACAAATATAAAACAAGAATAACAGAGATCACAATATTTGAATACGAAGAAAACGCCTTTGATTTATTAACAAAATGCATGTACATAATCCAACAAGGCCCTGACAATAAAACCACTATGCCCCGGGTAGGACATAGGGTTGTACAATGATTGGAAAAAGTAAATCATTACTCTTCGCTTGTCATCTGGATGATATCCTTGACGGACCAATTGGTGAGGCCCTCGCCTGGCTTGCTTGGCTGGATCCAAGAGTCGAGGTCACAGTCGCTATCTCTGCTGTCTTCAGACACCGCGTTGATGCTTTCGAAAATCATTCCGCCGCTGGTAAACTGGATCGGCCCCTTACCTCGAGACGTACTGCTAGACGAAGAAGAAGCTTCAGCTCCAGGAGAATATCCCAACCCAAACTTATCTTGCCTGTTGGGTATCTCCAAAATTCGCCCCCAGCCTGGGGTAGATCCGGCTTGGACAACGGCCCGAGCTTCCTTGAACGAGGAGAGAGTCATCTCTGGCTTTTCCGTGACTACAGGAGCTACTTCTTTCACTTTGACGGCTTCGAACGCTTGGCAAAGAGTTTCATGGATTTCGCCATCCATTTCCACATACTTGAAGGACGACAAATGGCTCACCATTATGTCTTCCTCGCCACACACGGTTACGATGCTTCCCCCGACAGCATATTTGAGCTTTTGGTATAACGTGGAGGTCACGGCACCAGCAGCATGGATCCACGGCCGGCCCAAGAGACAACTGTAGGCAGGCATGATGTCCATAATATAAAAGACCGTGTCGAATGTTTCCGGGCCTACTTGGATGGGCAGGGTCACCTCCCCAAAAACGTGTCGTTTAGTTCCGTCGAATGCCTTCACAACCAGATCACTGGGTGTGCAGATCACTCCGCGAGTATCTAACTTCATTAATGCCTTCTTCGGAAGAACATTAAGCGACGAACCCGTGTCCACCAGCACGTGCGACATGATCGTGCCCCTACACTCTATCGAGATGTGCAGGGCTCTATTATGGTTTCTCCCCTTCGGCGTCAGCTCCAGGTCCGTGAAACCTAGCTCGTTTCCAGCATTCACATGGGCTACGACCTCTTCTAGCTGATTTACCGATATTTCTTGTGGTACATAGGCGGCGTTCAACACCTTCAGCAGTGTGTTGCGGTGTGCTTCAGAACACAGCAACAAGTTAAGAATGGAAATCTTCGAGGGCGTCTGATGGAGATGATCCACAATCTTGTAGTCACTTTTTTTAATCAACCGCATAAACTCCTCGACATCTTTAACAAGCAAGTCTTTTTCTGCCCCTCGCGGGGTCTCTTCAACGACTTTACTTTTACCTTTATCGGCCACATCAGCTCTGACCGCTTTATCCGCCACGACTTCTGGTGGTGCAAACACTCTTCCGCTGCGAGTAATACCACTAATTCCAGCAAGGTTCTCCGCGGTCGACCCAAACGATTCCAGCTCCAACCTCTGTCCGTTGCAGTAGACTTCAGCCCCATAATGCCACGGGACGGCGTTAGTGCTCTCGAAGGGTATCGACCCAGCTTTGGTAATAGTAATTGTGGGCGGTCTGGGCGCAGAAATGATTATCGGCCGGCGAGGGATGGTGATGGTGGCGACTTCATCGGCCTGCTTTAGCACTACCCCCCCTGACGCACTTTCAGCCCTCCGGCTAAACTGTAAAATCCCCTCAGTCATCAGACTTTGGATTCCTTCGACCAACTGCTCACATCCATCAGAACGTGTGGCACAGTCCATACATAGTTCTCCGCAACCTGGAAAGAACCCTCTTTTCAGCAACTTAGCTTTAACGAAGCTAAGTGGCGTCTTCAGATCTCTGACACCAGTCAACAAATCTGCACTCTCGTCTTCGATAACGGCGTTCACGCCGCCTCCCCTATGATTCGGCATAGGATTCTTCATGACATTTGGCACATTATTGGAGAAGTTGATGATCTTGGCATCCACCATGTCCTGCACCTTATGCTTGAAGGCTTTGCAGTTCTATATTGTGTGGCCTGGTGCCCCTGAATGAAAATCACAAGTGGCATTCGCGTTGTACCTTGGCGGAGGTGCCCCTGTTAAGGGAGCCAGCGTCCTCTTCTGGATCAACTGCAGTTGAAGCAAAGTCTGCTAGAGTTGCGCGTACGACATGGGCGGTGTCTCGAAGTGACGGTTCGCCAAAGGTGTCTGATTCTGGTACTTTCTGTATCCCTGTTGATTCGGTTGCTGCTACTGCTGCTGCTGCGGAGCTGCTGGGATATTTATACTGGCCACCTGCTGCTGAGGGCCTTTACCCTTTCTTCGAGTGTTGGTCACAGCGCTCGCTTCTCCTTCTCGTCTTTTGCCAGCATAAGGTTTCTTTCCGCCTCCTCCAGCCGAGGATGACTCACCTTGAATTTTCCGATCTTGATCCCATTCTCGACGTGCTCACCTTTGATAATGAGATCTGAGAACGTCCCAGACATACCGCTGACTAACTTCTCATAGTAAACCCCTGGGAGGGTAGCAACAAACATCTGCACGAGTTCACGTTCAACCATCGGCGGCTGAACCCTAGCTGCCAACTCACGCCACCGCTGGGCGTACTCCTTAAACCCTTCATTGTTCCTCTGACAGATTCTGCAACTGAACTCGGTTCGGGGCCAAGTCGTTATTGTATTGGTAGTGGTGCACAAATGCTTCAGCAAGATCCTTCCATGTGCACACACTAGTGGGCTCTAGAGCCATGTACCACTCGAGGGATGGCCCGAAAAGACTGTCTTGGAAGAAGTGCATCAGCAACTTCTCGTCTTCAGAATGAGCAGACATCTTCCTGTAGTACGATCTCAGGTGGACGCAAGGGCAGGTGGTGCCCTTATATTTTTCAAAATCAGGTACCTTGAACTTAGGAGGCACCTTGAAATCAGCAATTAAGCCCAACTTGGACATATCAACGCCCAAAGTATTCTGATTCTCGATATCTCTCATCTTGTCTTCAAGTGCCTTGAATCTAAGTCGCACTTCAGCATTCAGCTCCCCTTCAGCACCTCTCTGAGAGAACACATCGTCCTGACGATCCTCTAGCCATGGCTAGGGTACAAACAGATTCCCGACGCCTGCATTGCCGTTGCCTGGCCGATATTGACATTAACTCCCAGACTTCCATTACCGACGCCCGTCGTATTGAGTCCGATGTTGGCCATCACATTGTCGTTGGTACTGTCGTTGCCCCCGGTCACTGGAACACCATTCTGCGGAGTTTCAACTGGTGGAGGAGTAGGCACGGTCCCACCGTGGAGTACGCCGCTGCTATCAACCCTTGAAATCAAAGGCTGAACCAAAGTTCTGAGTTGCTCCTGGCCATTAGCGACCGCTTGCATGAGCTCCATGAAGCGATCCATTCTTTCACGGAGTTCCTGAACCTCAGTTTGCACTTGCTCCATGATCCTGATTTGATTAGCTCTAGTCGGGTAGCGGTGAATCGTTCTCTGATCAATCCTGGAACCACCTGAGACAACCTGAAACAACCCTGTGACCACCTGAAATAACCTGTCAACACGAAAGGGTTAGGAAAAACAACAAAATGCTCGTCATGCAAATGCTTTATGCAAATGCATGCGTGTGTCTGTGTGTTAGGGAGATCTCCCCCGATCCTAGTGCGTGAGTGCCAGTGCTGATAATAATAAGAAGAAGTCCGAGTCCAATCATGGAAATAACATCTCATATATAAAGAAAGCCTATCAAGGCAGCACATAGCATCAGCGAGTACAAGATGAATCAACAGCGTGACCTCAGCCAACAAGCCTGGTGATGGTCAGCATACAACAATAATCAAAACAAAAGGAATACAAATAGTCAGGTACGGCCACGGGCGCGATACTCTTCTAACAACTCCTTCGTTTCTGGATGATCAGGCAGAGTGAGCAACCCTTCGACGAGTAATTCCCTCTGCACACTGGTATACTGAAGTCCTTCGACCGAACTTTCCCATGCTCCTTCGCCGAAGCAATCTTCTAACTTCCGTTTCTTGGACTCAAACGTCAGTTTGCGCTCCTTCAGGTTAGCGAGAGCTCTGTTAAGATGGCCTTCGGCGGCGTATCTGCGATCGGTTTCTTCATCAAACCTCTTCTCACTGTCCTTCCCCTGGGTTTCCAGCTTGGAGATCTGCAGCATCAGCTTATCCTCCCGCTCTTTCCTGGTGGCCAGGGAAGCCTTCCAGTGCTGGTTGAACTTGGATATCCTCCGATATGCTTCGTCCAAGTGTTGCTTCTTCTTAGCCAGTACGTCGTTGACAGCTTTGAAGTCTTGACCCATGTGCTCACGCTCAGCTATCTGCTTAGTCAGGTCTGTTCCCAGCTGGTTCACCAGCTCTGTCTGCCTTTTGAAAGAATGAACGGCTTCGTTCCTCTCGCTTCAGAGCTGTGCCAATTCTTTCTCCAGTTCTTCGTTCGCCCGCTTCAATTCATCTCGCTCGGCTAACACCTGATTATGCTGCTGAATGGGCACAGTGGTAGGCTCTTCAATCATTGGAGGGCTTTCTGGCTTGGCATGAGGAAACGGCATCCCTATAGCACCTACTCTGGTTCTGATCCAAGTCAAATACGGAGGGTAGGCTTGATTGTTGCGTCTCCCCAGCAATGGCTTTCCTCGCTTACTGATACCATTCCAGGCGCGCTGAAGCTTGGATAACAGATCCCCCTCTAGAAGACCAGTGAGGTACAGAGAATCCTGCACCTCTTCATCCTTCGGCGGAGCTCTCAAAGCATACGCGAACTGTCGGACTAGCAAAGACGGATTGTAGTTTATACGGCCTTTCCTGCCTATCAAAGGCACGTTTGGAAACCCGCTGCAGCTGAAGATCACCTCAGTACCCAACCTATCTCTGTCGAACCAGTCGATATCCTCTGCAGATAAACTCATCAGACGCTCGGACCACTCAGCTGTGGCTGCAGACGAGACAAAAGGACCCCTCTTGGACAAATGGCTATCAAGCCATTTGTAAAGCAAGGGTACGTAGCACGAGACATTCTTGCCCCTCCTGTTTTTTCGTTTTTGTAGTGGATGGAATGGTAGACATCTCCTATCAAGGTAGGGACTGGATTCCCTGCAGCAAAGATATGAAATGCATCGAAGTCTACAAAATCGGGCATATTGGGGAACAGAATGATGCCATATATGCACAAAGCGAGAATAGCGTTGAATGCGACCCAACATCCGTCCTTGGCGCACTGCTGAGCCTTTCCCACTAGAAACTGCAAGGAGAATCCGGGAACCTTGTTCCAACTAGTCAATACCAACTCGGAGGCATCCAGATGAAGTGAAGGATCTAGACCAGCCAGATCAGGCTCAGCGTCCATATGAACAAAAGGCATCTGCCTCTTGATAGGCACACCTAGTAAATCAGTATATTCCTCTAGCGTGGGTGCGAGAACAAAGTCCTGAAAAGTGAAACATCTCAACGGAGGGTCGTAGAACTGCAGCAGAGCGTGCAACCCATTCAACTCGAACACAGAAGGTTTACGAACCAAACCGAGCAATTTGCCGTAAGATTTTCTGAACTCATCCCTCACAGAATCATCTGCTAAAGCTATCAAACCAGTCAACTTAACCACATCAGGGGCAGGGAACTTGTAAGCCACGGTCTTCCTCAGAGAACCCATAACAATACAATAGGAGGCAAGAAATCCTGGATCGGGGAAAGCAGTACCTGCAACACAGACACACGTTAATGAAATGCAAATGAGTATGCAAACTAATGCAAAATGCAATCATGCAATAAGGGATCAAGGCAACTGTGTTGTGGAGATTCTGTATCAACAAAATCATAACGCTGCTCTATCAAGAACAACCACTGATAAGAAGAAAACCCTGGTGTAAGACCACAAATCTGCTCTGTCAAGAACAACCATCTGATAGGGCCATATACATAGGATCATAATTCTGCTCTGTCAAGAAAAAATGTCTGATAATAAGGACCTTCGATACAGGACCAAGAAACTTCTCTATCAAGAACAAACATACATCTGCCGATGAGATCTTTAGACCCCAATCATAAATCTGCTCTATCAAGAACAAACAACTGATGACCAAAACTCTTCTCTATCAAGAACAAACATCTGGTAATAAAACTCTGTTCTATCAAGAACAAACATACATCTGCTGATGAGATCTTCAGACCCCAATCATAAATCTGCTCTGTCAAAAACAAACAACTGATGACCAAAACTCTGCTCTATCAAGAACAAACATCTGGTAACAAAACCCTGCTCTATCAGGAACAGACATCTGATAATGAAACTCTGCTCTATCAAGAACAAATACACATCTGATGATAAGATCCTCTGATCAAAACCTGTTCTATCAAGAACAAATACACATCTGATGATAAGATCCTCTGATCAAAATCTGCTCTATCAAGAACAAATACACATCTGATGATAAGATCCTCTGATCAAAATCTGCTCTATCAAGAACAAATACACCTCTGATGATGAGAAACCCTGGTACCAACAAAACTGATTCACTGTCAAGAAAACCAGGTGGTCTGAAGGTCAAAGTTTCCTGCAATAAACCCAACCCTGCTCACAGGTGTGGACCTAAACTGACTCAAGTTCGGCATCCTATGCGTTCATCAGCGTCACAGACATTCAAGAGGGGTGATACGATACCCAGAAGGTGTGGCATCACCAGCTCATGAAGCGGCCTCACTCGGCTGAATCATAAATGATCGGTCCCCAGAGTCGACAATCCACCAAACTAGCAACCGTCTCAACCCAAAGGGTTGAAAGAGAAGCCAACCGGGAGAACCTCATCTGAGCGTGGATTTCATGAGACACTAGTGCCTGCAAAGCAAGCACGCGCCCACTAATTTCCACAACTAATGCTATGGTGCACTCAAGCCTGGGTCTGGCTTCTAATTCATCAGAATGCCCCTCCCACAACAGCACAGATAATCATATCATACTGAAAATAAATTGCGGGAAATAAAGCGCGAGAGATAAACATAACTCAACAAGTAATCATACAAGCGCTAAGATTGACTCGCATCGGGAACCAGAGAACCAGAGATTCTGGGTTCGATCCCCAGCAGAGTCGCCAGTTGTCGCTTTCGCGAAAATAAGGTGCCGGCACAACAGAAGAGTCGCCACCTTTCGTTATTTATCCCTCGGAGCGGGAAAGGAAACGATCGGAAAAACCTAACGAAAAAGGGTAAGACAAGGTCGTAGCAACCATTGTCTGGGTTCGGGAGTCGGTTACGCAAGGGGAAGGTATTAGCACCCCTCACGTCCGTCGTACTCGACGGGATCCACGCTTGTTGTGTTTACTGGACGAGTTGGTTATCTATCTACCTATCAAGGTTGGCTTAAACAGAAAAGAAAAATGACTCGGCAAAGTGTCGCACTTTATGCCTACGTATTCTCATCAGAGAACGAGGAATCAGAGTCAACGTAGTTCGGCCTACGACGGGGTATGGGGAAGGTGGCTCGCCAATACATGAGTATTGCGCCTACGTACTCTCAACAGGCATGAGAGATCAGAGCTTACGTAGTTCGGGACACTACGGTTTGTTCCCCGTTTTTTACGGAAGAAGTGTTTTTTATTGTGTTTGCAATTTTAATCGCACTAGAGACTATGATCTGAGAGTGAATGCGTCGCATGTCACCCAAAGGGTACCATACTAAACATCCAGACTGTGGAAAAGAAACTCTCCCACAATCCTTTCTCAGATAGCTTAAGGCTCGTAACGTACGAAAGAAATCATTCTTGATTACTGTATCTTAAGCTGTTTTGAGATGAGAAGAGAACAGGCTCAACTAGGAGGGAGACTATCAAGTCCTACTGTTATCATTCCAAGGATTCATCCTATGGTCGAGGTTTGAAACAGGGAACTCCTAGAAGTTGTCATGCATAGGTTTCAACCTAAAGTTCTATCATCACTTCCTTATCAAAGGGAATGAGAGTCCTAAGGGATCATGTCAATGATACACAGAAACAGATAAAGCATCAGCTTAAACAGTACACAGTAACGCGGTAAAATGCATGCAATGCAAGTGAGGGAGGAAATGTGTGTGGGGCATCAACCTCCACAAGCTCATCTCAACCTCAAGCCAGGTATGAACAACAGTAATCATACTGAAAAGTAAAACATGCTATCAAGCAAGAACAGTAAACTGAAATCATACAGAAGAAATGAAATAAAATGCCCTCAGGCAAACAAACCACATGGGCAAGGGAGCTGGGCTCTACCGAATACCCGCAAGCAAAGCCACACAGTAACAGTACAAGCAGAGGGAGCAACTCAACCTCTAGTGCAATCATGCTCCTAGATTAAAGCTATTCTAGATATGGACTTATTCTAATGCATCAAGTAAGTCAAACAAGGCACATCAATACAGAAAAGAAACAAAGAAGAAAGAAAGGAGATCAACTCCTCTCTCAACTCCAATTCTCAGCTCTTCTAACAGCAACCCAGTCTTCAGACTTCAATCACTCCTTGACAAATATCAATTTGCTTTTCCAGGTTTCAACCCTTCAACATAAGTTTCCACTTATCCTCTTCTTCAAGCTTCAGCTCCTTAATCAGTTCCACCATCAGGCTTCACATTCACCACAAGTATCAACTTGATTCCTTCAGGATCTTCAATCTTCAAAGTAAGTGTCAACTCCCTTTGATCTTCAAGCTTCAGCTCTGTACTCAATCTCAATTGAGTCCCCTTCATAAGTATCAACTTAGTTTTTAGGCTCTCAAGCTCTCCTTGCTTTACCAGTCTCAACTTGGTCTTCTCCTATTACAAGCTTCAGCTTCTCATGGAATCAATCACTTAGAAGTGTTCATCCTTCAATCTTTTTCTCAAGCCTCAGCTCTTCATTCAGTCTCAATTGCTTAGAAGTGTCAACTTCATCCTTCAATCTTTGTTGGATCTTCATTGGGGTCTTCAAGTGTCCACTTGCTCTTGTTCTTCAAGCTTCAACTGAAATGGCAATGCTCAAGGAATCATCCTCTTCCACACTTTTCAATGAAGTCTTCATCTTCACACTCAAGCCCAACATCTCTCAAGATACTCAAACCAGAGGAAATCACTTAACTGGATAAGCTGGGGACATTGAACTGCTTATTGACCACCAAAGGTGACCTATAAGGGTTCAACATCAAAAGAAGGGTTCCCTCAAAGGTTCTACCTCCTAGGTACCATCACTTATCCCTCCAAAGGAGGGAGGTGAATACCATGGAAGGACCTTGAATCATGGGGAGGAATGGAGGTGAGAGATACCATCCATGTTTAGGAAAGAATTCAACTAAGTCTAAGCTCTTCCTAGTCCCTAGCCCTAAAACAAACAACAAAACAAACAAGACCACAAGCTCTCAAGCTCCTTCTTCAACCTTCAAATCTTATACTATGCTCCTCCATGCTCCTCAAAGCAAAATCAATCCCACCAAGCCCACAGAGCAAAGCAAACAAAATACAACCCACAAGGGCAACACAAACAACCATCAATCACAAAAATCAATTAAAAATAGTATATTACTATATTAAAATCTAATATAATTTCTAGGGGATCCTATATACCTACCCTTAATACCCTATATGTTCCAATATCTAACTTGACCTAGAAACCCAAAATTCTAGTGTTTTGTGGACCTATGTCAAGGATTGAACTAAATCTACACAACCTAAAATCATCTAACCAAAACTTATCAAAAATTAATCACAAAAATATGGAATAATTCCAGAGGGGAGCTAAAGTCCTAATCTAACTATCCTAAAAAGAATGGCCTAAAAATTCAAAGGGAACTAGCTAAACAAAATTCTACAAGTCTATGCATCAACATAAAATGATTAAAAAGCTATTAAAAGAGAAAATACACAAAAAATATTAAAAATTCATGAAATGCAAATATTATGGTTTTATAATTTTCTAGAAATAAACATGAAATGGGAGAAAAAATCCCCATGCAAAAATCATTAATTTTCTATTTATTATGAGTTTTCAAAGATTAATGAAAAATGGAGAAAAAGAAATTAAAATATGAAATGCTTGGTGTGAATAGCAATGCCAGTCAGTTCAAATCATGAATGGGCTCAAAATGGGGGTACAATTAGTAAGGCGCGCTAGGCCCATCTTCCATTAGAAAAGCAATTAAAAATCATAAAGAAAAAGAAAAACATACGGTGCAGAAAGTAACAAAATGCAGTTCAAATCACCAATGGGCCAAGATTGGGGGTGGGGATATCAAATGAGCCCAAGATCCCTTTTAATGAAACGCTTCGTTTCATGGCGTTTTCAGATTTCCTCTTCACACGCGAAATCAAATCCTGGCCCTTGGATCTCCAATCAGTCAATGAGTCCACGCCTGATCCAATGGTCACAGGGTCGTCTTCTTCCTTCAATCATGGCAATGGAGGGAAAACCTCCATAGTTGCAGAGCTCAAACCCCAGTTCGAAATCCATCAAATCTCAATGAAAAACTAAAATTCCAAACCCTAATTTGTCCAGAATTTCATGCTGATCACAGCCATGGCCTTGAAATCAATTGAATCATCCTAAATCTTCAAACCCGATCCAAGGTCAAAAATAAGCTCAGACATCAACTTCAACAATTCTTGCAATTAATTACCTCAGAGTGATCACCACCTCACACTGGTTGAATCTTGATATCTAATTCATGCTATATCTCAATATAACTCGTGTTCTTGGTCAAAACAAAAATGGTGACACCAACTGAAACCTCACCAATTGATCCCAAACTTCCCAGAATCCATCTCCTATTGGTCTCTAACCGTTCTATCCTAACAATTCTCCCTAATCATGCCTAAATCATGGTGTAGAAGAAAAGTTACTAACCTGTTGAATCTTGATGAACAGATAGGGTAAACCTTCACTGCAAGCTCTCAAACTCTTCAGAATCAATCCTTGAATGATGATCTTGCTACTGTTTGCAAAAGATTGGACCAAGAAAGCTTGAATCTCCAAACTCGATTGTGACTTGCAACCTTCAAAGTCCAAGTGTGATCAAGGGAATATGTTTGGATTGAAAAAAGGAATGGAAATGAATCAGAATACAGAATTTGATTTCAACTTGCAATGGAAGCAAATGAAATGGCTATCTCTCTATTCTCTCAAATCTCTCACCAACCTTGCATCTGAGCAAGTTCTATACATTATATAGAGTGGTTCAGACTCATCTAGAACCATCTGGAACCATCCAATGAGAAATTGGAATTCTCATGCCATGAGTTTTTGAATTCATTCATCTCATGTATCATATCATGCCAAACCCCTTGCAACAACCAATTCTGACCTGAAATTCTCCTTAGATGAGATACGGAATGTGTTGAGATGCATAGCTAGCTTGTACATGGCCTTTCCTTGAGTTTTGCCTTTGTACCTTATTATGCAAGCAAGCATTTTCCAAAGCAACCCCATGATCTAGGCCTCAATTCAAAAAAGTGGATGAACCATTGTTTTTAAAAGGTTCTTTGGAGTCAAAATGACCTATTATATGTCATGGTTTGGATGTGTAACTTGGAATTTCAAATTTCCAACTTCAACTTATTTAACTTATGCCTCCATTTTGGGTCATTTTTATCATTTTTTGCTACAAGCATTTTCAACATATCATGACCTCTCTACTAGCCTTAAAACATCATTTTAAGCAAGTTTGATGTTGAAGATGTTTCCATTTGAAGCTTGGAAATAGGAGATATGGCCTTATGCTTGAAATGACCTATAATCTCCAAATGACCAAAATGCCCTTGACTTGTCAAAGCCATAACTTGAGTTCTAAAAATCCTATCAAGAACTTCTAGTACTCTCTAGAAAGCTAAGAAGATAAGTAACGACATTCATGTTGACCAAAAGTTCATAGGAATCATCCTTCTTGGGCAAACATTGGAGCCAAGTTGGGTGACTTTCAAGGACCCAGATTCACATACCTCAGATGACCTGTAGCTTGTCAAAGTCATAACTTGAGCTCTACAAATCCTATAAAGGACTTCTAGTACTCAAATTAAATCTAAGAACAAGCTCTACAACATTCATGTTGGGGGTAAGATGATATGACAATCAAATCTTGAGCTAAACTGCCTTGAAGATAGGGATCAAACTAGGGGATTTTACACTATCAAGCCTTAGAAACCCTAGCTTAAAACTTCTCAAACTCTTCAATCATGATGAGTTGACCTTGGAATCATCCTTATAGCATCTAAATGCATCAATCCCTGATCACATGGCTCTTGGATTAGGTCTCAACCCTCTCCAAATCATCAGTTGACCTAGGGTTGACCCAGTCAAGCCCTAATTACATCACTCATGGCTAAGTCTTCTTATTCTTGCACAATGGCCTCTCTAGGCTTCATGATGGATTTCAAGACCTCTCATAAACTCTCTCAAAGCTTCAAGTCCATCCTCATAGCTTCAGAATTATCTGAGGAGCTCCCACAACTCTCAAGTTAGGAGGCACACAACTTTGGTTTCAACCAATCTTTCTGAGGATCTTCTCACTTCTCTGACAAGGATATCAACCTTTAATCATCTGAATAACCTTCTTGGCTAGCTTCCAAGTCTTGATTAGTACTCTTGATTGGAACTCTCACCTCTTGATAAACACAAGCTAGGTAAATAAATGTTGGTCAAATTTTGGGGTGCAACACTATTTTCACCACGCGTGTTATTTTCTTTTATTTTGTATTTTATTTTATTTCTGTTTTCACTTTTGATTTTTAAAAATACCTCCAAGCTTGATAAATTCCACACAAAAATATTTTCTGATACTTTAATGTGTAATTTAAATTTTGATAATTTTTATTTTCATTTTCCAATTATTTTTCAATTAAAAGTGGAATTAAATATTGAAGGTGTTTTTAAATTGTTTTTTCCTTGTTCTTTTGGTTTCATGCCTAGTTTTTTGGCCAATTGATATCACCTATGATTGAGATTTTTACCTCATTTGTTTGATGAGTTGAGTGATCTTATAGGAAGATTTTGGCCCTGGTTTGGTTCATTTTTGTTTGACTTTTAAGTCATTTCATTTGACCCTCGATAACCCTCCTTCAAAGTAGAGCACTCAAGTGAATCAATTTCTATGGCGATGCTTTGAAGTGACATAGGTTGTGTGCTTTTGGCCTCTAGTTGCCAACTCACTTATGTGCTTTTGAGATTTTATTTGAGTTTATTTGAGCCTTTTTCGTATTTTTGAGACAACTTGCAAGTCAAGTTACTTTTAAGGGTGGTTCATACATACACTTGACCTAGTTTGGATGGGAAATGATTCACTATGAACTTGAAATACTCCCAACTCTTCTTGATTCACCTTCATAACATGTTGAAGTTGTTGGATGCAAACTTCTAGGTCATAAAATGTTTTGGTTTTGGTTTTGTGTTGCATTCTTTTTAGGCTTTCCATTTGGCTTTCCATCTCTCATCTTGATCTTGCTTTGCCTATTGGCTTTCTTACTTTGTTGTTGAGGTAGTGATGGTACATAAATGATTGTAAGGATTCTATTCTTCTCACTTTATCTCACTTTAGTTTGAATTTGCTTATGTGCTTTTGTGTGCATTTTCTTTTGGTTCTTGCATCTCCCATTTGCATGCTTGAGGTTAAGATGTGCTTGTGGTTGTGTTTACCCCACACTTTGTTGCTCCCTCCTTTCATTCTAATTGTGCATTACATGTTTGCATTCTTTCTTTATTCTTATGATTCCTTCTTCTCTCTTCTTTTTCATGTTCCTTTAGGACCTCTAATCTCTCTTGTTCAAGATTGATTATGATAGACCTTAGGTTTGAATCCATGCATGATAACATTAGGTAGCATTCCTTTTATCCCAATCATAGGTACACTTTGTATGAGAACATTAGGTTGAGTCTTAGTCTCCCTTTAGAGTGCGTCTCTCTCTTCTCATCCTAAAACTTTCTTCAAGTCATCTAATAAAGAATAATTTGTGTTGTATGCTACGAGCCTTAAGTACTTGGGGAATAAAGATTGGGGGGCCTCCTCTCAATTGTCTAGAGTGTTTAGCATATGTCCTTTGTACGATATGCGACGCATTCACTCCTAGGTCAAAGTCTTTAGTGCAACATGAGGTTCAAATCATAACTCAATTCACTTCTTATCTAAAAAACACAAAAACAAACTTCGAATCTTTTTATCCTTCGGGATCTCAGTTGGAAAACCTTTTTCATAAGGAGAGTTTTGTTAACTCTTGGTTCTACCGCAAACAGGTAACGCCTAAGTCTCCAATGGTCGAGCTGCATACACCTAACTGTTGGAACTAAGTTTTAACCCTACTCGGGCCTAAAAACATTTTGAACCAACTGGTGTTCTTGTTAGCCCGAACTACGTTTGCTCTGATTTCTCATACCAGATGAGAATATGTAGGCACAAGACAATGATGTCTTGGCGAACAACCTTCCCCCACCTTCACCTGTAGTTTTCTGAACTCCGTTGACTCTCACTTTCCCATTGCACGAGGGAGTACGTAGGCATAGAGCGGTGATGCTCTATCAAGTCTCTTTTCTTTTTCTTTTGTCCCTGTGGCCTGTAGCTAGATAGTTCAACACCCTTTTGATAGATTAGAAGCATGGATCCCGTCGAGTACGACAGACGTGAGGGGTGCTAATACCTTCCCCTTGCGTAACCGATTCTCGAACCCATGATTTGGTTGCGATGACCTGTCTTCTCCCCTTTCGTTAGGTTTTCTCTGATTGTTTCCTTTCCCTCTTTTGGGATAAATAACGAACGGTGGCGAATCTTCTGTACTTGCCGACCCCTCTTCATAGTGATGCGATACTCAGTTGCTCTTGACTGTCTGCCACACCCTGCATCAAATCCATAAATTGGGCCATCATGTCCCAAAGTTCCTGCATCTCAGCTTGTATCTGTTCCATGACCTTGTGTTGATTCCCTCTAGTGGCGTACCGGTGAGTAGTCTGATGTTCAATCCTGAAACAAACTAACAAACCACGGAAATAAGGTTAACGGTCTCAGTGTACCTACGATGCAAAAATGCAGAATGATGCAATATGCAGACATGTATATATGCATTAGGGATATTTCCCCCCTCGATTCTAGTTCCACAAGTACAGCACGACAATGGAGAGTTAATAGATAAGCAATAAGTAATCTTCTCATAAATAAAATGAGATCCAAAAGTCAGATACAGAGCACAGTGCTACATCCATACAATGGAATCAAAATGACCTCAGCCAACAGGTCTGGTGATGGTCAATACATCCATCATAACAACAGACTGAAAAGAAAATACAATAAATTGCAACAACTAGACTGAAAATCCTCTAACGGTTCCTTTGTCTCGTGATGGTCAGGCCTGATAAGCAACTCTCGGATAAGCAGCTCTCTCTGGCTAATAGTGGTCTGCAAGTCCTAAGCATAGTCCTCCCAGGCGCCCTCACCAAAAGCCTCTTCAAGATTACACCTCTGCGTATCAGCTCTAGACTTGTAATCATCCAATGTTGCAAGCGCTTCGTTCAGTCTACAATCACTGTCAAGTCGGAGTGAGGCTTCAACTGTAATCTTCTCATCCTTCACTTGGAGTTGAGCTCTTAGCTTGACAATCTGTTGTTTCAGTACATCTTCCCGCTCCTTGTTATTGGTGAGGGTAGCATTCCACTGATCGTTAAACTTGGAAATCCCTAGGTAAGCTATATCCAACTCCTTCTTAGAAGTAAGGACATCACCGACAACCTTCAAATCTAAACCCAGACGCTCACGAGCGTGAATTTCTTTGGTAAGATCTGTACCTAGCTTGTTGACCAACTGAGTTTGTCTCTTGCAGGAATGAGTAGCTTCAATCTGTTCACTTCGGAGCTAAATAATCTCTTTCTCCAACTCTTCATTTTCCTTGTGCAACTCTTCTTTCTCAGACCACAACTGATTATACCTTTGGATGTCAATAGTGGTAGGCTCCTCAATCATCAGAGGATATACAGGCTCAAAAGATGGAAAAGGCATCAGCACCTTCTCTGCTCTATCCTGAATCCAAGTCACATAAGGGTCGTAAGCTCGATTGTTACTCTTCCCCAAAGAAACTTTCCCTCTGTGATGAATTTTGTTCCAGGCCTTCGCAACTCTAGCCAAGGTCTCATGCTCTAACAACCTAGTGAGATACAGAGATTCCTGTATCTCCTATTCTCTCGGAGGTTCTCTCAAGGCATACCCTAAATGTCTTACTGTTAAGGATGGGTTATAGTTGATGCATCCTTTTCTTCCGACCAACGGGACCTTAGGAAAACCACCACAACTATAAATAATCTCTGTACCCAGCATGCCTCTATCAAACCAGATGATATTCTCAGATGTCAATCCCATCAATCTCTCTGACCACTCTAGGGTACCTGCAGTATCAATGAAAGGACCGGTCTTGGGAAGGTGACTCACAAACCACCTGTATAACAAAGGTACGCAACAAGATACATTCTTCCCTCTCCGATTCTCATTCTTGTAGTGCACAAAATGATAGACGTCGCCTAGAAGCATGGGTACGAGATTCCTTAAAGCAAAAATGTAGAAGGCATCTACATCCATAAAATCTGGAATATTAGGAAACAACATGATACCATAAATGCACAGTGCCAGGATAGCATTAAACACGGCCCAACAACCCTCCTTCGCAAAGTGTCGAGCTCTAGCAACCAGAAAAGGTAGAGGAAAACCAAGCATTCCATTTCTCTTGACCAACTTCCCTTGTAGCTCATAAGCATCCAAATGAAGAGAACCAACAAGCTTAACTAGATCAAGCTCAGCATCAGTATGATAGAATGGCATCTGGTCCAAAATAGGCACTTCAAGTAGCACAGAGAACTCCTCTAGAGTAGGCAGTAAGACATATCCTGGAAAAGTGAAACACCGGAGCTGGGAATCATAAAACTATAACATAGTATGGAGACCACCTAACTCATAAACTCAAGGCTTGCAGACACAAGTCAAAAGTTTTCCATATGATTGCTTAAAATCTTCCACCACCTTCCTATCAGCCACGGAGATCAAACTCAACAAAGATCCAATGTCTGGAGTAGGGAACTATAAACCACTGTCTTCTTCAAGATAGGCTCCATGGCAGCAGAGAAATAAGATCACTAGAATCGAAGGGAAAATTTACACCTGCAACTACATACATGTCAATGTTAATATGCAGATGAAAAATGCAAATGCAAATGCAACCGGGGATCAAGGTTGTTGTGTTGTTGATTGAGAAGAAACAACGCTCCGCTTTGGCAAGAACATAGCACCATCATAAGGACCCACTGTATCAACGTCATATGTTCACACTACCAAGAACCAGGTGTTGCACCCCAAAATTTGGCCAACCGGTTCCCTCATCTGGTTTATGTTTCGACGCATTTTGCATTCGCATTTGCATACCGCATACATTGTATTTTTGCAGCCAGACTGATTGTATCGGGATTACAGCCTCCCCTGGCGTTTCAGGCAGTTCAGGCCAGTTCGAATAAGTGTATTTTGAGAATTTTGTGCTCGTCTCGTGTTTTCAGCTCTCACTGTTATTTTGGAGGACATTTCGGTGTCCGGTTTTTACCGCTTATTTCGCTATAGTTGCGCAGTTGTTTTCTAATCGATTTAATTGGTTTCCTGGCATTTTTAGAAGTTTCCCTTTTATTTTCTAGATTTTTAATAGATTTTGATAGATTTAATTGAACTTTTCTAGATATTAAATAGGTTAATTGAATATTTTCTTATAGATTTAATAGTACTTCCTAGATTTTTTAATAGATTTTAGTAGACTTTTCTAGATATTAAATGGGTTTTATTAAATTTATTCTTATAGATTTTAATAGCTTTTTTTAGAATTTTAAATAGATAATTCTTCTTTTTAATTAGTTAAATAGATTTGTTTCTTTCATTAAATAGATTTTTAATAGATTTTAGTTTAGATATTAATTGAGTGTTGCACCCTAAAATTTGAACAACCGGTTCCCGCTCCTGATTTACGTTTCGGCTCATTTTTGCATTCGCATTTGCATACTACATGCACTACATTTTTAATCATACTGATGATGTCAGAATTACAGCCTGGTTTTCACCTATAGGACGTCTCAGACCAGTTCGGGTAATCGGAGGTTATTTTGGCAAGTCACGCGCTTCCTGGGTGTTTTCGGCTTACGCAGTGATTTTTGAGATTCTTGGTGCCTGGGTTACTGTTTTGCTTCGATCTGGTCTCGCACTCTCTTTTATGTTGGTTATTTGCCTCTGTTTGCATTTTTTAGGATTTAATAGCCTTTTGTAGATTTTAAATAGGTTTTATAGATTTTCTAGAATTTAAATAGATTTTTTTAATATTTTTAATAGTTTTAAATCTTTTTTTAGAATTTATAAATTGTTTTTAAATAGATTTTAGGTTTAAAACATATTTTAGATATTAAGTCATTCTTAGATAATAGTTTAATATGATTTTCTTTTACTAGAGTTTTTTAATAGAATTTTAATAGATTAGTAGAATAATAGTTAATAGATATTATAGGATTTAATAGATTTTTAGATATATTTTTAATATAGGATTTTATAGAATTTAATAGTTTCTAGATTAATTAGGTTATTAATTTTCGGTTTAGTCTATTAATCTTCCAATTTCCATTAATCTTCATTACTCCCAATTAATCATGTCAGTATTAATTAGTTAGTTAATAGTCCATCAGCATTTAATTAGTCCATTTAATTTTCATTAGTCCTTAATTCCAATCATTTTCGTTTTGTTTAGCATTAATCAGCATTAGTTTTAATTGAGTTTTCTTAATATTCATTTTCGTTTTAATAGTCATTAGACTCCATTAATTTTCGTTTTAATTAGTAGCAGCTTCTAAACATTCATTAATCCATTAATCCATTTAATCCACATTAATTCCATTCAGATTTTAATTAGGTGTTAGCTAGTTAGGTGTTATTTGATTTCCGTTTTTGTAATTAGTGTCAATCATCATTAGTCAGCATTAATCCAAGTTAATCACGTCATTAATCCATGGTCAGTCCAATTAGCCCTTTAATCTCCATTTAATTATGCTAATCGTGTTTTAGTCTTTAGTGGGCCAGGCATTAGTCAAAGTCCAAATTCAGAGGCCCAGAGTTATCCAAAGTCCAAGTACACGTCGCTATATAAGGGCCTGCCACGCATCTTCTCTCTCCTCTCCCCCTCTTGCCACGTTTCCAGATCCACTATCTCACTCTCTGCCAGTTGCACCCCACGTGTCTTCCTCCTCTCCCTCCCTCAAGCCACGCGTCCTCCTAGCCTTCACCCTCTGCATGCAAGCTTGCCACCTGGCGGCTCCTCATTCTCGCCGGGACACCCTACCGCCGGGCATGCAAACGCCCTAACCTCCCACCGCCGGTCGCCCTAACCATCACCGGACCACCGCCAAACTCGCCGGAATCTGCAAAAGACTTCAGAAATTCAAGAACATCACAAGATCTTCATCTTTCTACTCCGTTCGCCCCTCACCGGAAAGCGCAATCTCGCCGGAAAACCTATCTTCACCAGAACCTTCAAGACCTTCATCCGTTCTTGTATTTTTTCCAGATCTTCATAGATCGAGAGCAAACCTCACGATTCATAGATCTTCAAGAACTCGTCGTGTTCTTCGTTGTTTTCCAGAAATCTGCAAGCGAGCTCCAACGCATCCCTTCAAGATCCTCAAGATTTTCAGCGATTCCTTCAGAGTCTTCAAAGTTTTCAGGAAGAGCTTCCTGGACCTCCTTCCACCTCCGGCGAATCTCCAATATTCTTCAGTTTCCCAGAAGGCTTCAATGTTGAAGATCTTCAAGGTCGTCAGCTGAACCTTCAACAGTCAAGATCGTTCTTCAAGATCCTTAACGGTTCCTCCTTCACATTTCGTCAGTGGATCCAGAAGTGTTGTAGTCTTCATCGTATCTCCAGGTTTGTTCATCCCCTTCTCGACTCGTTTATTTGTTCACAGCTAGGACTAGCTAAACCCTCGTTGATGTGTTTAGATCAGGAATTGTGAGAATGATGTGGAACCGAGAGTGTTAGATGAAGTTTGTTTCGAGTTTGATAGTTGATTTTGGGCTAGGTTTTGTTCAAGAGGCGTTAGGGTTTGGGATGTTTCAGAGAGGTTGTGAGAGAAGCTGAGAGAGAGGTTAGGGAGAGAGCGGCGCTAGGGTTTCTTGTGGTAGGTGAACAGTAAACGAGTTTGTGAGAGGAGAGTTGGTTTTTGTTAGCTGGTTTTTGGGTTAGGGTTAGATTCAGCTTGGGCCCAAATCCGTATTGCTAAGGATACCCCCCCGTTCCACTTATTTCACCCCCCTGGTTGTGAGAGTGCTGAGATTTGGTTTGGGCTTAGGTCCCAATTGCTATGCACACCCCTATATTTGGGCCCAGTCTGAAAAACAACTAGATATTTTTGCTATTCAGCACGCGCCCCTTTTTATTTTCTTTTAATTTCCTTTATTTTCTTCATTTTGTATCATGTTAGAGAATAATGCATGAAAAATAATAGGATTATCCAATTAATTCCCTTCTTTTTTTCTATAGATTCATAGTTCAATTTAGGATTTTATGGTACAAAAATATTAGTTTGATCATGCATTTTCATTTTTATAGCATTTTTTGCATTTTAATTGGTTTTGAATATTGATTTGTGATGTGTCTGCCTTGCTGATTTTATTTCTCTCGCTTGGTAATGAATTTTGCTTTAGTTTTTTAGTATGTTGTACTAGACTAATGCATGCTCCCCATAGATGTTTCATAGATTTTTTAGGAATTGATTGATGTTGTTTTAGGGTTAGAGAGTAGAGACCTCATAACTTGCTGGTTAACCCTTGACCATTCACATGTTAGGGATTGTTTAGTAGCCTTAGAAGTTGACTTAGGCTTTGAGATTTGATCTTGGGATCATAGAGCCATGTAGGTTTCCCATAGATTTTTTGGTGGATTTTTAGAAGTTGTTTTGCTATTTTTGCTTGAGCTTGAGAATAGGATAAGTCTTGAGGGCTTCTGACTTTGAAGTTCAACTGTGGTTGAACTTTAGAGATAGTTTCTTTTGGTTTGAGGGCCTGTGGTTTCTTCTTGAAGATGGAGGCTGGATGAAGACTTGATGGAGCTTGCAAGGATGCATGGATTGAAGACCTAGTCTAGAAGCTTGCTCTCTTTCTGTGAGGTTTGAGATCCTGAAGTTTGAGGGAAATTCATGGTACTTTCCTGAGGAAGGCACTATGGGTGTCTTTCATTCTTTCTTCTCACCTCTTTCTTAAATATCCAATGATGTTGGAGCCTTCATGTGAGTTTAGTTTCTCCTGAGGAGGAATGTAAATCGTTCACAGTTGTTGAGCCACATGGGATATGATTCCTAAGTGGAAGCCCCCTAGTATTTTCCCGAGGAAGGCACTATGGGTCTGTTCACTTAGTTCCCTTAGTTCAGGTAGGATTTCTTAAATATCCAATGATGTTGGAGCCTTCATGTGAGTTTAGTTTCTCCTGAGGAGGAATGTAAACCGTTCACAGTTGTTGAGCCACATGGGATATGATTCCTAAGTGGAAGCCCCCTAGTATTTTCCCGAGGAAGGCACTATGGGTCTGTTCACTTAGTTCCCTTAGTTCAGGTAGGATTTCTTAAATATCCAATGATGTTGGAGCCTTCATGTGAGTTTAGTTTCTTCTGAGGAGGAATGTAAACCGTTCACAGTTGTTGAGCCACATGGGATATGATTCCTAAGTGGAAGCCCCCTAGTATTTTCCCGAGGAAGGCTCTATGGGTATGTTCACTTAGTTCCCTGTAGTTCATCTAGGCTTTCTTAAGTATCCAATGATGTTGGAGCCTTCATGTGAGTTTAGTTTCTCCTGAGGAGGAATGTAAACCGTTCACAGTTGTTGAGCCACATGGGATATGATTCCTAAGTGGAAGCCCCCTAGTATTTTCCCGAGGAAGGCACTATGGGTCTGTTCACTTAGTTCCCTTAGTTCAGGTAGGATTTCTTAAATATCCAATGATGTTGGTGCCTTCATGTGAGTTTAGTTTCTCCTGAGGAGGAATGTAAACCGTTCACAGTTGTTGAGCCACATGGGATATGATTCCTAAGTGGAAGCCCCCTAGTATTTTCCCGAGGAAGGCACTATGGGTCTGTTCACTTAGTTCCCTTAGTTCAGGTAGGATTTCTTAAATATCCAATGATGTTGGAGCCTTCATGTGAGTTTAGTTTCTCCTGAGGAGGAATGTAAACCATTCACAGTTGTTGAGCCACATGTGATATGTTTCCTAAGTGGAAGCCTCCTAGTATTTTCTTGAGGAAGGCACTATGGGTCTGTCTACTTAGCTCCCTTTCTTTGGTAAGCTTGTCTTGAAGCTTGAAGAATGGGATTGATTTCTCCCTTCAGGGTTTTGCCTAGGGTAGATTAGGGTTTTGTTTTAGGGTTGTTTAGGGTCCTGCTCAGGGGTAGTTTCTTGCTTTTGGATAGGAGTTTGCCAGGATGGTTAGCCTTCTCTTTGTGTTGATTGACTTGTGTGGTGCTGTGCTGCATTAGACTTAGGGGTTCATATAGATATTTCTGAGATAGGTGCATCTTAGAAATAAGCCTGCTTGCGAGCATGAGAAGTTGAGGTGGTCCTCCTTCTGCTTGATTGTTATTGAGTGGCTTTGCTTGCTGGTATTTGGTAGAGCTGAGCTCCCTTGCCTCTGTGGTTTGTGGCCTTTGTGCCTTGCTTGTTTGGTTGTTGCATTCATGCATATTTACAGTATTTCTTTACTTTGCAGTGATTCCTGTTTGCTGTTTAGTGTTGTTGCCATGATCCCCTAGGAGCTCTAACTTCTCTACTGTGGAGGAGTTATGATAGACATTAGGTTGGTTAACCAGGCATGATAACATTAGGTAGATTCCCCTTTTCAACCAAAGTTTTAGGGTGTCTCTTTCCTTTCTCAAAACAACAGAAAAACACTTAATGAAGGATAAAACAAAAGTGAATTCATTTCTTCCGTCAAAAGATTTGAACAAACATTAAAACCTTTTGTCCTCCTGGACTGTGAAAACCCTTGGTTAAGATGCATTTTCCCATAAAAAACACTTGAACAGCTTGTGTCGTGCGTAGCCCGAACTACGTTTGCTCTGATCTTCCATGCCGTGTGGAAGTACGTAGGCACAAGACGCGATGTCCTGGCGAGCAACCTTCCCCCTCGTCTAGACGTAGGTAGTCAAACTACGTTGGCTCTGATCTTCCATGCCGTGTGGAAGTACGTAGGCACAGGACGCGATGTCCTGGCGAGCAACCTTCCCCCTCGTCTAGACGTAGGTAGTCGAACTACGTTGACTCTGACTTTCCCATTGCACGAGGGAGTACGTAGGCCCAGAACAGCGTATGTTCTGTCGAGTCCTGTCCTTTTCTTTTCTTTTCAGACTGACCACTAGCGTAGATAGATAAACACACCCTTTTCCTTATAAACACCAAGCGTGGATCCCGTCGAGTACGACGGACGTGAGGGGTGCTAATACCTTCCCCTTGCGTAACCGACTCCCGAACCCAGACAATGGTTGCGATGACCTTGTCTTACCTCTTTTTTTGTCAGGTTTTTCTGATCGTTTCCTTTCCCGCTCTGAGGGATAATTAACGAAAGGTGGCGACTCTTCTGTCACCCGGCGCCGATTTTCGCAGTAGCGACAGCTGGCGACTCTGCTGGGGACATGTAGCATCTAGGGACTTTTCCCATCCCTTATGCTGGGACCGTTTCCCATCCCCTACGCGAGTCAATCCTAGCGCTTGGGTGTTTATCTGTTGGGTGTTGTACATATGTGTTTTACCTTTCCGCACTTTACTTTTCCGCACCTTTACCTTTCCACATTTACTTTCAGCACTATATTATTGTGATTATTGTTGTGGGAGAGGGAGGTTACTATGAGTGAGAAGCCGGACCTGGGCTTGAGTATGCACCTAGACATAGTTGTAGAGAGTAGTAAACGAACTTGTTTGCTGAGCAGACACAGTTCCCTACGAAATCTGCGCTAAGACGAGGTTCTCTCCGAGGTGCTCCTTTCCGATCCTGAGGATCTGAAGGGAGTCCAGACGTGAGGATTGTCGACTCTGGGGATCGATCAATTGGAAGTCGGCTAAGTGAGGCCTCTTCATGACTTGATGATGCCACTCCTTCTGGGAATCGTATCGTCACTCATGAAAGTCTGTGACGCTAATGACCGCATAGGATGTCGTACCTTTGTCCGTGGATTAGGCCCATACCTGTGAGGGGGATTGGGGTATTGCAGGAAAACTGGCCTTCAGAAACCTTGATCAGATGGTTTTCTTGGCTCGTTAACAGGTGTGTTGTTTGGGTCAGATGGATTTCTTGTCTGAGGTTGATACTATTATCAGATGGTTTTCTCGTCAGAAACAGAGGTTCAGATGGATTTCTTACCAGGGTATTGGTATTTTGGGTGTCAGATGATAGTCAGTGTCATGAGGTTCTGGTGACTGTGGTGGTTTTATGTTCTTGACATCACAGAGATGTTCCTCTTCAGGCTACAACATGGCCTTTGTGTTCACTGAGTGCATCACTTATCATATTGCATTATTGCATTACCATTTGCATCCAACTAACGTGTGTGTATTGCAGGTACATATTTTCCCTCCCAGTTCCGGTGGTTGTCTCCTAGCAGACATGGAAGCCATGAAGAGAGTGTTACCCTACAGATTCCCGTCTCCAGATATCAGTCTGTTGTCAGAGTTAATTACTATTGCTGGGAAGAAGGTGATGGGAGATTTCAGGAAGACATATGGGAGGATCCTGACTTATGTTTGCCAGCCCTCGGCTTATGAGATCAGCGGTATTTACACCCTGTTGCAGTTTTATGATGCTGAGCTCAGGTGTTTCGTATTTCCTGACTTTGTCTTGGCTCCTACCCTGGAGGAGTATTCTGCACTCTTGGATATACCGATTCGCGAGCAGATGCCTTTCTATCACACGGACGCTAAGCCTAATCTGGCTAAGCTTTCTGCTATTCTGTACTTAGGAGAGTTTGAGCTGACAGGGAAGATGATCAGAAAAGGAGATGTATGGGGAGTTCCATTGGGTGTTTTGGTAGATAAGGCTCGGGAGTATGCTAAGAAGGGTGGCTGGGTTGTTTTTGATGCCATCCTTGCTGTGTGTGTTTATGGCATTGTATTGTTTCTAAACCAACCTGATTTTGTTGATGCAAATGCTTTCTATATTCTGGCTGCAAAGAACCCAGTTCCTACCTTGCTGGGAGATATCCACCATTCCACTCACTACAAAAATGAAAAACGGTGAGGAAAGAATGTCTCTTGCTGTGTATCTCTACTGTGCAGGTGGTTTACTAGTCATGCCGAAGTCAGGGCCTTTCGTCACTTCTATTGATTCTTTAGGATGGCCTGAGCGCTTGATGGGGTTGACTTCTGAGAATGTGGTGTGGGTTAATGAGGAGGTGTTAGGAGTTGAGGTCATATATAGATGCGAAGGATTCCCTAATGTTCCTTTGATAGGAAGGAGAGGGTGTGTCAATTACAATCCTTCCTTATTAATCAGGCAGTTTGGATATGCACCTCAGGAAGCGCCGAAGCCCGAGGAGATACAGGAATCTCTGTATCTCACTGGGGCAATAGAGGAAGAGATGTTGAGCAAGCTTGAGAAAGCATGGAAGAACCTGCATAAGAGAGGAAAGTCTTCATTTACCAAAGGGGGTACTCGAGTTCTTGGTCTGTATGTGGAATGGATTCGTGTATCCTTCTCCGGTGGAGGAGCCCACCACTATAGACATATAGGTATACAGGCAGCTAATGGCAGAGAAAGAAGAGTTAGCAAGGGCTAAAGAAGCTTTAGAGAAAGAGAACGCCCAGCTTCGTCATGAAAAGATTGAAACAGGATATTCTTCCAAGCAACAGGTTGAAACTTTGAAACATCTGAAGACTACTTTATTGGAGTTGACTGAAACCAAGAAGCGTTTGGAGTTAGATGTAGACTCAGTTAGCAGTGTATTGGCTACTAAGAAACAAGAGCTGGAAAGGGCCTACACGAAGTTAGCTAAATTCAGAGAGCATTGGGACCTTACTATGGCCAAACGCAAAGAACGGGAAGAAGAGCTAAAGATACAGGTTGCTCAGTTGGGAGAACAGGTTAAAGTGAAGACTGAGGAGCTTGAAGAAGAAGCATGCTGTCGATACGAGGCCGAACGCAAACTGATTGATGCCATGAAGAATCTGGAAGATTGTCAGCGCAGAGCAGACACCAAGAGGCCCAAACCTGAGGATGGTGCCCAGGATAAGGCTTGGGAAGATTTTGTCAGAGATATCCAAGGAACGGTCAGGAAAAGGGATCAGTTGATAGAAGGCTTGATTTATCGACCGGATCACCCAGAGACGAAGAAGTTGTTCGAGAATTTCTGCGATCGTACCCGCACTTGACTTCTTTCTTGTATTCTATGTGTTGAGATCACCGCCAGACATGTTGGTTGGGATCCTCCTTTATCATATCAGTTGTATGGATATAGTTGTGTAACGCCTTGACGAGACTGTTATTCCAATAAATATATGAGGGTTTTTCTAAATATTGTCTTTATGGTTTCTCTTGTCTTGCTACCTTGACACTGGGATTGGAGGGGAAATATCCCCAACGCACACATGCACGTTAGCATTTTTGCATTGTTGTTTGCATAAATCACATTGCATTACAGGTTTGTGATCCATGTTCCTTATCATTCTTCATCCATATCTCCAGGTATTTTTAGGATTACAGAAAAGCGGGTCCACCGTTACTCTACCAGAACTAATCACAAGAAGATCATGGACAACGTGCAGAGTGAAATGCAAGAAATGCGTGACAGGATGGCCATGCTCATGCAAACCATGGAGACCATCGCCAAAGGACAAGAGCAGCTGCAGACTCTGGTTCAACCGTTGGTCGCACGGGCTGAAAACAACGGGACACCGCATGGTGAAAATATTGCTGCTTCTCCCCGAATTGAGAATCGTCAAAGTGCTGATGCTATTCCCGTAACCGGTTTGAATGCTGGAGAAACTGGTCCTGCAGGCGGAGGTGGGAACGTCGGTAATATGAATGCCAATACAGATATTGCTGGGGTATTTGTGGGTAATGTCAACCAGGGTTTCAATGGGGGCGCTGAGAATATCGGAATGAATGGTAATAATGGTAACCAGGGCTTCAATGGTGTGAACATGGGGTATGGCAACATTGCTGGCACCAAGGCTGGGTTTGGTGACTATGGTTATGGTAATCTTGGATATGGAACTGGTGCGTACAATGCTCAAGAGATGGGTAATCTGAGATACGACCCCAGGTACTTCCAAACGGGTCCGGGCCGTGATGCAGACTATGTTGGATACGATACAGTACCTCGCTGGGAGGATCGTCAGAAGGATGTGTTCTCTGGTCAGGATGAGGGTTATGAAAGAGCTAGGGATGACAACCATCAGATGAGATTCCTAGAAGAGAAAGTGAACGGATTAGCCAGCCAGAATGCTCTTGGGTTGGATATGTCAAATATGGGGCTGGTCCCAGGGCTGAGGGTCCCGCTGAAATTCAAAGCGCCGTCATTTGATAAGTACAAAGGGGATACATGCCCTAGGGTGCATGTGTGCGCGTTTTACAGGCGTATGTCCGCGTATTCTGAGGATGAAAAGATGCTAATGCACTTCTTCCAGGATAGCCTGTCAGGGCCATCGCTGGAGTGGTACATGAGCTTGGAACCTACTCAGATCAGGAGTTGGAAAGAGCTGGCAGAGGCTTTTGTTCGACATTATCAATATAATAGTGATCTCGCCCCTAACCGAGTCCAGTTGCAGAGCATGTCTCAAAAGTCTAGCGAGAGCTTTAAGGAATACGCCCAGAGATGGCGAGATCTGGCTGCTAGGGTACACCCTCCGATGGCGGAGCGCGAAATGATGGACATGTTCATAGGAACTTTTTCTGGAATGTACTATGACCGGTTGCTTAATTTTTCGATGAGTACCTTCTCTGAGTTGATCTTGATGGGGGAGCGCATTGAAAACGGAGTGAAGATTGGTAAAATTCAAGCAGGTGAGTCCAGTTCCGCAGGAGGTAGTAAGAAGACGTTTGGTGGCAAAAGGCAGGGTGATACCAACGCTGTATACAATGCTCGACGGAGAAATAGAGGTCAGAACTGGCATCAGCAGTCGCAGGTTGCAAGTGTAACCATTCCAGGGCTTTCTCAGCAGCAGAGACAACAACCACAGCAGCAGGCTCAGCAGCAGCCAAATAATAATCAGCGCAGATTTCAGAACCCGCGACCGAGGAGAGTATTCGAAGTACCGCCGGTATCGTATGCAGAACTTCTTCAAGCTTTGTTGAAATTGCAACTAGTCGAGAAGAGGACCTTAGCACCACCAACCGGCCAGCAACCAGTCGGGTATGATATTAATGAGCATTGTGACTTCCATTCGGGTGCACCAGGGTACAATATTGAAAATTGCCTAGCTTTCAAGCATAAAGTACATGATTTGCTTGATAGTACGGCTATTAACTTCGGGAAGGACGGTCCCAATATCACGCAACAGCCAATGCCTAAGCATGGTGGGGCTGGGGCCAATGCAATCCTGACAGATGATGAGTTGGACTTGGTTTTGGAAGTGAGCAAGCTGAAAACCCCTTTGAGTTACGTAAAGCAGCGCTTATTGAAGGGAGGTGTCTATCCCGGATGCAGTGAAGAGTGTGCCGACTGTTTGGTTCAACCTGGGGGCTGTGAGAAGTTGAAAAGGGGAGTTCAAGGTTTGATTGATGAAGGAATCCTGCAGTTTGACAGGTCTGTGGGGCGAGAGAAGTCTGTTGAGACAGAATCTGAAAAAAAGCGCAATGAGGTTGCTACGATCACCATTCCGTTCAAATCAGTGACGATTTCGGCATCATCGAAAAGACCGACCATTACTATTACCAAGGCTAAACCAATCCCTTATGAGAGCATAAAGGCAGTCCCGTGGAGCTACGGTGCTGAAGTGTATTGCAATGGGGAAAAGATTGACTTGAATAATCCGCCAGCGGGATCCGTAGATAAAATAGTGGGAGCGGGTGGTATAACCCGGAGCGGGAGAATTTTCACTTCACCTGAGGTCGAGGCAGAGAGGCTCGCCAGGGGTAAGAACAAAGTTGTTGAGGGGGAATCTTCGGGGAGTAAGGAGAAAGAACCGACAAACAAAGATGTGGAAGAATTCATGAGATTGATTCGCAAAAGTGACTACAAGATCGTAGATCACCTGCAGCAGACCCCGTCAAAGATCTCCATATTATCGATGTTGTTGTGTTCTAAGGCGCATAGAAATGCCCTTTTGAAGGTACTTGAGACATCCTTCGTGCCGCAAGAGATTTCAGTCAATCAACTGGAGGGGGTTATGGCACACGTTAATGCTGGGCATGGTTTGGGATTCACGGATTTTGACCTAACGCCTAGAGGGCGTGATCACAATAATGCTTTGCACATCTCTATTGAATGCCGGGGCACTATTTTATCCCATGTGCTAGTGGACACTGGGTCCTCGTTGAATGTGTTACCAAAGAAAGCCCTGTTGAAATTGGATACCCGTGGATTGTTGTGCACACCTAGTGATTTGGTGGTGAGGGCCTTTGACGGAACGAGGAGGCCGGTATTCGGGTCAGTAACGTTACCCATCCAGGTAGGTCCGGAGGTGTTTGATACAGTGTTTTACATCATGGACATCCAGCCTGCATATAGTTGTTTGATCGGGAGACCTTGGATTCACGCCGCTGGGGCAGTAACTTCTACGCTCCATCAGAAGTTGAAGTATATGGTTGAGGGGAGTATTGTGACGGTGTGTGGCGAAGAGGATATCCTAGTCAGTCATTTGTCTTCCTTCAAATACGTGGAGGTAGATGGAGAGATTCATGAAACGCTGTGTCAGGCGTTCGAAGGGGTGAAGATTAAAGAAGAAGCTCCGGTGAAGAGTAAAGGGCAAGAGGTGGCCGTCTCCTCATATAAAGAGGCCAAGGCGTTGGTGCAAGCAGGAGAGACTCAGAAGTGGGGGCAGGTTCTGGACATACCAGTGAAGCAAGATAGGTATGGCTTGGGGTACCGCCCATCTCCCTCACAGGGTGCGCCTAAGTACAAGGGACCTGTGGTGTTCACGCCTGGAGGGGTTAGCTTTGAAAGGATTAATGTCGTGTCTGACACGGAGGAAGTGGAGAGCGACTGCGACATGGACGCATGGATTCGACCCAGCACGCCGGGGCAAAGCCTATGCAACTGGTCCATCCAGGAGGTCGTCCAAGTCACCAAACAGTAATGCGTTGTTTTTTCAATCATTGTATGATCACATGCCTTGCCCGGGGCATCGTTGACCTCGTCTTAGGGCCTAACTGTTTACCTGTATGTTTGTATGATCAATAAATGACGACGTTTTTTACATTCAAATGTTGTGATCCTTTTCTTTCTATTTTTTATTTTTCAATAAAATGGTAGCGTGGTTATGTATTTTGCTTGTATATCATTTTGAAGCACTTAACCATTTCCCTCGCAGGATTCATGAATTTTCAGATGACATCGACCAAAGACTTCCTATGACTCGTTTAGACTTCGAGCATCTGATCTTCCAAGCTGAGGAGGAGATTGTTGAGGATAGTGACTTATCAGAAGAGCTGAGTCGGTTGTTGAAGCAAGAGGAGAGGGTCATTCTGCCTCATTAGGAAGAGATTGATATTGTCAATTTAGGGTCTGAAGAATGCATCAGGAATATCCGTATAGGGGCCGCGTTGCAGGTTGACATCAAGCAAGAGCTTATTGAGATGCTGCGTGAATACAGCGATATATTTGCTTGGTCCTACGAGGACATGTCGGGTTTGGATACCGATATGGTTGTTCATCGTCTGCCGTTGAGGGAAGATTGCCCGCCTATGAAGCAGAAACTCAGAAGGACTCGTCCTGACATGGCTGTAAAGATAAAGGAAGAAGTGCATAAGCAATGGGATGCTGGGTTCCTGGCTGTCACCACTTATCCCACTTGGGTCGCTAATATCGTGCCTGTGCCAAAGAAAGATGGCAAGGTTTGAATGTGTGTTGATTATAGGGATCTCAACAAAGCGAGCCCGAAAGATGATTTCCCGCTGCCGCATATTGATGTGTTAGTTGACAACACAACTCAGTTTTCGGTATTCTCTTTCATGGATGGATTTTCAGGGTATAACCAGATCAAAATGGCTCCGGAGGATATGGAAAAAACGACCTTTATCACCCCGTGGGGAACCTTCTGTTATAAGGTGATGCCCTTTGGTTTGAAAAATGCTGGGGCAACGTACCAGCGGGATATGACAACGCTCTTTCACGACATGATGCACAAAGAGATTGAGGTGTATGTCGATGACATGATTGCCAAGTCTCAAACGGAGGAAGAACATCTGGTTAATCTGCTGAAGTTGTTCAAAAGGCTGAGGAAGTTCAGGCTGAGGCTGAACCCTAACAAATGTACCTTCGGAGTAAGATCCGGGAAGCTACTGGGGTTCATTGTGAGCAAGAAAGGAATCGAGGTCGATCCGGCAAAAATAAAAGCAATACAAGAGATGCCAGCACCGAGAACAGAAAAAGAAGTCTGTGGATTCTTAAGAAGATTGAACTACATTGCCAGGTTCATCTCTCACCTAACGACCACGTGTGAACCTTTGTTCAAACTGTTAAAGAAAGATCAAGTGGTGGTCTGGAACGACAATTGCCAAAGGGCATTTGAAAAGATAAAAGAATACTTGCAGGAACCTCCGGTGTTGATACCCCCAATAGCGGGACGACCACTGATTATGTATCTGACGGTTCTTGAGAACAGCATGGGTTGTGTTCTCGGTCAACATGACGAGACGGGAAGGAAAGAGCATGCAATTTACTACTTGAGTAAAAAGTTCACGGATTGTGAATCTCGATACTCTATGCTCGAAAAGACGTGTTGTGCGTTGGCGTGGGCTGCCAAACGTCTAAGACAGTACATGCTGAACCATACAACCATGCTGATATCGAAGATGGATCCAATCAAGTATGTGTTTGAAAAGCAAGCGCTCTCTGGAAGGATTGCTAGATGGCAAATGGTATTGACAGAATACGATATCCAGTATGTTTCCCAGAAGGCCATTAAGGGAAGTGTTCTGTCCGAATATCTTGCCGAACAGCCGATTGAGGATTATCAGCCTATGAAGTTTGAGTTTCCTGATGAGGACATAATGTACTTGAAGGCTAAAGATTGTAACGAGCCGTTGCCTGATGAGGGTCCTGAGTGGAGTTCCCAGTGGCAATTGATTTTTGATGGGGCTGTCAATTCGTACGGTAGTGGGATTGGGGCAATCATTACAACTCCCCACGGGTCGCACATCCCGTTTACGGCCAGATTAACTTTTCCAGTAACGAATAACGAAGCCGAGTACGAAGCTTGTATTATGGGGTTAGAGGAGGCTATTGATCTGAGGATCAAGAATTTGGACGTATATGGGGATTCAGCATTGGTTGTGAATCAGATTAAGGGAGAGTGGGAGACACGCCAACCTAATCTGGTACCGTACATGAATTATGCGAGAAGGTTGTTACCCTTCTTTGATAAGGTGGAGTTTCATCATGTACCTCGGGCGGAGAATCAAATGGCAGACGCCCTTACAACATTATCCTCGATGTATAAGGTCAACTACTGGAATGAGGCTCCCAGGATTGTCTTATCTCGCCTTGATAGGCCGGCCTTTGTGTTTGCAATTGATGAAGCATCGGACGGTAAACCTTGGTATTTCGACATACAGAATTTCCTGAAGAACAAGGAATATCCGGCTGGGGCATCCGGTCGTGATCAGAAGACTCTAAGGAGATTAGCAGGCAACTTCTATCTGAATCCCGACGGTGTTTTGTATAGAAGGAACCACGATTTGGTACTCCTCCGGTGTGTAGACGAGAAGGAAGCCAATTTACTCATGGAAGAGGTCCATGAAGGAACTTTTGGTACACATGCTGGTGGGCATGCTATGACCCGAAAGTTGTTGCGGGCGGGCTATTATTGGTTAACGATGGAAATGGAATGTTTCAAGTTCGCCAAGCGGTGTCACAAGTGCCAGATCTATGCTGATAAGATCCAGGTGCCACCCAGTCCACTGAATGTTATGGCTTCTCCGTGGCCTTTCTTCATGTGGGGGATTGATATGATTGGCAAGATTGAGCCTACTGCTTCTAATGGGCATCGCTTCATCCTGGTCGCGATTGATTATTTTACCAAGTGGGTGGAAGCAGCATCTTACGCCAATGTGACGAAACAGGTGGTGGCCAGATTTATCAAGAGGGATATAATCTGCAGATACGGTATTCCTGAACGGATCATTACTGATAATGGTTCAAACCTGAACAATAAGATGATGAGGGATCTTTGTCGGGATTTTAAGATCGAGCATCATAATTCATCTCCGTACAGACCCAAGATGAATGGCGCTGTTGAAGCGGCCAACAAGAACATAAAGAAGATTGTTCAGAAGATGGTGGTAACGTATAAGGATTGACATGAGATGTTGCCGTTTGCTTTGCACGGTTATCGCACGACGGTGCGTACATCAACCGGGGCAACTCCATTCTCGCTGGTGTATGGCATGGAGGCAGTCCTGCCATTGGAGGTTGAGATACCATCTTTGAGGGTTTTGCTTGTTGTTCAGCTTGATGAGGCAGAATGGGTGAGAAATAGATTGAATCAACTGAGCTTGATAGATGAGAAGAGACTGGCATCAATTGCACATGGTAGGCTGTATCAGAGCCGAATGAAGAAAGTGTTTGACAAAAAGATTCGACCAAGAAACTTTCAGACGGGTGATCTTGTGCTGAAAAAGATTCTCCCACCGCAATCAGATCACAGGGGCAAATGGACTCCCAATTATGAAGGTCCATACGTCGTGAGAAAGGTATTCTCCGGAGGAGCCTTATTGTTATCCACCATGGATGGTGAAGACTTTTCATCCCCTGTGAACTCGGACGCAGTCAAAAAATACTTTGCTTGAAAATTGACCCGCTGGACAGTAAAAAGAGAGTCCAGGCAAAAATGGGGCATCCTGGCGAACCAAAAACAGAATAAACGGTTCGGGCAAAAGTTAGGGATAAAATGAAAAAATGTACACCCGCGAAGTTGAAAACCTACACTGGGCGGCTTCGGCAAAAAAGGGTATTCCGGTGAATTGAAAACCCGCAAAGGGCGATTCACGCAAAAGTTAGGGATTTGAGAAGCAAATGACTGTGGTTCAAGTTAGACTATCTAGTGGTTTGGGAGAACCTGGGGGGGTCGACTATCCAAAGCAATCTCTTCCGAAGACCAAGATCAGGAAAGCGTCAGAGTCCGACGAGTCATAAGAGGATCATCTCATGGTGTTCGTCTGTAACACGTTGCCGACATGTGTACAAATTTTATTCTGTATCTTTGTATGTTTCTGCATTTTGTTTATGTGTGACTACCTCTTTTCAGGAGTTGCATCTGATGTACAAATCTTGCCTATTTTTAGGTCGTTATCAATAAAGTGTGTTATTCAGTGTAGTGTGTGACTTTGGTTTTAACTTTTACAGTTTTGTTTGTAAAAAACGCTGATGTTTTTGATAAACTTACATATGTGTAAACAGGCGGGCCTCGGCCGATGATTGTTAAAACCGGAAATTACCTGAATGGTTGTCATGGGTGATTACCAAGATGTTTCTTTTTGCATAGATTGTCCTGTGTTTGCTTGTTGACTTTTGCAGGTATTCAAAAGCTCGTAAAGTTCCCCGCCAGAGTCCATGGCAGGCTAGTACCCTCTCCAGAGGATGAATGTTGTGTCTTTCCCCCAGTGAAGTCGCCCCAAGCAAAATTGAATGTTGTCTCTCCAGGAGAGTGGAGATTGCGTCAAAGGAAAAGATCAATGTATCTTCAGTAGTTCAGAATTGGCTTACCAAGCAGAGCAGAGTCCTCCCCAGCAAGGGACGAGACGGATATGATTAACTCCCCCAAAGAGTCTTGTGTAGTGCGAATCAGAGTACGCCGATCAATCCCCAGCCCAGTGATAGCAGGATGAACTCTCCCCACAGGGCGTAATCAGAGTGTTGACACCTTTTGAAAGCAATTTCCAGGATTGCTTTTCTCTTTCCCCAACAGGTTGATCCTTCCTCGTCAGGACGATCATTTTCAGCAGAGTTTGAAGTTTTGAGTTTGTGAGCTACTTTCCCAGCAGGACGGTTATCCCCAGCGGAGTTAGCTCATCTTTCCAGCATTTATTTTGTTGGAAGCGTATCGGTAGTATTCCGGTTATCCCCAGCGGATCCAGTTTGTCTTCAGCATTTATTTTGCTGAAGTAACTCTTTGCATAAGCATGCATCATAAGCACTTGCATTTTACACGAATACGTAGCATTTCCATGCAGTGTGGAAGCATTACGGCATTATCAAACATGTGCATGTGGAAATGTAAGCAGGATCGATTACCCGTCCAGCTTCAGGTATATTTTCTCTGTCGATAAGTGAGATCGTGGTTCACAGAAATATGCATATGTTTGGTTTGCGACACAAGACGCGCAGTGATCGTGTTTCCTCCTGTCAAGAGGGTGGTGGCGCAGGGCACGCAGTGATCGTGGTCATCGTTATATTGTGGGGATTTGTGGTAGAGTACGCAGTGATCGTATTCATCCTGTATGTTTGGTTTGCGACACAGGACGCGCAGTGATCGTGTTTCCTCCTGTCAAGAGGGTTGTGGCGCAGGGCACGCAGTGATCGTGGTCACCGTTATGTTGTGGGGGTTTGTGGTAGAGTACGCAGTGATCGTATTCATCCTGTGGTTTTGTTTGCGACACAGGACGCGCAGTGATCGTGTTTCCTCCTGTCAAGAGGGTTGTTGCGCAAGGCACGCAGTGATCATGTTCATCGTGTTATGGGGATTACGTGGGGGGCCAGACACGCAGTAGTCGTGTTCATCATGTCATATTCCCCTAGCAGAGTTTGCTTGGTCAAGCACCTTTTTCCTCCCAGTTGAGTCTTTCTCAGGACGTTGTGGTGTCAGCGTTGGAAGATGGTAATGCAGATTTTTGGGTGGTTACCCGTAGTTTCCCCAGCAGAGTTATATTCCCCAGCAGGGTGTTACTTCAACGAGTTGCTTGGTTAAGTTCCTCGTATTTTCCAACAAAGTTATCCCTGTCAAGTGGCTTGGTTAAGTTCTCAATTTCCCCAGCAGAGTGTTTTCAGGATACCTATTGCCAGAATAGGTATTTGACGGCCGTCGTCAGAATTGTCCTCTCAGAATTGCTTGGTTAAGTTTCTCGTGTCCCCGCAGGGCTGCTCGTTCAGGTACGAACGGAAGGTTGGTAAGTGAAATCGACAATTTGGCTCGCTGTTTAGCGTTTGCTCGTTCCGGTACGAACGAAAGGTTGGTAAGTGAAATCAACAATTTGGCTCGCTGTTTAGCGTTTGCTCGTTCCGGTACGAACGGAAGGTTGGTAAGTGAAATCAACAACTTTGCTCGCTGTTTAGCGTTTGCTCGTTCAGGTATGGACGAAAGGTTGATAAGTGAGATCAACATTGCCTCGCTGGTTAGTGAATGCTCGTTCAGGTACGAACGGAAGGTTGATAAGTGAAATCGGCATTTTGTCCCGCTTGGTTAAGCGTTTGCTCGTTTCTTCGGATGCGAAAGGTTGATAAGAGAGATCAACAATTTCTCACTGGTTAGTGTATGCTCACTTCTTCGGAATGGGATGGTCTATGGACAATATCAGTTTGTTTCATAATCAGGTTAATGGATAGGTGTTTAGTTGTCGCTGTGGCAGCGGAAATCAGTTCCCTGGTTAATTCTCCCCAAGCAGTGGTGTGCGCAATTTATTTTTGCGGTTGGCAAATTTCAAGGTTTATTGGTATTCAACTGTCTCGTACCTCGATTATCTGAAGACCGTTCGCTCTTCATCCAGTCGGGTTCAAGCCGTTTGAATAGGGGCAGCAGTTGCACCCTAAAATTTGACCAACCGGTTCCTGCTCCTGATTTACGTTTCGCCTCATTTTTGCATTCGCATTTGCATACTACATGCACTACATTTTTAATCATACTGATGATGTCAGAATTACAGCCTGGTTTTCACCTATAGGACGTCTCAGACCAGTTCGGGTAATCGGAGGTTATTTTGGCAAGTCACGCGCTTCCTGGGTGTTTTCGGCTTACGCAGTGATTTTTGAGATTCTTGGTGCCTGGGTTACTGTTTTGCTTCGATCTGGTCTCGCACTCTCTTTTATGTTGGTTATTTGCCTCTGTTTGCATTTTTTAGGATTTAATAGCCTTTTGTAGATTTTAAATAGGTTTTATAGATTTTCTAGAATTTAAATAGATTTTTTTAATATTTTTAATAGTTTTAAATCTTTTTTTAGAATTTATAAATTGTTTTTAAATAGATTTTAGGTTTAAAACATATTTTAGATATTAAGTCATTCTTAGATAATAGTTTAATATGATTTTCTTTTACTAGAGTTTTTTAATAGAATTTTAATAGATTAGTAGAATAATAGTTAATAGATATTATAGGATTTAATAGATTTTTAGATATATTTTTAATATAGGATTTTATAGAATTTAATAGTTTCTAGATTAATTAGGTTATTAATTTTCGGTTTAGTCTATTAATCTTCCAATTTCCATTAATCTTCATTACTCCCAATTAATCATGTTAGTATTAATTAGTTAGTTAATAGTCCATCAGCATTTAATTAGTCCATTTAATTTTCATTAGTCCTTAATTCCAATCATTTTCGTTTTGTTTAGCATTAATCAGCATTAGTTTTAATTGAGTTTTCTTAATATTCATTTTCGTTTTAATAGTCATTAGACTCCATTAATTTTCGTTTTAATTAGTAGCAGCTTCTAAACATTCATTAATCCATTAATCCATTTAATTCACATTAATTCCATTCAGATTTTAATTAGGTGTTAGTTAGTTAGGTGTTATTTGATTTCCGTTTTTGTAATTAGTGTCAATCATCATTAGTCAGCATTAATCCAAGTTAATCACGTCATTAATCCATGGTCAGTCCAATTAGCCCTTTAATCTCCATTTAATCATGCTAATCGTGTTTTAGTCTTTAGTGGGCCAGGCATTAGTCAAAGTCCGAATTTAGAGGCCCAGAGATTATCCAAAGTCCAAGTACACGTGGCTATATAAGGGCTTGCCACGCATCTTCTCTCTCCTCTCCCCCTCTTGCCACGTTTCCAGATCCACTATCTCACTCTTTGCCAGTTGCACCCCACGTGCCTTCCTCCTCTCCCTCCCTCAAGCCACACGTCCTCCTAGCCTTCACCCTCTGCATGCAAGCTTGCCACCTGGCGGCTCCTCATTCTCGTCGGGACACCCTACCGCCGGGCATGCAAACGCCCTAACCTCCCACCGCCGGCCGCCCTAACCATCACCGGACCACCGCCAAACTCGCCGGAATCTGCAAAAGACTTCAGAAATTCAAGAACATCACAAGATCTTCATCTTTCTACTCCGTTCGCCCCTCACCGGAAAGCGCAATCTCGCCGGAAAACCTATCTTCACCAGAACCTTCAAGACCTTCATCCGTTCTTGTATTTTTTCCAGATCTTCATAGATCGAGAGCAAACCTCACGATTCATAGATCTTCAAGAACTCGCCGTGTTCTTCGTTGTTTTCCAGAAATCTGCAAGCGAGCTCCAACGCATCCCTTCAAGATCCTCAAGATTTTCGGCGATTCCTTCAGAGTCTTCAAAGTTTTCAGGAAGAGCTTCCTGGACCTCCTTCCACCTCCAGCGAATCTCCAATATTCTTCAGTTTCCCAGAAGGCTTCAATGTTGAAGATCTTCAAGGTCGTCAGCTGAACCTTCAACAATCAAGATCGTTCTTCAAGATCCTTAACGATTCCTCCTTCACATTTCGTCAGTGGATCCAGAAGCGTTGTAGTCTTCATCGTATCTCCAGGTTTGTTCATCCCCTTCTCGACTCGTTTATTTGTTCGCAGCTAGGACTAGCTAAACCCTCGTTGATGTGTTTAGATCAGGAATTGTGAGAATGATGTGGAACCGAGAGTGTTAGATGAAGTTTGTTTCGAGTTTGATAGTTGATTTTGGGCTAGGTTTTGTTCAAGAGGCGTTAGGGTTTGGGATGTTTCAGAGAGGTTGTGAGAGAAGCTGAGAGAGAGGTTAGGGAGAGAGCGGCGCTAGGGTTTCTTGTGGTAGGTGAACAGTAAACGAGTTTGTGAGAGGAGAGTTGGTTTTTGTTAGCTGGTTTTTGGGTCAGGGTTAGATTCAGCTTGGGCCCAAATCCGTATTGCTAAGGATACCCCCCCGTTCCACTTATTTCACCCCCCCTGGTTGTGAGAGTGCTGAGATTTGGTTTGGGCTTAGGTCCCAATTGCTATGCACACCCCCATATTTGGGCCCAGTCTGAAAAACAACTAGATATTTTTGCTATTCAGCACGCGCCCCTTTTTATTTTCTTTTAATTTCCTTTATTTTCTTCATTTTGTATCATGTTAGAGAATAATGCATGAAAAATAATAGGATTATCCAATTAATTCCCTTCTTTTTTCTATAGATTCATAGTTCAATTTAGGATTTTATGGTGCAAAAATATTAATTTGATCATGCATTTTCATTTTTATAGCATTTTTTGCATTTTAATTGGTTTTGAATATTGATTTGTGATGTGTCTGCCTTGCTGATTTTATTTCTCTCGCTTGGTAATGAATTTTGCTTTAGTTTTTTAGTATGTTGTACTAGACTAATGCATGCTCCCCATAGATTTTTCATAGATTTTTTAGGAATTGATTGATGTTGTTTTAGGGTTAGAGAGTAGAGACCTCATAAATTGTTGGTTAACCCTTGACCATTCACATGTTAGGGATTGTTTAGTAGCCTTAGAAGTTGACTTAGGCTTTGAGATTTGATCTTGGGATCATAGAGCCATGTAGGTTCCCCCTAGATTTTTTGGTGGATTTTTAGAAGTTGTTTTGCTATTTTTGCTTGAGCTTGAGAATAGGAGAAGTCTTGAGGGCTTCTGACTTTGAAGTTCAACTGTGGTTGAACTTTAGAGATAGTTTCTTTTGGTTTGAGGGCCTGTGGTTTCTTCTTGAAGATGGAGGCTGGATGAAGACTTGATGGAGCTTGCAAGGATGCATGGATTGAAGACCTAGTCTAGAAGCTTGCTCTCTTTCTGTGAGGTTTGAGATCCTGAAGTTTGAGGGAAATTCATGGTACTTTCCTGAGGAAGGCACTATGGGTGTCTTTCATTCTTTCTTCTCACCTCTTTCTTAAATATCCAATGATGTTGGAGCCTTCATGTGAGTTTAGTTTCTCCTGAGGAGGAATGTAAATCGTTCACAGTTGTTGAGCCACATGGGATATGATTCCTAAGTGGAAGCCCCCTAGTATTTTCCCGAGGAAGGCACTATGGGTCTGTTCACTTAGTTCCCTTAGTTCAGGTAGGATTTCTTAAATATCCAATGATGTTGGAGCCTTCATGTGAGTTTAGTTTCTCCTGAGGAGGAATGTAAACCGTTCACAGTTGTTGAGCCACATGGGATATGATTCCTAAGTGGAAGCCCCCTAGTATTTTCCCGAGGAAGGCACTATGGGTCTGTTCACTTAGTTCCCTGTAGTTCATCTAGGCTTTCTTAAGTATCTAATGATGTTGGAGCCTTCATGTGAGTTTAGTTTCTCCTGAGGAGGAATGTAAACCGTTCACAGTTGTTGAGCCACATGGGATATGATTCCTAAGTGGAAGCCCCCTAGTATTTTCCCGAGGAAGGCACTATGGGTCTGTTCACTTAGTTCCCTTAGTTCAGGTAGGATTTCTTAAATATCCAATGATGTTGGAGCCTTCATGTGAGTTTAGTTTCTCCTGAGGAGGAATGTAAACCGTTCACAGTTGTTGAGCCACATGGGATATGATTCCTAAGTGGAAGCCCCCTAGTATTTTCCCGAGGAAGGCACTATGGGTCTGTCTACTTAGCTCCCTTTCTTTGGTAAGCTTGTCTTGAAGCTTGAAGAATGGGATTGATTTCTCCCTTCAGGGTTTTGCCTAGGGTAGATTAGGGTTTTGTTTTAGGGTTGTTTAGGATCCTGCTCAGGGGTAGTTTCTTGCTTTTGGATAGGAGTTTGCCAGGCTGGTTAGCCTTCTCTTTGTGTTGATTGACTTGTGTGGTGTTGTGCTGCATTAGACTTAGGGGTTCATATAGATATTTCTGAGATAGGTGCATCTTAGAAATAAGCCTGCTTGCGAGCATGAGAAGTTGAGGTGGTCCTCCTTCTGCTTGATTGTTATTGAGTGGCTTTGCTTGCTGGTATTTGGTAGAGCTGAGCTCCCTTGCCTCTGTGGTTTGTGGCCTTTGTGCCTTGCTTGTTTGGTTGTTGCATTCATGCATATTTCCAGAATTTCTTTACTTTGCAGTGATTCCTGTTTGCTGTTTAGTGTTGTTGCCATGATCCCCTAGGAGCTCTAACTTCTCTGCTGTGGAAGAGTTATGATAGACATTAGGTTGGTTAACCAGGCATGATAACATTAGGTAGATTCCCCTTTTCAACCAAAGTTTTAGGGTGTCTCTTTCCTTTCTCAAAACAACAGAAAAACACTTAATGAAGGATAAAACAAAAGTGAATTCATTTCTTCCGTCAAAAGATTTGAACAAACATTAAAACCTTTTGTCCTCCTGGACTGTGAAAACCCTTGGTTAAGGTGCATTTTCCCATAAAAAACACTTAAACAGCTTGTGTCGTGCGTAGCCCGAACTACGTTTGCTCTGATCTTCCATGCCGTGTGGAAGTACGTAGGCACAGGACGCGATGTCCTGGCGAGCAACCTTCCCCCTCGTCTAGACGTAGGTAGTCGAACTACGTTGGCTCTGATCTTCCATGCCGTGTGGAAGTACGTAGGCACAGGACGCGATGTCCTGGCGAGCAACCTTCCCCCTCGTCTAGACGTAGGTAGTGGAACTACGTTGACTCTGACTTCCCCATTGCACGAGGGAGTACGTAGGCCCAGAACAGCGTATGTTCTGTCGAGTCCTGTCCTTTTCTTTTCTTTTCAGACTGACCACTAGCGTAGATAAATAAACACACCCTTTTCCTTATAAACACCAAGCGTGGATCCCGTCGAGTACGACGGACGTGAGGGGTGCTAATACCTTCCCCTTGCGTAACCGACTCCCGAACCCAGACAATGGTTGCGATGACCTTGTCTTACCTCTTTTTTCGTCAGGTTTTTCAGATCGTTTCCTTTTCCGCTCTGAGGGATAAATAACGAAAGATGGCGACTCTTCTGTCAGCCAGCGCAGATTTTCGCAGTAGCGACATTGAGGTGTTTAGTTTTAATAAGCTTTTCTTTTATTAGGATTAATTAGAGTCAGCTTGCATTAACTAGTGGTTAATCATTTTCGTTTAGCATTAATTGAAGCCATTAGTCATTAATTCGTTAATTAATTAAGTCTTAGTTCAGGTAATTAGGCATTAATCATTAGTATTGTTAATTAGTCCAATTAAATCAGAGTCATTAAGTGATAGTGGGCCAGATGTCCAGTTTCCAGGGCCCAATTCGTGACACTTGTCACGTATATAAGCGTCCATGCGTGTGTATTCTTGGCTGACACCTCATTTTCTCCACTACCCCACCAGCTGACACATCACCCTCGGTCTCACTCCCTCATACCGCCACCTATCCAGCTCCCTTCGTCTCATGCAACCACGTGTCCCTCACTGCCACTTCAATCCTCCGGCCATGCAAACGCCCGGAGTTGCTCACCGTGGAAATCACACGGCGGTTCCCACGGCCAAATACACCGGAATCCCACCGTAACTTCTCACCGGAGTGTGTAACTGTCACCGGAAACTTCATCCAACTGTCGCCGGAACTGCGTTTCTTCGCCTGAAACTGCAAATCACCATGAACATTCATGTGTTCTTCAATCTTTTTTTTTTCAGAAACTCCAGATCTCGCATCGTTCATCACCTCGTTCATCAGTTTCCAGATGATCACTTGAACTTCATGCGTTTTTTTCCAGTTTCTTTACAGATCTTCATCAATCCACCATGAATTTTCCAGTTTGGTCATACCTCCAATGTCTTCCTTCATCTATCCGCATGTTCCCAGATCTTTCATATCCTTCAGAGTCATCAAGAGTTTCATCAAGTTCATCAGCATGTTCATCATTCTTCTCCAACATTTTTCCAGAAATGCAACTTCAACAATCATCTTTAGTTCTTCATCAAAAATCGTCATCGGTTCATAGATCTTCAGCAATCTTCAAGATCATCACCGGTCTCCAACATTGCTTCAATCGCCATTTAGATATCCAGATCCTTCAAAATCCTTCAAGATTTCCAACGAACAGCTTCATCGTTCAGAAAGCTCCATCAATCTTCGTCGTTCCTCAAGAACATTCAACATCAGATTCACATATCTTCATAAAACCTTCAAGCGAACTTCCTCAATCTTCGTCTCTTGATTTCTACATGCAAACACCTTCAAGATCTTCAATGAATTAGTTGTTTCCATATTGTGTTAATTTGTAGGTTTTTGTTGGCAGGTTTTGAAACGAATATTAAGTGAAAACGAAAGGAAAAGAATATTGTGTGTGAGAGAGAGAGAGATCAAAAACTGAGTAGAGAAGGGAGACGGATGAAGTTTGACGAGAGAAAGTTTGTGAGGTTTACGGCGGCGGTGAACAGTAAGCTGAGAAGAGAGAAAGAAATTAGGGTTGCAGAGTTGGGTTCGGGAGAGGAGAGGTTGAGACTGGATTGGGCTGGATTGGGCCCAATTTCGTTTCTGATCCATACGCCCTCCGTTCTTCTTACGCACCCCCCGCCCTTTTCTTTTTTGGTGAGTGATGAAGGTTTTTTCTGACGGGCTGGGCCCAATTCACGGGACTCACACCTCCAGTTCCTGCACCCCACCCCTCCTGGGTCCTTGGGTTTTTGTTTGTTTTATTTTCTGATTTTCTTTTTTTGTATTATAGGTTGGGCCCATGCTCTGTTTTTCTGCATATACACCAGTTCTGCAGTTTGTACCCCCCTCCCCTTGCAATTTAATTTTTCCCTTGTATTGGACATATGATTGTAATAGATATAGTTCTATTTTTTCTTTTGGATTATAGTTTCATTTTCATAGTTGGAATATTGTGCATAGATTTTAATATAGAATTTATATTCTATTATTTTTAGCATATTATAGAATATTATAGATTTAATATAGAATTTCTATTCTATTTTCTTTAGGATATTATAATATTTTAGATAGAATTGTTTTTTATGCTATTTTTCTTATACGCATTTCATTTTAATATTTCTTTAGAATTTTTTCTAGTAGAATTTAATTGCCGTATTTTAGGAGTAGCATGTTATTTCCATTTTGTGTTGGATTTCTCTCCTATTTTCGTTTTTATCCGATTTTACCTCTGATTTTATTGTTGGCTGGCCGTGTGACACGATTCAATTGGAGAATGATTGTCGATATCATTTCTCTATCTTGTCTTTGACACGGACATCAATACGCTACCTCTTAGAGTTCGATTTCTCGTATAAGTTGAACCATGACGGTCTAAGCGTTACATTATTCTGATTCGAGCGTCCTCATCAAGGATCCAGAGAGGAGAAGATTGGAATGGAGCTTGCGCGCATGTCGAGAGCCAACGGAGCCGCTTCGTTCAACATCATCATCTTATTCGAGTCTTCTGGCAACCGTCGAGTGTTTTGAGCTGTATCGTTAGATACGTAGGAAATGACAGTTGAGGAGTTTCTTCTCAATCGTCTAGGATGTCTAGTATGGTACCCTTAGGGTGACATGCGACGCATTTGCTCCTACGCCTTAGGTTCTTGCGTGTGTGTCCAGGGTTCCTTCCCGTTTAGGCGTAGGCCTGATTCCTCTTTGTTCTCGCCCCCGTGAAATCGAAACCCTTTTCTCTCGCGTTCAGGCGATCGAGACCCTTCTCTTGCCCCCGTGCAATCGAGACTCATTTTCCCGTCGAACTGCGTTTGCTCTGATCTCTCGTACCAGACGAGAGTACGTAGGCATAGGATGCGACATCCTAGCGAGTTACCTCCCTTTTACCTTCTTCTTGTTTCCCCGTTTGCTGTAGTTGGATGAGCTACAGCTGCTCTGATTTCTCATACCGAATGAGAATATGTAGGCATAGGATGCGATATCCTAGCGAGCACACTAACAACTGACCTCTCTGTTCTCTCGCTGTTGTGCGATTGAGACTTTCCCGCTAACGCCTGTTGTCCCTTTCTCTTGCCCTTGCGCATTTGAGACCAGACCGTAGTTTTAATTTCCGTAGGTCCCCGTACCTCTAAAGCCAACTTAGTATCTCACTCCTGTGTGATCGAGAACACCCTGTCTAGCCGTAGTTAGCCTGAAATACGTAAGCTCTGATCTTTCATGCTATGCAGAAGTACGTAGGCACGAGATGTGATATCTCGGCGAGCCAATTCCCTGTAGTTTCCCGAACTACGATGACTCTGACTTTCTCTCTTGAGAATACGTAGGCATAGAGTGCGACGCTCTACCGAGTCAGTTTCTTTCCGTTTAGCCTTAGCACCCGTAGATAGATTGTTTTTGCATCCTTTAGACAAACCAGCAAGCGTGGATCCCGTCGAGTACGACGGACATGAGGGGTGCTAATACCTTCCCCTTGCGTAACCGACTCCCGAATCCAGGATTTAGTTGCGATGACCATTCCTTTCCGTCTTTGCGGTAGGTTTACTTCGAGCGTTTCCTTTCCCTCCTTTGGGATAAATAACGCACGGTGGCGACTCTTCTATTTAGCCGGCGCCGATTTTCGCAGTAGCGACACCAGGTAGGTTGAAGGCCAAAGTTTCCTGCGTAACCCAATCCCTCTCACAAGTATGGACCTAGTCATTGATAAAGGTTCGACATCCTATGCGGTCGTCAACGTCATAGACTTTTGAAAAACAATGATACGTTCACCATTTCCGATTTAGCATCATAGTCTAACGAAGCGGCCTCATTTAGCTAACTCCCAAATGACCGGTCCCCAGAGTCGACAACCCTTAGATCCAACAACCTCTCAACTGTCCGAAACGGACTGGAAAAGAAGTCATCAAAGAGAATCTCGTCTGAGCGCAGATTTCGTGGGAACTAGTGCATGCCAAACATACAGGTTCACCACTACTTTCCGCTTCTAATGTTATGGTTGTACTCAAGCCTAGGTCTGGCTTATCTCACAGTGGAACTTCCACCCAACAGCACATCACAATGATAATATACAATGCTGGAAAATAAAATGTGAATGCAAATAAAGTATAATACATATATACACACCCAAAGATAAACACACAAGCGCTAGGATTGACCCGCACAGGGGATCGGGAAAATATCCCCAGCAGAGTCGCCAGCTGTCGCATCACTATGAAGAGGGGCCAGCAAGGACAGAAGAGTCGTCACCGTTCGTTATTTATCAAAAGAGAGGGAAAGGAAACGATCAGAGAAAACCTAACGAAAAAAAGGGAAAGATAGGTCATTGCAACCAAATCTTGGGTTCGGGAGTCGGTTACGCAAGGGGAAGGTATTAGCACCCCTCACGTCCGTCGTACTCGACGGGACCCATGCTTGTTGTCTATCTAAAAGGGTATTTATCTATCTAGCTACAGGCCACAGGGACAAAAGAAAAGAAAAGAGACTCGATAGAGCATCTCCGCTCTATGCCTACGTACTCCCTCGTGCAATGGGAAAGTCAGAGTCAACGCAGTTCCGAAAACTACGGGTGAAGGCGGGGGAAGGTTGCTCGCAAAGAAATCGCCTTTTTGTGCCTACTTATCCTCATCTGGTACGAGAAATCACAGCAAATGTAGTTCGGGCTAACAAAAACACCGGTTGGTTCAAATGTTTTAGGCCCGAGTAGGGTTAAAACTTAGTTCTAGCAGTTAGGTGTATGCAGCTGGACCATTGGAGACTTAGGCTTTACCTGTTTGCAGTAGAACCAAGTGTTAACAAAACTCTCCTTATGAAAAAGGTTTCCAAATTAATCCCGAAGGATAAAAAGATTTGATGTTTGTTTTGTGTTTTTTAAAGAAAGAAATGAATTGAACTTTGTTTGTAATTCATGTTGCACTAAAGACTATGACTTAGAAGCTAATGCGTCACATATCGTTCAAACGACATACGCTAAACACTCTAGACAATTGAGAAGAGGCCCCCCAAACATCATTTCCCAAATGCTTAAGGCTCGTAGCGTGCAACATTCATTATCCATTATTAAGTGTCTTGAAGAAGTTCGAAGATGAGAAGAGAGAGACACAGCCCAAAAGGGAGACTAAGACTCAACCTAATGTTCTCATACAAAGTGCACCTATGATTGGGATGAAAAGGGAATGCTACCTAATGTTATCATGCATGGTTTCAATCCCAATGTCTATCATAATCCATTTTGAACAAGAAGGATTAGAGGTCCTAAGGGAACATGGCAAAGGAAGACAAAAGAAGAAGAAGAAAGCATAAGTAAAAGAAGAAAGAATGCAAACATGTAATGCACAAACAAAGATGAAGAGAAGAGGGAGGAATAAAGTGTGGGGCAGTAGCCACCACAAGCACATCTCAACCTCAAGCATGCAAATGAGAGATGCAAGAACCAAAAGGAAATACACACTGAAGAACTCAAGCAAGCTCACACAAAAATGGGATGAAGTGGGAGAAAAATGAATTCCTGCAACCACTTGTCATCAACCACAAGCCCAAAGGCAAACCAAGAAGAAAAGAGAAGAAGGCACAAAAGTCCTCGAAATGAATCACCATTCATGATATGTTCAAAAGTACCTCCGAAGGAGAGACCAAACCATCACAAATGGGATTCAATGGTCCTTGGACAGAGGTAAAAACAAGGGAAAAGAATGCACAAAGCAAAGAAGAACACACATCAAAGCAAGTTGCAAGAATAGGCATGGTAAAGGACCTAAGTCCTAAACACTTTCAACATTTGAAATCAAATGGAAGGCCTAAAAAGAATGCAACTCAAACCAAAACAAAAACTTTTTATGACCTAAAAGTTTGCATTCAATAACTTCAACGTGTTATGAAGGTGAATCAAAAAGAGTTTGGAGCATTTGAAGACCATAAGAACCATTTCCCATCCAAACTAGGTCAAGTATGTGTGTGAACCACCCTTAGGTGTAACTTGACTTGCAAGTTACTCCAAAAATAGGAAAATGGCTCAATTAAAACCAAATAAAATCTCAAAATCACATAAAGAAGTTGGCAACAAGAGGCCAAGAGCACACAACCAATGTCCATTCAAAACATCACCAAAGAATTTGATTCACAAGGGTGCACCATTTTGAAGGAGGGTTGTCGAGGGTCAAAAGAAATGACACAAAAGTCAAGAAAAATGAAACCAAGCCAGGGGCAAAATCATCCTCAAAGATCACTCAACTCATCATTGAAATGAGGAAAAAATATTATTCATAGGAGATTAAAATTGTCCAAGAAACAAGTATGAAACAAAAAGAACAAGAAAAAATTCATTTAAAAACACCTCCAAATATGAAATTCCATTTTAATTGAAAAATAAATAAAAAATGAAAAAAAATCAAAAATCAAAAATTAGGTAACTCATTAAAGTGTCCTAAAATAATTTTTGTAGAATTTTATCATCATTGGAGATATTTTTAATTGAATTAAATCAAAACAGAAAAAAAGAAATGAAATAAAAAATAAAAGAATTAAACAGGCGTGGCAAATAGAAAAATATCTAGTTCAATCCATTGGGCTTCATCTGAGGGGATGCAGAAAGCACATTGAGCCCAAAACCAACACAATCCAGTAAACAAGTTAAACGTTGCGTATCACTTAAATGACTTGGCAGTCAACAATCCACGCATGCTGGTCAAATTCAATCTCAATCGTCAATCACAACAAGTCAAAAGGTCAAACAGTGACACGCAAGCATGCCTGAAATTGAACCAGACGTCGGAGCCCTAGCTCCGGTCCTCTTCTCCAGTGAGGTGGCCGGAGAACAGGTTCAAAACTTCACCAAATCACATGAAATTTAACATCAAATTGAATGCCAAGTTGCATAGAATCCAAATTCGGTCTCTAAATTCATTTATCATGCATAAATCATGAGATTCGAACGAAAGAAAATTCATGTACACAACTGTAAAACACCTCAAACACAACAATTAACCATCCAAAATTTGCCTACCAATTGTAGGACTTCAGATGCAGCAAGGATGATCCTAAATCAATGTCTATTATGTGAGAAACTTAGATTTGAAAGTTACCTAACAAAGTCTCTCCGTTGGAGCTTCAAATGTGCTTGAGCTAGCTTCAAACTATGCAGATCAACTCCACTGAAGTTGAGGAAGATGATTCTTGCTTTGATTTGAGTTGAAATGTCTTGAATCTCAGTTCACGATTTTCGAATTGCTCTCCAATTTTCAAACTTCAATTCTACTCTCCTTCCACGAATTGCACATTATTCGGGTTCAAATTTCATTCTGAACTTAAATACTATGGATCTCTAATGAAATGGAGTCCCAATATGGCTTGGGTCACTTGAATTTTGAAAATGTCCAATTTGGCAAGTAGCTTCATGCACACGTGAAAACCATCTTGTACACACATGAAAATGATTTGAATTATGAGTTGGCAATATGAGTTGGAATTGGGCTTTAATTTGATCCAACTATCATGTTTTGATGTGAATATTTCTCATTAAGTAACTTCAAATTACACGTGAATTTGCTACCATACACCAAAATTATCTTATGCATTTCACTTATTTAAACATTGTGAACATAAATGGGTTGAAAAATGGCATGAAAAAGTCTTAAAGCTTGATCAATTGAAATCACCTTAAAAAGTCCATTTTCCTTTGAAATATTGAGTTCCATGATGGATTTTAAGTCATTTTGGACAAATTTCATGTTGGTGAAAGTTCCATTTGAAGTACACAAAGGCATGAACATGACCTATAATCAAAGTTTCCCAAAATACCCCTGCCTTGCAAGCTTCATAACTTGAGTTCTATGAATGATACGAAGGAATTCTAGGACCTTTTGAAAATATAAGATCATAAGGAACAACTTTCATGTTCATAAATTTTTTAGGAGAAACAGGATTCTAGGTTAAAAGTGCCTTGGAAGTGGGTTGCCTTTTGTTGACTGAAAAATATGTTCATCTATGACCTATAACTTGACAGCATCATATCTTGAGTTCTACAAACCCAATGGATGAGTTCTAGTACTCAAAAGAAATCTTAGAACATGCCCTACAAGTTCCATGCCTATAATAAAATGAGATTCAACCTGTATCTTGAGATATGTGGTCTTGAAGTTAGACACTAAATAAGGGATTTTACACTGACAAACTTCTGAAACCCTAATTTAGTAACTTCTCACACTCTAAATTCTTCTTTATTAGATCTTGAAATACCCTCTTAAAACTAAGTCTCAATCTCTTTCCCATCCATAGTTGACTTTGCACTGAGCAGATGAAACCTTAGGTGTACAATCCTTGACTGCAACCTCTTGCACATGATATAACCACTTAGATGAGCTCTACAATGGCTTCAAAAGCACTGAATGAGCTCCCTAAACATCTCCCATCCATATCCATGAGTGTATGATCCTCTGGTGATCCTCAGTTGACCCCTAAGATAGGAGGTGAGCAATACATACCAATCCATTCTCTCAATGATCTTTGACCACTTCTTGGTGACTATAAGCACTTGATCTCTTAAGCAACCACTCTTGCTTGAGCTTGTAAATCTTGATACTCTTCTCTTGGATACACACCTCTCTTGATCCTCTGCAAAGAACAATGTTATGCATCTGCAGGATGCTAATGAAATGAAATGAAACACAAGCCAAGTAAAGAAAAGGTTGGACAAATTTTAGGGTACAACATCTCCAAACTTTCAACATAAACACCACAGCGGCCAACTCTAAGTCATGCGTAGGATAATTCCTTTCATGAACCTTCTGTTCTCTGGAAGCATATGCAACGACCTAACCATTCTACATCAATACGCCTCCAAGACCCATCTGCGATGCATCACAATACACTACAAAAGACTCCCTCGGTTTTGTAAAAATCAACACTGGTGCATTCGTCAACTTCTTCTTGAGTTCTACAAAACTCCTCTCACAAGCAACATCCCACACATATGCTTGACCCTTTTGAGTCAACTGAGTCAATGGAAGTGCCAACTTTGAAAGCCTTCTATAAACCTGCGATAATAACCAGCCAACCCAAGGAAACTTTGAATCTCAGTAGCAGACTTTGGAGTCTCCCACTGCAACACAACATCAACTTTCTACGGATCAACAACAATTCCTCCACTAGAAATCACATGGCCAAGGAAACTCACTTCCTTCAACCAAAACTCACACTTGGACAACTTGGCATAAAGCTTCTTGTCTCTCAAAACCTGCAATACCACTCTTAGATGTTGCGCATGCTCTTCCTCAGACTTAGAATATATCAAGATATCATCAATGAACACTACTACAAACTGATCCAAATAAGGATGAAAAATCTTATTCATATACTCCATGAATACACAAGGTGTATTAGATACACCAAATGACATCACAGTATATTCATAGTGTCCATACCTCGTCCTGAAAGTTGTCTTCGAAATATCATCAGGCTTAACGCGAATCTGATGATAACCAGACCTCAAATCAATCTTGCTAAACATACAACCACCCACCAATTGATCCATCAAATTATCAATCCTCGAAAGTGGATACTTATTCTTGATTGTTACTTTATTCAATTGCCGATAATCCATACATAATCTCATGCTACCATCTTTATTCTTCACCAATAGCACAGGAGCACCCCACGGAGAAACACTCGGTCGAATAAACTTCTTCTCAAGTAGCACTTCCAACTGTTTCTTCAATTCCCCTAACTTAGATGCATACATCCGATAAGGAGCCACCGACACAAGACTAGTGTCCGATATCACATCAACAGTAAACTCCACCTCACGCTCAAGAGGTAAGTCACTCACGTCGTCTGGAAAAACTTCTGGAAATTCCCGAACAACTGGCAGTTCCACGCTCACTGCTTCATAATTAACTTGAAGTGATGCAACCAATGCAAACAACTACGCCTCATCTTCCAAGAGTTCTTCTACTTCCTTGGCAGATACATACAACCGCTCTCCACCATCAACAAACTCTGGGAACCTCACAGTCTTGCTGTAGCAATCGATATGAACATAGTTGTACTCCAACCAGTTCATTCCGAGAATAACATTGATTTGATGCAAAGGTAGACAGACCAAGTCCATCACAAAATTCTTATCATAAATTGTCAGAGGGCAGTTCAAATAGACTAACATAGTAGTCACAGAACCATTAGCCGGGGTATCAATAACTATACTCCCAATCATAGAAGATAACTTCAAATGCAACCTCTTAACACATTCAAGCAAAATAAACAAATGAGTAGCACCAATATCAATTATAGCAATCAATTCAACATCATTAATAAAGCAAGTACCTCTGGTCAAGTTATCTGTCTTGGATTCTTCTGCACCGCTCAAAGCAAACACTCTGCCATTTGTCTGAGCAGCAGTAGCAGTCTTCTTTGGCTGCTGGCACTGGGTACTGATATGACCCTTCTCTCCACAGTTGAAGCAAGTCGGAGCTTCGCCGTTACAGTCGGTAGCTATATGACCTCTCTTGCCACAACGATGACATCTCAGCGCCCTACAGACCTCAGCACGGTGACCTTACCCTCCACACTTATAACACTTCTCTGAAGCAGTAACCGCTCCCCCACTTGAGTTTTTCCCATCTGAAGCATTCTGCTTCCCTTTATCACTAGAAGTCACATACGGTTTCCCTCTATACTGACCTTTCTCTTTCTTCTCACTCAACTGCTTGTACTGAGTAGATTGAGCTCGGTTATCCTCATCATAAATTATGCTCTTGTCCACCATTTCCGCAAACTGACGAATCTGCTGGCACCCAATTTCTTGCTTAATCTCTAGTCTCAATCCTTTCTCAAACTTGAGACACTTTGACATCTCTATGTCATCACGATTGTAATGTAGAAAAAACTTTACCTAAGACTCGAACTTTGTTGCATACTCAGCCATAGTCATATTCCCTTGTTTCAGCTCAAGGAATTCCACCTCTTTCTTGCCCTGAACATCTTCAGGAAAATTCTTCCTTAACCACAACCCAAGTTATTACAATGCCAACACCTCCCAATCTCTGATGAGTGTTATCCCACCGGTCATCAGCTTCCTCTACTAGCATATGCGTACCAAACTACACCTGTTGAGCATCAGTGCGCGCCATAACTCGGAAAGTCTTCCCAATCACTTTCAGCCACTTCTACGCACCATCAGGATCATGAGTGCCCATAAAATTCGGCAGGTTGTTCTCTGGAACTTTCCCAAAGCACGAAACTCATCTGGAGGTCCGCCATTCTGGGCCATCACTTGGGCAAGTGATTCCAGCGCATCATCAATAGCACGATCATTTCTTTCAACCACCTGCAACCACCAACAGGGTTAGAAGAAAACAACTCATCCAATAGTTCTCTCACATTATTGACTGACAAGGATCTAACAACAAAAAACTTGGCCGGAAGGACCAACCTACTCTAATACCACTAATGTAACACCCTTTTCTACCCCACAATTAAATGGAAAAATATTCACATATATCAGAGTAAAATATTAAACTCAATAAAAATCACCTCAAAGGGCGTACATTTCCCAATAAATCAAAAATAGGTCAAGGCTCTGTAAACAACAGGTTTTCCCAAAAGATATAAAAAATTGCAGCGAAACTCAAAAAGGCATAATCCAAAGTTTTTCTTATATGGGAACATAATCAAAATAACCAAATCAAATAAATCATGGTTTAACTCAAAGACCCCAACCCGATGTTACACTATGATAGTGTGACCCTCTAAGTTAACAAAAAGGCGAACAACTCAAAAGTTCAAAAAAGATCCTCGACGGCGTCCTCGGCTAAACCTGGTCATCTGCACGTTACCCCGTGGAGGCAACATTCAAACAGGCAGGGTGAGTAAAATGATTCATAATAATAAATGTAGGAAATTAATATATAAAATGGCATCATTTTCATATTCATCAATGGACATCAAAGGCCACAACATCATAAATTACTCAAGATCATCTCATAAATGCAAATGCAGCAAGACTCAATGCATGTGGTACCAATTATCACAGCTCGATGGACACTGGGCCATAAACCCTCCATAGATCCCCATTAATAGGATCGATTCTACTTGAGAATCAGAGCACATCAAAATACCATACATCCGCACAATGGGATTGAAGCCAAATAAATCAAGGTCCTGAACCGAAGTCCGGGTGCACATGAATGCATGATGCACACGTCAATAGTCACCCGCATAATAACATAATAGGTGCATCATCATTCATCATAATTATCATCATCAAAAATCATGTCATCATAGATTCATCAAAACTCATGGAAATATCATCATAGTTCATCAATCATTACATTATAGTAATCATCGTATAATCATGTACGAATCACATAGAACTCACAGTCATAGTCATATTAATTTGTCAAGGAAATTACAACATCAAAACATCAAGGCATTACTGCACAAAGTCAGAATTCGCGAAACACTGCTACGTCCGCTAGCAAGTTCGTTGTGCGAGTCTAGGGCGAGTTTCTTCGTTGTGCGAAGGATTCTTCGTAGTGGGAGTCTGGGACGAGCTTCGTTCGCTGTACGAACATGCAATTATAGCAAAACGTTGTTACGCACCAGAACCTAAAATCAACCCAAAAGCACCACGATTGACTTCCCTAATGCCCCCAAAACATCCCTAAATCATCCCTAAGGTCTTACGGCGATAAAGGCACAAAACCTACGAATTATTAGGCTAATCCCGTATCATATTCATGCTCTAATTCCCATAAATCCTTACAATCACACCACAATCATCAGAGTTTCTCACTATCAAATTTCCCTACCGGGTTAGACAAGTGTCAAATCAGAGTTTTGGCCACGAAGGCCTAATTTCCTTTAACTCAAATAAATCCCTATACGATTAAAACTCACAAATATGATTTGGCAACGAAGGCCTAATTCTCTTTATCTCAAAATCAGCCTCAAACCCTTTAAACCCTTAAATACATTGAAATTATACATTGAAAACAATGAATGCAATACTCCCCATACCTTAATTTCCGACTCTAAGCCTTCTCAAATCTTTCAAAAAACCTTTCGAAGCTTTTTCCTCAAACCTCCTCCTCAGAGCTCTGGCTTCAATTCTTTTCACAGTCTAACAAAATGAATCCTAATCCCATCACAATTCCTTTTTGTTAAACCTAACCTTGGGCCTTAAAATTGGGCTTTGTAATATTACCCTCACTAACTCCTCCTCAATTGTCCAATTTTCCCTTAGTTAGCTTATATTTATTTAAATTAATAATAATAATAATAATATATTTATATTATATACTATTATTTAAATAAATAACCCAAATTCCATGATTCTCAATAATCCACAACAACCACCGAAAATCACCAAAATGCGAATATTCTTATTTAAATAAATTAAATGAATATTTCAATAAACTTGGGGTGTTACACTGCTAGTGGTGGAGCACTAGTTGATAAAACTTCCACCGCTGCCAAGGCTCTGATTGAGAACATGTCGCTGAACTCCCAACAGTTCACAACGACAAAAAATTATGTTCAAATAAAAGGTGTGAATGAGGTTCAAGTTTCTTCTCACGTTTCTCATTCCGACAAAGCCTTCGAAAATAGAATGAATGAGCTGACTGAATTAGTGAAACAGTTGGTAGTGGTAGGTAAAGCTCAAGTAGCCCAACAAGCCCAAACAACAAGGTTATGTGGTATTTGTACTTCTTCTGATCATCCTACTGATACATGTCCTATTCTACAAGATGAAAAGCCTACTGAATTACCTCAAGCATATGCTTCAGCCCTTTACAATCAAGGTAACAACCAAAATCGATACAACATTCCTGACCTGTCCACTAATAAATACCATCCAAATTGGAGGAACCATCCAAACCTCCAATATGGAAACCAGCCCTCCAACCAAAAACACTATCCCAACCAACAAAAATCGATGCCACCACCATAAAATTGTTAAGCAATTGGCTACTAATAACCTCCAATTCCAACAACGGACAGAATCCTCCATCCAAGCCTTACAACACAAATAGGACAACTTGCTTCTTCGATTAATGGTATTCAGCAAGCACAAGGATCTAACCAACTGCACTCTCAAACCATGGTGAATCCTAAAGGTCCTAATTTGAGTTCAATAACCTTTCGATCCGGAAAAGTTACAGATTCTGCCCCAAAAAAAATGAGGAAATTGTTGAGCCTTCTGTTGTTGTGGAGCCTGAACCTTTTGTTGTTGAGGAAAAACAGTATGTTCCTCAGGTACCTTACCTTCAACGAGTGCAGAAAAATAAGAACATTCTTGAAGAAGACAAAGAGAGAGATATTTTGGACGTGTTTAAAAAAGTGGCGGTAAAAATTCTGCTTCTTGATGTAATCAAGCATATTCCAAAATATGCAAAGTTTCTTAAGGATTTATGTACTTATAAAAGGAGATTAAAAGGGAATGAGAGGGTGAATATGAGATGGAATATTTATGCCTTCATCCAATCTAATGATACAGCTGAGCAAAATGTTTCAGCCCTCTTCCAGCCCATGCCACAAAAGTGCAAGGATCCAGGAACTTTTGCTATCCCTTATACCTTTGGGAATAGTAAATTCAAAAATTGCATGCTTGATTTAGGAGTCGGTATTAATGTTATGCCTACTTCTATTTATAATAATCTTAATCTTGGTCCCTTGCATCATACAGGTTTGATCAATCAGCTAGAAAATAGAAGCAATGCCTACCCCGCCGGAGTCGTGGAAGATGTCCTCGTGCAAGTTAATAACTTGATTTTTCCTGAAGATTTTTATATTCTTGACACTTTAGGAGAAACAAAGTCAAACAAGGCACTCATCATTCTCGGCAGACCATTTATGAAAACGACAAAGACGAAAATCGATGTTGATGATGGCACGATGTCCATGAAGTTTGGTGATATTATCGAAAAGTTTAACATCTTTGATGCAATGAAACATCCTATGGAAGAGCATTCGCTATTTTACATTGAGTTACTTTCTGACTTAGTAGACGATACTTTTCCCGAATTTTTATCTGATTTTCCCTCTTTACTAGACTATGATGATACTTTCTCCTGTGATGTATGCACTAACACTAATGTTTGCTCTATTTGTGCGGCTAAGGCTCTGGACGTCCCTGCTGCCCCGACCATCCCATCCATTGAGCAGCCTCCTTCTTTAGACCTCAAACCTCTCCCAAAAAAACTCAAATATGCCGACTTAGACATAAATGATAAGCTTCAAGAAAGTAGGCTTTTGCAGGTTTTAAAGAGGCACAAAAAGGCAATAGGGTGGACCTTGGCGGACATTCCCGGTATTAGCCCTTCCAAGTGCATGCATCAGATTCTGCTTGAAGAAGGAGCTAAGGTAGTGAGGCAGTCCCAAAGGAGGCTTAATCCATTAATTCTTAATATGGTGAAGAAAGAGGTAACCAAACTATTACAAGCAGGTATCATATATTCTATCTCTGACAGTAACTGGGTAAGCCCAGTGCAGGTTGTACCAAAGAAATCTGGACTCACTATGATAAAAAATGAAAAGAATGAACTTGTTCCCACTTGAGTTCAGAATAGCTGGAGGGTTTGTATTGGTTATAGGAGGTTGAACCAGGCGACTAGAAAGGATCACTTTCCTTTGTCGTTCATTGATCAAATGCTCGAACGGCTCGCAGGTAAATCACATTATTGTTTTCTTGATGGTTTTTCAGGTTACTTTCAGATTCATATTGCACTTGAAGATCACGAAAAAACCACTTTCACGTGCCCTTTTGGTACATTTGCTTACAGGAGGATGCCTTTTGGCCTTTGCAACGCTCCTGGCACTTTCCAGCAATGCATGATTAGTATTTTCTCTTATTTTATTGAAAATTGCATGGAAGTGATTATGGATGATTTCACTGTTTATGGCTCTTCTTTTGATGCATGTTTGAACAGTTTGAATATGGTTTTAGAGAGACACATAGAAACTGACCTTGTTTTAAATAATGAAAAATGTCACTTTATGGTTTAACAGGGAATTGTTTTAGGACACATAATTTCTGAAAAAGGAATTTCAGTAGACCCTGCTAAGATTGATGTGATTTCTACATTGCCTTACCCATCTTGCATTCGCGAGACTCATTCTTTTCTTGGTCATGCAGGTTTTTACAGGCACTTCATAAAGGACTTCAGCAAGATAGCTATTCCACTTTCCAACTTGTTGAAGAATGACGTGACCTTTAATTTTGAGGATAAATGCAAGCAGGCGTTTGATTTCTTGAAGAAAGCATTGACCTCCGCCCCCATCATACAACCTCCTGATTGGAACCTTCCTTTTGAGACTATATGTGATGCATTTGATTATGCAATTGGAGCGATCCTTGCACAAAGGGTGGACAAGGCTTCCCATGTTATTTATTATGCTTCTATGACTTTAGATTCTACACAAGCTAATTACACTACCACTGAAAAGGAACTTTTAGAAATTGTTTTTGCTCTTGACAAGTTGAGATAATATTTGCTAGGTTCCAAGGTTGTTGTTTTTACTGAGCATGCAGCTTTGGAGTACCTTTTAAAGAAACCAGGAGCAAAACTAAGATTAATTCGGTGGATGTTGTTTCTCCAAGAGTTTAATGTAGATATTAAGGACAAAAGTGAAGCCAAGAACCTAGTAGAAGACCACTTGAGCAGAATAGAGCGGGATGCAGATCCTTCTCCCATTCAGGATGATTTTCCTGATGAGGAGTTGCTACTTTTACAGGGAGTTACTCTTTGGTTTGTTGATATTGTTAATTATCTTGTTGCTGGTGTTTTTCTTGCAGGTACATCTAAGGCACAAATTCACAAGCTCAAGAGTGATGCCAAATACTATGTGTGGGGTGATCCTTATCTTTGGAAATTTGGTAGTGATTAGGTTATTATGAGGTGTGTCCCCGACTATGATATTGAATTCATTTTGAATTTTTCTCATGCCACTCAAGTAGGGGGACTCGGGTTTCTATCATGCCCACAACGTCCACTGCAAGAAAAGTCCTTGACTTAGGTTTCTATTGGCCCATTATTTTTAAGGATGCTTATGAGACTTACCGCAATTGTAAAGAGTCCCAGATAGCAGCTACAACCATCACTCGTAAGAGTGAGATGCCTCATCAATCTATGCTTTTCTGTGAGGTGTTTGATGTATGGGGAATCGACTTCATGGGTCCCTTCCCGTATCATTTGGTTTTCTCTATATTTTACTTGCTATAAATTATTATTCAAAGTGGGTGGAAGCTATCCTCACTAGGATGAATGATTCTAGAGTTGTTGTAGATTTTGTCAGGTCTAATATCTTTTGCAGGTTCGGAATTCCACGAGCTATCATAAGTGACCAAGGCACTAATTTTTGTAATCGCACCATGGAAGATTTGCTTTGGAAGTATGGAGTTATGCATAGAGTCTCTACTGCATATCACCCATAAACTAATGGGTAAGCTGAGATCTCTAACAGGGAGATCAAACAAATTCTAGAGAAAATGGTGCAACCAAACAGGAAGGATTGGATTCGTCGTCTGGAAGACGCACTATGGGCTCAAAGAACAACTTTCAAGACACCAATAGGAATGTCTCCCAATCGACTTGTTTTTGGTAAGGCATGTGATCTTCCTGTTGAGCTAGAACACTGTGCTTATTGGGCGGTAAAGAGTTATAATCTGGAGATGCAACAAGCAGGTATTGAAAGGAAACTCCAATTACAACAGCTTGAAGGGCTTAGGCTAGAAGCTTATGAAAGCTCTAGAATCTATAAAGAGAAAACCAAACACTTTCATGATAAAATGATTTTTAGGAACGAATTCTCTGTGGACCAACAGGTTTTACTATTTAAGTCCCGCCTTAAGCTTATGGCTGGGAAACTTTGATGCAAATGGATTGGCCCTTTTACTGTTACTAATGTTTTCCCCCATGGTGAAGTAGAAATTAAAAGTGCAGGTACTAACAAGATTTACAAGGTCAATGGGCAGCAACTGAAGCTATTTCATGAAAGTTCAGTATCTGAAGATGCTACCATAGAAGAGTTTTCTTTGGAAGCACCCAACTACACTACAACCTGACCAGGGAGCACCCTTTCTTTTTTATCACTCTTACGTTATAATTGAGTCCTTTTAATTGAGGACAATGTTTGTTTTAAGTGTGGGGGAGTGAACCTTTTGTTTTCTATAGTTTTTTGTTTTCTTTATTTCTGTTGGCTTTGTTTTCGTTTAAAAATATATATACTGTTTACTTAGAAAAACAATGCATCTTTTGAAATTTTTAGGCTATAGATTAATTTGAGGTTAGATTGTGAAGACTTGGGAAAAATTCATAAGATCGGTACCATTTTAACACCTTAAGTCTCCCGAATATGGAAATCGATTTAAATACTTGTTATGACATAGCCTTGAGTTCTCGTCCTTTAACAGTTCTTAAGTAGTTTATCTAGCAATCAGCACCATCTAGAAATCACACGCTAAGTAATTAAACTTATGGAAATAAGTGAATGATCTTATGCTTTTGTTTACTGTGTTTTTTGGTAAACAATCGCTGGTCTATCAATTTATAATAAATTGACTAACTTGCAGGATCGACCATACTAAATCCTAGAACATGTGCTAAGATTGTTCCAACTAAACAAAATTAAGAATGTCGAGTGTCAAAAGTATGAATGTCATAAACGTAACACTAAGATTCTTGCCAAACTCCGCGTTCGACTCAAACCCCATGAAATCTTAAAGGACTTTAAAATAAAGATGCAAGTAAATAAATGACTTGAAGGATAACTCTAATAAGAACTCTGCATTCGACTAGGGGATCTTTGCAGGGCCTTCAGTGGATCCCACTGGGTGGGGGGAAGAATTCAGTGAAAATGACTGAATAGGAAACATTGAAAAGAATTTCGACTTACGTGGCTTAAACACATTTACAGACGACCCTAGAGGCTGTAAACAATTACATGGCTGAGAAAGCCATTTGTAAGTCTCATCAAGAAAGTCCTAAAGAAGACTTCGATGTAAAGAACTCAGATGGAGGTCAAGATCAACGATTGGACGCCATTTATGATGACGAACCTTTGGGGTTCGAAAAGAATCCACTAGAAAACCCTATCAAGATGCTAGCACAGGACCCTTTAGAAGAAGTTGATTTAGGTGAAGGGGAACTCAAAAGGCCGACATACGTCAGCGCAAAGATAGATCCTCAACTCAAAACCAAGGTGGTCCATTTGCTAAAAGAATTTAGAGATTGTTTCGCTTAGGACTACAATGAAATACCCGGTTTAGGCAGATAATTGGTTGAACATAAGTTACCTTTGATACCTGGGAAAAACCTTGTCAAGCAAGGTCCAAGACGGTTTGCCCCAGAAATATTGTCAAAGATTAAAGGAGAGGTCGAAAGGCTACTTCGGTGCAAATTCATTCGTACAGCAAGGTATGTCGAATGGTTAGCAAATATTGTGCCTGTCATAAAAAAGAATGGATCTTTAAGAGTATGCATAGATTTCAGAGATCTAAATAATGCTACTCCTAAAGACGAATATTCAATGCCAGTAGCAGAAATGCCAGTAGATTTCGCGGCCGGACACGAGTATTTAAGTATGCTAGATGGATATTCTGGGTACAAACAAATATTCATCGCTGAAGAAGATATTTCAAAAACTGCTTTTCGATGTCCTGGGGCTTTAGGAACTTACAAATGGGTAGGGATGCCTTTTGGTCTAAAAAACGCTGGAGCTACCGTTTGCGATAGGACTGAAAGTTAACAACACTCTTGCTTATGAAAAAGTTTTCCTGATTAAGATCTCGAAGGATGAAAAAGGTTTGAAGTGATTGTGTTTTTTTAAAGAAGAAGTGTTTTGAATTTGAGTGTATGTTGTACTAAAGTCTAAAACCTAGGATCGAATGCGTCGCATATCGTCCTAAGGACGTATACTAAACACTCTAGGCAATTGAGAGGTAGCCACTCAATCACCATTTCCCAAGTATAAGGCTCATGGCACAACATCCATTATCTTTATTAAGTGGATTGAAGTTGTTTGAAGATGAGAAGAGAAAGAGACAAACTAAAGGGAGACTAGACCAAACCCTAGAAGTTGTCATGCAAAGTGCACCTAAAGTTGGGATTACAAAAGGGAAACATCTACCTAATGTTATCATGCATGGTTAGAACCTTCATGTCTATCATAACCTCTCTTAAACAAGAGAGATTAGAAATCCTAAGGGAAGGAAGACAAAAGAAAAAGAAGAAAGAACAAAGGAAACATGCAAATGAGAGTCTGCATACATGGAATGCACAAGTAGAATGAAAGTGGGAGGAAAATACGTGTGGGGCAGTAGCCACCACAAGCTCGTCTCAACCAAGCATGCATATGAGGATGCAAAGAGAAAGGAGAAAGAGATGCATCAAAAACAAACACACAAGTATGATAAAGTCACTAAGAGAAGTCCTCATGGATTCATCACTTTAAGTAAGCTTCAAGTTCCTCCTAAGGAGGGACCAAGCTAGCTTAAGTGACATTTCAAAGTCATAGGACAGAAGAGAAGATGAGAGAAGAGAATGCTCAAGATAAACATCACAAACACATCAAAGAGATGCAAGAAGAGGCAAGGAGAAAGATCAAAGTCTTACACACATTCAACACTTAAAGCACAAGTGGAAAGCCTGCAAAGAAATGCATCAATCAACAAGCAATGAACATAATTTTGACCTAAAAATGAACATACAACAAGCTCAACAGGTCCACTTTGTGAAACAAGAAGAGTTGAGAGTTGAATGGATCCACAAAGGTCATTTCCAATTCAAACTAGGTCATGCACTTGTATGAGCCACCTTATGAAATGACCTAACTTGCAATCATCTCAAAATTAGGAAAAAGACTCAAAAATTACCAAATAAAAAGCACAAGGAAGCTAAACAAGTTGGCAAACAGAAGCCAAAAGCACAAAGCTAATATCCCCTCAAAGCACCATTAAAAGAAAATAATATTCAAGATGTACCACTTTGAAATGTGAGAATCGAGGGTCAAAAGAAAAGCCACAAAAGTCAACTCTAAAGTCAACCAACCAGGGGCAAAATGGTCCTCAAAACTTAATCAACTCATCATGGATATAAGGATTTAATTTTAGTCATTGGACCCAAAGTAAATGAGAGAAACAATTCAAAGATCAAACAATGTCACAATTTAAGTCATTTAATATGCATCCAATATTTAAATCCAACTTTAATTGAAAAATAAATCAAAAAATAAAATAAAAATTTTCTAAAATCAGAAGACATCTCAAAGTGTCTAAAAAGTACTTTTGTGAATTTTTTGGATGTGGAAGTAATTTAAAATGAATTAAATGTAAACAGATAATAAACAAAAATAAAATGAAAATAAAAATAAAAAGAAAAAGTTGCGGTTGGAATAGCAATAAAAAACAAGTGAAAAAGGAAACTGGGCCAAGAGGGGGTGCAGGAAGCAAACGAGGCCTAGATCAACAAGCAAAAAACCTGAGGGTTCCAAACAAATCCAATGAGGCTGGTCAACAGGATGACCAGCGTGGAAATCAATCTGGGTTGTCTGATTAATTGGTAATCAAATCACGTGGTTCAGAATGTGCCAGCGTATTAATGAGAAATTTAAACTGGATGTAGTGGTACGTGGTCAAACGGGTGTAGCGTGTGTGTCTTAATCTTACGCGTTAAAATGGAAAGTATGCGCATCGTGTGGTGTTAAGATCGTCTTCCTCACTGAAAAGTCAGCAAGGTCAAAGGAAAACAGACGGTGGCCGGAGATCCCTTCCGGTCATCTTCTCCGGCCATAAAAACCATCGTGAACAGTAGCAACAAATACACAGTCATCAATATTCCAACAAAAATGAAAAACTAATAGTCATAATTCATCCTCTCCTCCCGAGGAATCCAAATCCAGCATTAGTTTTCAATTTAAAGCAACACATAAACTAAATTGAAGAGCAAAAGAAAATGTGCACAAACTGCAAATCTCAATATCAACACCCAAAAGTGCCCAGAAATCATCTACACACCATGTAGAGTTCAAATCCACAGTCCATTTATCATAAATCCTCAAGAACAGGCCAATTCATTTTACTTGTTAATGGTCTACATGTTTCCTAGGTCTCAAATTTGAAAAAATGGCAAGCAATCATGGTATAAAAAGAGAGAAAAGTTGATTTCAAGATTACCTAGTGGAGAACCTCCACTGGGTCTTGTCCTTGGCTGAAACTTCAAGCAAACCACCCAGAATCGTTCCACACACTTGAATGAAGCTCTTGGTATGTTTAATTTCACTTGAGAATGGCCAAATCTCCAAAACCGAATTTCACTTTGCTCTCACTTTTTCAAGTTGCTATCTCTGCAATTGCTCCACCAAATCATGCCCTGAGGGTTTGTAAAGTTTGCTGACCTTTTATATGTTGGATTCAGATGGAAATGGAGCCCTATTTCATGCCATTAAGCCCAATTGCCATTTCAATTTTTCTTCACTTTTTGCTTGCCATACTCGTGTAAAAACCACTGCACCAGCCTAAAATTTGTTTCAAATCAATTGCACATGGTCTGAGTTGATCAAATGGCCAGCAATTGGTCCTAGTTTTGATCCTATGGTGGATTTCACATTTGTTACTTCATGGTGAAGAAACCATGGAAATAACCTTCAAAATGACCTCAAATTGCAAAATTAAAATTGGCATTGTATTTGGAGTATCATTTACACTCAAAATATGCATAAACTTGGTTCAAAGTGATCTCAAATAAATTAATTCCAATTTTCTCATTTTAAGCTTCCTTCATGAAAAATTCAAACACCAATTCTTCACTCCAAGCTCCAACCATGACAAGAGATGATTTTTTAACTCAAATGGCCCTATTTGGAGCAAGTTTCATGTTCGAAAGATCTTCATTTGAAGTGTGCAAGTTGGTGAAATGGACCTATAACTTTATGACCTATAATCTCACTTTCCCAAATTACCCCTGACTTGCAAGCCTCATAACTTGCGTTCTACAAATCAGATGAAAGACTTCTAGTACTCTTTGGAAAGCTAAGACCATTAGGAACAACTTTCATGTTCACCAAAAGTTGAGGAGAAACATCCTTCTAGGTCAAAAATGTCTTGGAAGTTGGTTGACTTTTGTTGACCAAAATCACATTCATTTGAGGACATGTAACTTGTCTGCATCATAACTTGAGTTCTATAAATCCAATCAAGGACTTCTAGTACTAAAAATAAAGCTAAGAACATGCTCTACAAGTTTCATGTTGGTCAAAAGTTGAGATGAGACTTGTATCTTGAGATCGGTGGTCTTGAAGTTGGAGACTAAATAGGGGATTTTACACTGAGAACCCTAATTTAGTAACATCTCACACTCTTGATCCTTGATGAATTGATCTCGAAATGATATATTAGACATCTCAACACAACATCCCATTACCACAAATACATGGAATTGAATCTTAATCTCCTTCAATTTCATAATTGACTGAGGATTTACCAGATGAAAACCCTAGATGCAACATTCTTGACTGTGGCTTGTTCCACTTCACACAACAACTTGAATAAGCTCCAAATGGCTCTCAAAGCATTCAATGAGCTCTCAAAAAATCTTATATCCATAATTAATGAATTCACAAACCTCTGATGCTCTTCAACTGGCCTCCAAGTTAGGAGTTGACCCACATACATCCATCCATCCTTTCAAAGAACATTGACCACTTCTAGATGACCTGATGACCATCCATGCTTGAGTAACACCCCTTGCTTAGGCTCAACACTCTAAGAAGACTTCTCTTGGTATGCACAAACTCTTGATCCCATGTTCAATGAAACATGCTATGCAATGCAAATGCTAAAACAAAATGAAATGAAACATAAACCAAGTTAAGAAAAGGGTTGGCAAATTTTGGGGTACAACAGCTGCACCGATTCAAGCGAAAGAACCCAGAAAAGGTGAAAGACGGTTGAATACCAAAGAACCCAGAAATTTGCCAACCGCATAAAATCTGAATATAAGTGTACTAATCTTAAAATACTCCATTGGGGAAAAAGAATACAAACGTCAAAAGCGGCGCCATAGTCTAGATACCATATTGGCAAAAAAGTAACAATCCAAATTACCAGAGTCTGGGTACTCCATAGGAATCAAAGCCTGGATGCTTGAAGAAACAAACTGGAGCCTGGATGCTCAAAGAAACTAACTGGAGCCAGGATGCTCGAAATGATCAGAGCATCAATACTCGGTATTGAATCTGAGTCTGGATACTCAATAACCGGAGCCTGGATGCTTGGTAATAAATTTGAGTCTGGATATTCAATAATCGGAGCCTGGATGCTTGGTAATAAATCTAAGTCTGGATACTCAATAATCAGATCCTGGATGCTTGGTAATAAATCTGAGTCTGGATACTCAATAATCGGAGCCTGGATGCTTTGTGCAAATCTAAGCCTGGATGCTTTATGCAATAAACCTGAGTCTGGATACTCGGTTAATAAATCTGAGTCTGGATACTCAATAACTGGAGCCTGGATGCTCAATGCAAATCTGAGCCTGGATGCTCTATGCAATAAACTTGAGTCTGGATACTCGGTTAATAAATCTTAGTCTGGATACTCAATAGTTGGAGCCTAGACGCTCAATGCAAAAGAAATATATTCATCAGGATCTGGATATCCTACGAGTTCAAGTCAAACGACATTGCTGGGAAACAATATGAGTTATGGTCTGGATACCACATGGGCTGAGAGAAATATTAGGTGCCAAGGTTTGGGTACCACACGACGATAGGAGATAACAACAATTACTGTGACCTGGATATCACGGAGCATTAGATAAACTACCATGGTCTGGATACCATAACTACCTTTACTGGAATCTGGATACTCAACAGAGAAAGTACAAATAGGATTCATCAGGGTCTGGATACCCAACTGACTTTACCGGAGTCTGGATACTCAGCGGAGAAAGCATAATAACACAAGCATAAACCATGGTCTGGATACCATAAGGCAAAGGAACACAAATACACCTGCTGTGATCTGGACATCACGAGGGAATTTGACCGGAGTCTGGATACTCAACGGACAAAATAGATCGGTAACTGCCACGGTCTGGATACCACGTAGGCGAAGATAACCAACTATCGGGAAATACAAAAGCCGAGGTCTGGACACCATGCGGGCTAACAGAAACTTAACAACTTGTTATGGTCTGGATACCATATACACAAAGATATTTAACTCGCCGTGGTCTGGATACCATATAGGCCTAAAGACAACACCGTCAACCGAAGTTCGATGACACTACTGGGGAGAAACGCAAACCGGGGTCTAGATACCATGCAGGCTGACGGAAAATATTATGGTATGGATACCATACGGGCACAAATATTAATCAATCATCTGTCAAATACATTCCTGCAAACAAAGAGGTAACAACCTGGTCTACGTTTCACATGCAAATGTTTGAAAATGGCGCAATGCTCCATACGAAATGGAAATGCTACGCATTTGGGTGGATGTTATGCACACATGCAGATGCAACGGAACTGAAATAGCAAAATAAATGTTAGAGAAATAGAAACCATCCTATCAGTAACAGCAAACAACCCTGCAGGGAACGACTTACCCATGCCAATAACGATTGGACTTACACTGAAGCGAAAAGGTCTCGAAGGGCTTATCTACCGGGAATAAAGTTCATATAAGAACAGAAACTCCAAACTCAGCTTAGGATGCAGATCACCACTTGCTGAGGAAAATGCCCGGGATGACTCTCCGGAATACAAATTTTCTGGGGAACAGATAACTCACTGAGTACTTAAAACGTCTAGGCTAACAGCCCAACTTACCTGATAGAGAACAACAATGCCCTGAACGGCCTTCCAAGATGCAACTCTCTTGGGAAACAAAGATCTAACTGAGAAATGATGACCAACACTGAGATTACACCTTTCAAGTAGATGGAGAGGGAAGAGTACCAGACCGCTACTGGGGAAAACTCTGCACCTACTCCGTGGGGATACGCTCGAATCTCGACTCGCTGGGGAATAAGCATATACCCGTACACTGTGGAAGATTAAAAGCGCACTGGCAAACTGCCAAGGACATGCTACTACACTGCACATAACTCTACTGGGATAGAGATGCAACCTCAACTGCTGGAGAACAACACTGTTTAGGGAACATATGAATCCATTCGTATTCATAAAACCTTGCCCCAAGAGTAACAACCCTGCAAAAGGCAAACATACGAGACATCATATACAACAGGGCTATCTTGGTCATCATTCGTGACATCGTTCAATTAATATCAAAGTTTTAACAATTATTGGCCAGGGTCTATAAGTTTATGTATGCAAGTTCATCAAAAACATCGAGCGTTTTTCACAAACAAAACAGTAAAAGCTAAAACAAAACACACAGACAAGTACTGAATAGTATATGTTTATTGATAAACGGCCTGTAAATAGGCAAAGTTTTACAACATATGCAACTCCTGGAAAGAGGAAGTTGCGCAAAACTACAAGTATGCATAAAAGCATATACAAAAGTGTACATATTTAAAAAAAAATGTACAGCAATGTCGGCAATGTGGTGCAGACAAACACCATGAGCTGATTCCTCTATGACTCGCCTGACCCTGACGCTTTCCCGACGCTTCGTCTTCAGAAGAGATTGATTCGGATAAAACAACCTTTAGGTTCTCCCAATCCACCAAGCAATGAAATCATGCGCAGACCGCAGTCATTTGCTTTTCAATCCCTAACTTTTGCCTGAACTGCCCTTTCGGGTTTCCGATTCACCGGGATACCCATTTTTGCCAAAGTCACCTTTACAGGTTTTCAACTTAGTGGGTTTACAATCTTTTCATTTTTATCCCTAATTTTTGCCCGAACCTATTTTCCCTTTTTTATGGTTCGACGGGATGCCCCATTTTTGCCTGGATTTTCCTTTTTTTATTCCAGCGGGTCATTTTTAAGCAAAGTATTTTTTAACTGCGTCTGCGTTCACAAGGGATGCAAAATCCTCACCGTCCATGGTGGATAGCATTAAGGCTCCTCCAGAGAAAACCTTTCGTACAACATATGAACCTTCATAGTTGGGAGTCCATTTGCCCCTATGATTTGAGTGTGGTGGGAGAATCTTTTTCAGCACAAGATCGCCTGTCTAAAAGCTTCAAGGGCGCACCTTCTTGTCGTAAGCTTTCTTCATCCGGCTCTGATACAACCGACCATATGCAACAGATGCTAGCCTCTTCTCATCCATCAGGCTAAGCTGATTTAATCTGTTCATGATCCATTCTGCCTCATCGAGCTTTACGTCAACCAAAACTCTTAAAGAAGGAATCTCGACCTCTAGGGGTAGGACAGCTTCCATATCGTACACTAGCAAGAAAGGAGTTTCCCCGGTTGATGTGCGTACCGTTGTACGATAACCATGCAAAGCAAAAGGCAACATCTCATGCCAATCTTTGTAAGTAACAACCATCTTTTGCACTATCTTTTTGATATTCTTGTTGGCCGCTTCGACAACGCCATTCATCTTCGGCCGATAGGGCGATGAGTTGTGATGTTCAATCTTGAATTTCTGGCATAACTCCTTCATCATCTTATTGTTCAGATTCAAACCATTGTCAGTAATGATTCGCTCGGGAATTCCATATATGCAAATGATGTCCTTCTTTATGAATCTTGCTACCACTTGTTTGGTCACATTAGTGTACGAGGCTGCCTCCACCCATTTGGAGAAGTAATCATTAGCTACCAAAATAAAACGGTGTCCATTAGAAGCAGTGCGCTCGATCTTTCCAATCCTATCGATTCCCCACATGGAGAACGGCCAAGGGGATGACATAACATTCAATGGGCATGGCGGCACATGAATCTTATCAGCATAAATCTGGCATTTATGGCATCTCTTTGCGAATTTGAAACAATCCAACTCCATTGTTATCCAAAAATATCCAGCTCGTAGTATCTTCCGAGTCATGGAATGTCCTCCGACATGCGTTCCAAAAGTACCCTCGTGGACCTCTTCCATAGGCATGCTTGCTTCTTTTTCGTCCACACACCTGAGTAGCACTAGATCATGATTCCTTCTATAGAGCACACCATCTGGGTTTAAATAAAAGTTACCAGACAATATCCTAAGAGTCTTCTTATCCCGGGTCGATGCCCCTGGTGGATACTCTTGGTTCTTAAGGAAATTCTGGATGTCATGGAACCACGGCTTACCATCAAAAACTCCCTCAATGGAAAATATGAAAGCGGGCCTGTAAAGGCGTGAGATAACAATCCTTGGAGCTTCATTCCAAAAATTAACCTTGTACATTGAAGAAAGCGTAGCTAGAGCATCTACCATTTGATTCTCCGCTCTTGGAACATGGTGGAAGTCTATACGATCGAAAAATGGCAACAGTCTTCTTGCATAATCCTTGTAAGGAATCAAATTGGGCTGACGAGTTTCTCATTCTCCTTCGATCTAGTTAACAACTAGCGCTGAATCGCTATATACATCGAGATTCTTGATCCTCAGATCAATAGCTTCTTCCAGACCCATGATGCATGCTTTGTACTCGGCTTCATTGTTGGTGCAAGGAAAAGTTAATCTGGAAGTGAAGGGGATATGAGTTCCATGAGAAGTCGTGATAATTGCCCCAATTCCACTACCATATCAATTAACTGCACCATCGAATATCATTTGTCATTGAGAACCCTTCTCCGGACCTTCACTGTGTAATGGCTTTTCACAATGCTTCATTTTCAAGTACATAATGTCCTCATCAGAAAATTCAAATCTCATTGGTTGGTAATCATCAATCGGCTGTTCATCAAGGTATTCTGACAGAATACTCCCTTTAATGGCTTTCTGGGAAACATACTGGATGTCGTACTCTGTCAGTACCATTTGCCATCTGGCAATCCTTCTTGAAAGTGCCTGCTTTTCAAAGACATATTTAATCGGATCCATCTTCAAAATTAGCATGGTGGTATGATTGAGCATGTACTATCTTAAACGTTTGGCCGCCCAAGCGAGTGCGCCACATGTTTTTTCAAGCATTGAGTAACGGGACTCACAATCTGTGAACTTTTTACACAGATAATAAATCGCATGCTCTTTTCTTCCTATCTCGTCGTGTTGACCGAGAACACAACCCATACTATTCTTAAGAACCGTTAAATACATGATTAATGGTTTTCCAACAACTGGGGGTATCAGTATCAGAGGCTCCTACGAATACTCTTTTATTTTATCCAATGCTTTTTAACAATTTTCATTCCAGACAACCGCCTGATCCTTCTTTAACAATTTAAACATTGGGTCACACATGGCTGTTAGATGAGATATAAACCGAGCGATGTAGTTCAACCTCCCCAAGAAACCAAGAACCTCTTTTTTAGTCTTCGGCGCTAGCATTTCTTGAATAGCTCTTATTTTTGCAGGATCTACCTCGATTCCTTTTTCACTGACGATAAACCCGAATAACTTTCCGGACCGAACTACAAAAGTGCACTTATTTAGATTCAACCTCAATTTGAACTTCCTCAACCTCTCAAACAGCTTCAATAAGTTGACCAGATGCTCTTCCTCCATTTGGGACTTCGCAATCATGTCATCAACATGGACCTCGATCTCATGATGAATCATATCATGAAACAAAGTCACCATTGCCTGCTGATAAGTTGCCCCTGTGTTTTTCAACCCAAACGGCATCACGTTATAGCAAAACGTTCCCCACGGCGTAATGAATGTTGTTTTCTCCATGTCTTCCGGTGCCATTTTTATCTGATTATAACCGGAGAATCCATCCATGAAGGAAAACACCGAAAATTGAGTCGTATTTTCGACCAATACGTCAATGTGAGGGAGCAGGAAATCATTCTTTGGTCTCACCATATTCAAATCTCTATAATCAACGCACATTCGTACCTTACCGTCCTTCTTTGGTACCGGCACGATGTTGGCGACCCACGCAGGGTAAGTTGTCACAGCTAAAAATCCTGCATCCAACTGCTTTTGGACTTCTTCTTTGATTTTTACAGCCATGTCTGGTCTCGTCCTTTTAAGCTTCTGCTTGACTGGCGGACATTCTTCCCGATGTGGTAAGCGATGAACCACAATGTCACTGTCAAGCCCGGGCATATCTTCGTAGGACCAAGCAAAGATGTCACTATACTCTCGAAGCATCTCGATCATCCTTTGCTTGATGTCATCTTGCAATGCAGCCCCTATTCTGACATTTCTGACAACCTCTTCAGAACCCAATTTAACAACCTCAATCTCTTCTTGATGAGGCATAATGATCTTCTCTTCTTGTCTCAAGAGTCTAGCTAGCTCTTCGGTCAAGTCTTCATCCTTATCAATCTCTTCTTCAGCTTGAAATACCGGGTTATCAAAGTCGAAGCGAGTCATAGAAGATTCTTGACCGGTGTCATCTGCAATGATGTGAGTCCTGCAATGAAAATGGTTAAGCGCTTCAAATGATATGCAAACAAACACATTGCCATTTTATTGTTAAAAACAAAAACAAGAAAAACAAAGATCACAAAAGTTGAATGGAAAAACGACATTTGATTAATATATGAAACAGTCTTCAAACATAAACAAACAAGCCCTGAAATAACAAACCGCTATGCTTCGGGTAGAACATAGGGTTGTACAATAATAGAAAAAACAAAGCGTTATTGTTCATTGGTCACTTGGACAAATTCCTCAATGGACCAGTTGCATAGACGCTGTCCTGGAATGCATGGCTTGATCCAGGCATCCATATCACAGTCACTATCTTCAGCTTCATCATTAGAAATGGCATTAAGCTGCTCAAAGAAGACGCCCCCGCTAGTAAACTTGATCGGCCCCTTGAACTTTTGCGTGCTTTGTGAAGACGATGGGCGGTACCCCAGACCGAACTTGTCTTGCGTCTGAGGTATATCTATAACTTGCCCCCAGCCTTGGGCTGAACCAGCTTGCACCACAGCCTGCGCTTCCTTGAAAGAAGACGTAGACACCTCAGGCTCTTTTCTCACTACCAGAGACTTCTCCTTCAACTGAACGGTTTCAAAAGCTTGACACAGAGTCTCATGAATTTCCACGTCTACCTCGACATACATGAAAGAAGACAGGTGGTTGACCATTATGTCCTCTTCTCCACACACTGTCACAACACTAGCACCAACCATATATTTGAGCTTCTGATGCAGAGTTGATGTAACAGCCCCAGCCGAGTGGATCCATGGCCTGCCCAACAAAAAGCTATAAGTAAGCTGAATGTCCATCATGTAAAATATTGCGTCAAAAACTTCTGGGCCCACTAGGATAGGCAAAGTCAGCTCACCAAAGTCAGACCTCCGGGTACCGTCAAAATCACATACAACCAAGTCACTTGGTGTACAGGTAATGCCCCGAGTATCTAGCTTCATACGTGCCTTCTTTGGCAGCACATTCAAGGACGGCCCCGTGTCAACAAGGACATGGGACATAACCACTCCTCTACATTCAACAGAAATGTGCAGCGCACAATTGTGGTTTCTGCCCCTTGGCGTTAAGTCTAAATCTGTAAATCCAAGACCATTTCCCGCGTTTACATGCCCGACAACCCCTTCAAGTTGATTCACTGATATTTCTTGAGGCACGAAAGCGGTACTCAATACTTTCATCAACGCATTCCTGTGCGCTTCGGAACTCAACAACAGTGATAAAATTGAAATTTTGGAAGGCGTCTGCTGTAAGTGATCGACAATCTTGTAGTCACTCTTCTGTATCAGCCTCATGACTTCCTCCACATCATTCTCCAAAGATTCCCTCTCGCCATCCTGGGAAGTTTCTTCTATTACCATCTTACCTTTCCCTCTATCCGCTTTTTCAGCCACCACTTCGGGCAATGAAAAGATTTTGCCGCTTCGGGTGATCGCTCCTGCTCCCACAACATTCTCTGCTGACTCAACAGGAAAACTCTTCAAGTATATCTTCTGACCATTACAATACACCTCGGCTCCGTAGTTCCACGGAATAGCTTTGGTGCTTTCATATGGCACAGGTCCCGCTTTGGTGATAGTGATTGTTGGTGGCCTGGGCGGCACTGAGATAATTATAGTCTTATATGGGATCGAGATCGTAGCGACCTCATCCCTCTCTTCCTCTACTACCTCAACAGGTTTCTTTTCTGCGGTCCGTTCAAACTGCAACGTCCCCTCATCCATCATTCCTTGAATGCACCTTCTCAAATCAACACATCCCTCAGGATGACTTAAACAATCAACACAATCCTCATTGCAGCCTGGAAATACACCCCCTTCCAGCAATTTGTCTTTCACAAACATCAATGGTGTTTTCAACTCATTCACATCCATTATCAAGTCTAAATTCTCCTCCACCAAAATAGCACCAACCCTAGCCGGCCCATGATTTGGCATAGGGTTTTGCACAACGTTAGGTGCATCATGAGAAAAATTTATTGCTTTGCTGTCAATTAGATCTTGTAGCTTATGTTTAAAAGCCTTGTAATCATCAATAGAGTGCCCAGGTGCCCCAGAGTGAAACTCGCAACGAGCATTCACGTTATAGCCGGGTGGGGGAGGACCTGTCAAAGGAGCTAGAGTCCTTTTCTAAATCAATTGCAGTTGTAATAAAGTTTGAAGCACTTGAGAGTATGGCATCGGTGGTGTGTCAAATACTATATTCGGCCTGGCCCTATCAGGAAACCTCCTATCACCTTCTTGATTTTGTTGCAGTGGCTGATACTGTTTTTTTTTTTTGTTGTGGTTGTTGTTGTTGTGGTACAGGAATAGTAACACTAGCAACTTGCTGTTGGCGATATTGGTTCTGTGGCTGACCCCTACCTCTTCCTCTAGAACTCGTTACTGAGTTAGCATCACCCTCACGCTTCTTGTTACCAAATATCTTCTTTCCTCCTCCTCCAGCTGATGGTACTTCACCCGCCTGAATCTTTCCGAGCTTGATGCCGTTTCCACCCTTTCACCGGTGATTATTAAGTCTGAAAAACTTCCTGACATACTGCAAATCAGTTTTTCATAGTACACCCCCGGTAAGGTAGCAACAAATATGTCAATGAGCTCACGCTCTACCATGGGAGGCTGCACTCTAGCAGCAAGCTCTCGCCACCTCTGGGCATATTCTTTAAATCATTCATTATTCTTTTGGGAAAGATTCAGCGGCTGGACTCTATTTGGAGCAAGGTCACTGTTGTACTGATAGTGCCTTACAAAAGCTTCATCTAGGTCTTTCCAGCTGCGGACGTTAGTGGGCTCTAGCCCCATGTACCACTCCAAAGAAGGACCAGACAAGCTGTCCTGGAAGAAGTGCATCAATAGTTTTTCATCGTCCGAGTATGCGGACATATTTCTATAGTACGAGCGCAGGTGAATCCTCAGGCAAGTGGTGTCTTTGTACTTATCAAAGTCAGGCACTTTGAATTTGTGGGGTACCCTTAAATTAGGAATCAAGCCTAAATTGGCCATATCTAAACCCATGGAATTCTGGTTTTCGTAGCTTTTCATCTTGTCTTCTAAAAGTTTAAATCTTCTGCTCGCTTCATCTGACATTTCAGGCCTGACGTCTCTCATTGAGAAAACATCCCCTTGCTGATCCTCAAACTGAAGATTACGCATATTTCCATGAATAGCACAATCAGCTCCATGGTCATAATAACCATCATTGTTACCAGCATAATCACCTTCTCCAGCACCAATACCAATATTTCCCATGTTTCCGAAGATATTTCCAATCCCTCCAATATTACCATCATTACCATTTCCTCCGATATTCCCAGCATTACCATTCCCTCCAGCATTAGGGATAGATACAGAGGTATTAACTCGGGGAGTCTCAATGTGGGGAGGGTTAGCAGCAGTCCTACCGTGTAACACACCATCACTATCAACTCGTGCAATCAAAGGTTGCACTAAAGTCTGAAGTTGCGCCTGGCCACTAGCAACCCCTTGCATGACCTCCATCAGCTGTGCCATCCGATCTCTCATCTCTTGCATTTCTGCCTGCATCTGATCCATCAGTCTTTTCTGGTTTCTTCTAGTACCATACTGGTGAGTCATCTGATCTGCAATCCTGAAACACACTAGTGGAGCACAAGAAACAAGATAAGGTTAATAGTTCCGATGCACCTGCAATGCGAAAAAAATGCTAAATGCAAACATGTATACATGCGACAGGGAAATTTCCCCCTTGATTATAGTTTCGGGATAGAAACCAAGACGATGGAGAACCCCACAGACAAGCATAGAATAAAAACCCCTCATATATACAAACATAAGCCCACAGGCAATGTACAAACATCAATTAAGTACAAACAGAAAAGGACCTCAACCAACAGGTCTGGTGATGGTCAATAAAAAAGCCTAAGAAACAGAATACAAAGGAAAAGATTAAGCTGGGTGGTGAGACTGGAAATCCTTCAGCAACGCCTGCGTCTCCGGATGGTCTGGCCTAGCGAGAAAACATGTATAAGTAGCTCCTACTAACTGATGGTGGACTGCAGATCCTCGACTGAGTCCTCCTTCCCAAAAACCTCCTCAAGTCTACGCCTCTTGGCATCAGCTCCCTCTCTATGCTCCTCCAAGGTTGCAATCCCTTCATATAGTTTACAGTCACTATGTCTTCTGAGCAAAGCTTCCTTTGAAATCTCCTCATCTTTAGCTCTGAGCTGAGCCTTCAGCTTTTTGATCTGTGACTTCAACTGGTCTTCACGCTCCTTGCTGTTGGACATGGCAGCATTCCATTGAGTCTCAAACTTGGAAATCCGTAAGTAGGCTCTATTCAGATCTTGCTTTTTAGTAGGAAGCACACTACTAACAGCACTTATGTCTAAACCCAACCATTCTCTATCGCTCATCTCCTTAGTCAAGTATGTTCCCAACTTGTTCACCAGTTCAGTTTGCTTCCTCAAAGAATAAGTTGCTTCGTTCCTCTCACTTCTGAGTTGAGCAATCTCCTTCTCCAACTCTTCATTTGTCTTCTGCAACTCTTCTTTTTCGTGACATACCTGATTATACCTTTGGATGTCCACAGTGGTGGGCTTCTCAATCATGGGAGGGAAAACAGGCTCCACTAGAGGAAATGGCATCAAGAACTTCATAGCCCTCTCATGAATCCAAGCCATGTAGGGGTCATAGGCCTGACTGTTGCTCTTGCCCAACAATGTTTTGCCTCTCCTATGCATGCTTCTCCTAGCACGTTCAAGTCTGATTAAATCATCACCCTCTAACAAACCCGTGAGATACAGAGATTCCTGTATCTCATCTTCCTTTGGAGCGTCCCTGAGAGCATATCTGAACTATCGTACCAACAGAGAAGGGTTATAGTTGATGCACCCTTTCCTTCCGACCAAAGGGATGTTAGGAAATCCGCCACAACTATAAATAATTTTTGTGCTAAGCATGTCCCTATCAAACCAAATAATATCCTTGGCAGTCAGGCCCATCATTCTCTCAGACCAATCTGAAGTAGCAACAGTGTCTACAAACTGACCAATCTTAGGCATATGAGTCATCAACCATCTATAAAGCAGAGGAACACAGCACGAGACATTCTTCCCCCTTCTTTTTTCATTCTTGTGGTGCACAGAATGATAGACATCTCCTAAGAATGTAGGGACCGGGTTCCCTGAGGCCAGTAGGTAGAAAGCATCCACATCTACGAAGTCCGGAAGGTTCGGAAACAAAACAATGCCATAAATGCAAAGTGTCAGAATAGCACTAAACACAATCCAGCAACCATTCTTGGCGAACTTCTGAGCTTTCTCAACAAGAAAAGGTAACAGAAAGCCATAAGTTCCCTTCCTCTCAACTAACTTCCCCTTTAACTCTGCAGTGTCCAAATGTAATATAGCAGCGAGCCTAGCCAGATCAGGCTCAGCATCTGTATGGACGAACGACATCTTATCAAGGATAGGCACCCCCAACATATCATAATAATCCTCCAACGTAGGCGCCCAAACAAAATTCGGAAAGACAAAGCATCTCAACTTAGCGTCGTAGAACTGCAAGAGAGTATAGACACCACTGATCTCAAAGGACGAATGCTTGCAGACACATCTGGCCAGTCTCCCATAATCTTGTCTAAATTGATCCATCACCTTCCCCTCATCCATGGTAATCACACTTCTCAAAGAACTAACATCTGCGGTGGGAAACCTATAAGAAACTGTCCTTTTCAAGGGCTCCATGTCAAGAACGAAGAACAGAACCACTTGAATCAGAAGGGAAATATGCACCTGCAACATAAATACATATTAATGAAGAAATGCAAATGAAGATGCAAATGCAAATGCAAAATGCAAGCAGAGTATCAAGCTTGTTGTGTTGTAGCTTGAGAAGAACCAGCGCTCCGCTTTAGTACTGACAAATCACTGACATTAAGACCCCTTTGTACCATGAACACAGGTTCACACTGTAAAGAACCGGGTAGTCTGGAGGTCAAAGTTTCCTGCATAACCCACCCACTCACAGGTATGGACCTATCCACTGACAAGATTTGACATCTTATGCGTTCATCAGCGCCACAGACTTTCAAGAAATGATGATACATTCACCACTTCTGGTTTGGCATCATCAACTCTCGAAGAGGCCTCACTTAGCTGAATCCCAAATGATCGGTCCTCAGAGTCGACAACTCTCAAATCCAAATTTCAGTCAGATCCTAAGGATCGGAAAGGAAATCATTAAAGAGAATCTCGTCTGAGCGTGAATTTCATGGGGAACTGTGTCTGCTAAGCAAATAGGTCCACCCACTAGTCTCCACTACTAATACTAAGTTTATACTCAAGCCCGGGTCTGGTTTATCTCTCAATGGAACTTCCCTCCCCACAGCACAGCAAGTATGATACAATGTGGAAAGTAAAATGCGGAAGTAAATAAAGATAAAGCACATATATACACACACCCAAAAGAAAACACACAAGCGCTAGGATTGACTCGCACAGGAGATATTTTTGTCCCCAGTAGAGTCTCCAGTTGTCACTACTGCAAAAAAAGAGGCCGGCAATGACGAACAGAGTCGCCACCTATCATTATTTATCCCAAAGAGGGGAAAGGAAACGATTGGAAAAAACCTGACGAAAACGGGGAAAGACGAGGTCGTTGCAACCAAGTTCTAGGTTCGGGAGTCGGTTACACAAGGGGAAGGTATGAGCACCCCTCACGTCTGTCGTACTCGACAGGATCCACGCATATGTTATCTATCTAAACAGGTGTGTAAACTATCTACGCTAAAGGGTTATGGACAAAAGAAAAAGAAAAAAGGAATGACTCGGCAGAGCATCGCCGCTCTGTGCCTACGTACTCCCCCGTGCAATGGGAAAGTCAGAGTCAACGTAGTTCGACTAACTACGGGAGAGAAAAGGGGGGAAGGTTTCTCACTAAGACATCGTGTCTTGTGCCTATGTACTTTCATTTGGTATGAAAGACTAGAGAAAACATAGTTCGGGCCTAAGAGAACACCGGTTGTTCAAAAGTTTTACCCGAGTAGGGTTAACAAACAGTTCTAGCAGTTTGGTGTATGCAGCTCGACCATTGGAGACTTAGGCGTTACCGTTTGCAATAGGACTGAAATTTAACAACACTCTTGCTTATGAAAATATTTTCCTGATTAAGATCCCGAAGGATGAAAAAGGTTTGAAGTGATTTTGTGTTTTTTTAAAGAAGAAGTGTTTTGAATTTGAGTGTATGTTGTACTAAAGTCTAAAACCTATGATCGAATGCGTCGCATATCGTCCTAAGGACATATACTAAACACTCTAGGAAATTGAGAGGTAGCCACTCAATCACCATTTCCCAAGTATAAGGCTCATGGCACAACATCCATTATCTTTATTAAGTGGATTGAAGTTGTTTGAAGATGAGAATAGAAAGGGACAAACTAAAGGGGGACTAGACCAAACCCTAGAAGTTGTCATGCAAAGTGCACCTAAAGTTGGGATTACAAAAGGGAAACATCTACCTAATGTTATCATGCATGGTTAGAACCTTAATATCTATCATAACCTCTCTTGAACAACAGAGATTAGAAATCCTAAGGGAAGGAAGACAAAAGAAGAAGAAGAAAGAACAAAGGAAACATGCAAATAAGAGAATGCATACATGGAATGCACAAGTAGAATGAAAGTGGGAGGAAAATATGTGTGGGGCAATAGCCACCACAATCTCATCTCAACCAAGCATGCATATGAGAATGCAAAGAGAAAGGACAAATATATGCATCAAAAACAAACACACATGTATGACAAAGTCACTAAGAGAAGTCCTCATGGATTCATCACCTTAGGTAAGCTTCAAGTTCCTCCTAAGGAGGGAGCAAGCTACCTTAAGTGACATTCCAAAGTCATAGGATAGAAGAGAAGATGAGAGAAGAGAATGCTCAAGATAAACATCACAAACACACCAAAGAGATGCAAGAAGAGGCAAGGAGAAAGACCAAAGTCTTACACACATTCAACACTTAAAGCACAAGTGGAAAGCCTACAAAGAAATGCATCAATCAACAAGCAATGAACATAATTTTGACCTAAAAATGAACAAACAATAAGTTCAACATGTCTAATTTGTGAAACAAGAAGAGTTGAGAGTTGAATGGATCCACAAAGGTCATTTCCAATTCAAACTAGGTCATGCACTTGTATGAGCCACCTTATGAAATGACCTAACTTGCAAGTCATCTCAAAATTATGAAAAATGGCTCAAAAATTACCAAATAAAAAGAACAAGGAAGCTAAACAAGTATGTAAGCAGAAGCCAAAAGCACAAAGCCAATATCCCCTCAAAGCACCATCAAAAGAAAATAATATTCAAGATCTACCACTTTGAAATGGGAGAATCGAGGGTCAAAAGAAAAGCTACCAAAGTCAACCCTAAAGTCAACCAACCAGGGGCAAAATGGTCCTCAAAATTTAATCAACTCATCATGGATATGAGGATTTAATTTTAGTCATTGGACCCAAACGAAATGAGAGAAACAATTAAAAGATCAAACAATGTCACAATTTAAGTCATTTAATATACTTCCAATATTTAAATCCAACTTTAATTGAAAAATAAATCAAAAAATAAAATAAAAATTTTCTAAAATCAGAAGACATCTCAAAGTGTCTAAAAAGTATTTTTGTGAATTTTTTGGATGATTGGAAGTAATTTAAAATGAATTAAATGTAAACAGATAATAAACAAAAAAATGAAAATAAAAAGAAAAAGAAAAAGTTACGGTTGGAATAGCAATAAAAAACAAGTGAAAAAGGAAACTGGGCCAAGAGGGGGTGCAGGAAGCAAACGAGGCCTAGGTCCACAAGCCAAAAACCTGAGGGTTCCAAACAAATCCAATGAGGCTGGTCAACAGGATGACCAGCGTGGAAATCAATTTGGGCTGTCTGATTAATTGGTAATCAAATCACGTGGTTCAAAATGTGCCAGCGCATTAATTAGAAATTCAAACTGGATGTAGTGGTACATGGTCAAACGAGTGTAGTGTGTGTCTTAATCTCACGCGTGAAAATGGAAAGTATGTGCATCGTGTGGTGTTAAGATCGTCTTTCTCACTGAAAAGTCAGCAAGGTCAAAGGAAAACAGACGGTGGCCGGAGATCCCTTCTGGTCATCTTCTCCGGCCATAAAACCACCGTGAACAGTAGCAACAAGTACACAGTCATCAATATTCCACCAAAAATGACAAACTAATAGTCATAATTCATCCTCTCCTCGCGAGGAATCCAAATCTAGCATTAGTTTTCAGTTTAACGCAACACATAAAGCAAATCGAAGAGCAAAAGAAAATGTGCACAGACTGCAAATCTCAAAATCAACACCCAAGAGTGCCCAGAAATCAACTACACACCATGTAGAGTTCAAATCCACAGTCCATTTATCATAAATCCACACACTTGAATGATGCTCTTGGTATGTTTAATTTCACTTGAGAATGGCCAAATCTCCAAAGCCGAATTTCACTTTGCTATCATTTTTTCAAGTTGCTATCTCTGCAATTCCTCCACCAAATCGTACCCTGAGGGTTTGTAAAGTTTGCTGACCTTTTATATGTTGGATTCAGATGGAAATGGAGCCCTATTTCATGCCATTAAGCCCAATTTCCATTTCAATTTTTCTTCACTTTTTGCTTGCCTTACTCGTATAAAAACCACTGCACCAACCTTCAATTTATTTCAAATCAATTGCACATGGTCTGAGTTGATCAAATGGCCACCAATTGGTCCTAGTTTTGATCCTATGGTGGATTTCACATTTGTTACTTCATGGTGAAGAAACCATGGAAATAACCCTCAAAATGACCTCAAATTTCAAAATTAAAATTGGCATTGTATTTGGAATATCATTTACACTCAAAATATATATAAACTTGGTTCAAAGTGATCTCAAATGAATTAATTCCAATTTTCTCATTTTAAGCTTCCTTCATGAAAAATTCAAACATCAATTCTTCACTCCAAGCTCCAACCATGACAAGAGATGATTTGGTAATGCAAATGGCCCTATTTGGAGCAAGTTTCATGTCGGAAAGATCTTCATTTGAAGTGTGCAAGTTGGTGAAATGGACCTATAATTTTATGACCTATAATCTCACTTTCCCAAAATACCCCTGACTTGCAAGCCTCATAACTTCAGTTCTACATATTAGATGAAACACTTCTGGTACTCTTTGGAAAGCTAAGACCAAGAGGAACAACTTTCATGTTCACAAAAAGTTGAGGAGAAACATCCTTTTAGGTCAAAAATGGCTTGGAAGTTGGTTGACTTTTGTTGACCAAAATCACATTCATCTGAGGACCTGTAACTTGTCTGCATCATAACTTGAGTTCTATAAATCCAATAAAGGACTTCTAGTACTAAAAAGAAAGCTTAGAACATGCTATACAGGTTTCATGTTGGTCAAAAGTTGAGATGAGACTTTTATCTTGAGATAAGTGGTCTTGAAGTTGGGGACTAAATAGGGGATTTTACACTGAGAACCCTAATTTAGTAACTTCTCGTACTCTTGATCCTTGATGAATTGATCTTGAAATGATATATTAGACATCTCAACACAACATACCATGACCACAAAGACTTGAAATTGAATATTAATCTCCTTCAATTTCACAATTGACTGAGGATTTACCAGATGAAAACCTTAGATGCAACATTCTTGACTATGGCTTGTTCCACTTCACACAACAACTTGAATAAGCTCCAAATGGCTCTCAAAGCATTCAATGAGCTCTCTCAACATCTTATATCCATAATTAATGAACTCACAAACCTCTGATGCTCTTCAACTGGCCTCCAAGTTAGGAGTTGACCCACATACATTCATCCATCCTTTCAAAGAACATTGACCACTTCTAGATTACCTGATGACCATCCATGCTTGAGTAACACCCCTTGCTTAGGCTCAACACTCTGAGAAGACATCTCTTTCTATGCATAAACTCTTGATCCCCTGTTCAATGAAACATGTTATGCAATGCAAATGGTAGAACAAAATGAAATGAAACATAAACCAAGTTAAGAAAAGGTTGGGCAAATTTTCGGGTACAACAGCTACTTACCAAAGAGCCATGAATTCTATTTTCCATGATTTTATAGAAAATTTCATGCAAATTTATATTGATGACATTGTCATAAAGTCTGTTTCTGGGCAAATACATCTTGACCATTTGAAACGGTCTTTTCTTAGAATGAGAAAATTTGGTCTTAAGATGAATCCTCTTAAATGTGCTTTTTGTGTACAGGCAGGAGATTTCTTGGGATTTGTGGTCCACAAGAAAGGAATTGAAATCAATCAAAATAAAACCAAAGCAATAATGGAAGCGAAAGCACCATCAACAAAGAAGGAGTTGCAATCGTTGCTAGGCAAAATCAACTTCTTAAGAAGATTCATATCTAACCTAAGTGGCAAGACACAAGTTTTCTCGCCATTAATTCATTTTAGCAAAGATCATTTTGAGTGGGGGCAACTTCAACAAGATGCCTTCGACAAGATCAAAGAGTACTTGAGTCACCTACCAATTTTATCTCCACCTTGTAGCCGCAAAAGTATGCGGTTATACATAGCTGTGTCAGATAAAACCTTAGGGAGCATGCTAGCTCAAGAAGATGAAAATGGAGTCGAAAGAGCCATTTATTATCTAAGTAGAGTTTTAAATGATGCAGAAACTAGATACAGTATGAATGAAAAGTTGTGTCTTTGTTTGTATTTCTCTTGTACTAAATTAAAGCAATATATAAGGCATGTTGATGTGTATGTTTCGTCTCATTTTGATGTTATAAAACATATTCTATCCAAACCTATTTTGCATAGTCGAATTGGTAAATGGGCTTTAGCTCTAACGGAATATTTGTTGACTTACCAGCCGTTAAAAGCTATGAAAGGCCAAATCGTGGCTGATTTTTTAGTCGACCATTCTATAAACGAGACTGATTTGTATTATGTTGAGATACCATCCTGGAAGTTGTACTTCGACGGATTTAGCCATAAGAATGGCACAGGAGTAGGTATCGCTATTATTTCTCCTGAGAAAATTCAAACAAAATTTAAGTTCAGGATTGAGAGTCCATGTTCTAACAATGAGGCTGAATATGAAGCATTGATTGCTGGCCTCGAAATTTTGTTAGAATTGGGGGAAACTAGAGTCGAAATAATGGGAGACTCTGAATTGGTCATAAAAAAACTTACAAAGGAGTATAAGTGTGTTAAAAAAAATCTCATTGTATACTTTGTGGTGGCAAATAGTTTATTAAAAAAAGTTGGAAGTAGTTTCTATCCAACATATACCGAGGATAGAAAACCAAGGTGCTAATGATTTAGCCTAAATTGCTTCTGGATATAAAATGGACAGCTGAAAATTTCAAGAAGCAATTGAAGCGAGAGAAAAGATAAAGACTGTAGGGTTATGCCCATCGGATCCGGAGTCTACAAAACTTGGATACTTGAATGGCGAAAATTTTGAAATTTTTACCATAGATAATTTAACAGAGAAAGAATGGAGAAAGGTTATAGTCGAGTATCTGCAAAACCCGACAGGTTCGACGGAGCGAAAAATCAAGTACCGAGAGTTGAGTTACACACTCATGGGAAATGAGTTGTTCAAAAAGACCCCTGAGGGGGTTTTGCTGAAATGCCTTAGTGAAGAAGAGGCATACATCGCTCTTTCAAGAGTGCACAGTGGAGCTTGTGGAACACACCAATTTGGCTAGAACATGAAATGGTTATTATTTCGACAAGGTCTGTATTGGCCCACTATGTTAAAAAATTGTATAGAATTTGTTAGAGGATGTCAAGATTTCCATATACATGCTGGTATACAACATATCCCTACGAATAAATTACATTCAATTGTGAAACCTTGGCCCTTTAGAGGGTGGGCTTTGGATATAATAGGTGAGATTCGACCAACGTCGTCAAAAAACCAGAAGTATATTTTGGTTGGAATTGACTACTTTACCAAATGGATTGAAGCAATACCATTAGTAAATTAGGTCAAGAAGACATAATCGAGTTCATCCAAAACCATGTCATATACAGATTTGGCATTCCAGAGACGATCACGATGGATCAAGGATCAGTGTTTGTTGGTCTAAAGATGCAGGAATTTGCTAATGAAATGGGTTTTAAGTTGTTAACATCGACGCCTTATTATGCCCAGGAAAATGGGCAAGTTGAAGCTGCTAATAAGGTGATAATTGGATTGGTTAAGAGGCATATAGGAAAAAGCCTCGAAGTTGGCATCAAACGTTAAACCAAATCCTTTGGGCATGTCGAACGTCACCAAAAGACGCTACTAATACTACACCATTTAGGCTAACCTTTGGGCACGATGCAGTGTTGTCGGTCGAAATATGCTTACAATCAATAAGAGTCAAGATACATCATGAGATCCCTTCGCAATCTTATTGGGCAATGATGATGGATGAACTGGTGGACTTAGATGAAGAAAGGCTTGAAGCCTTGGAAGCATTAAGACGATAGAAACAGAGAGTCGAAGACTCTTATAACAAAAGGGTTAGGTTTAAGTCGTTTGTAGAAGGAGATTTCGTATGGAAAGTAATTCTGCCTATGGATCGGAGAGACAGAAACTTAGGCAAATGGTCTCCTAAATGGGAAGGCCCATTTCGTGTTATCCATGTATTTTCAAATGGAGCGTATGAGATTGAAGAACTAGACAAAGATAAAAGAATCTTGAAGGTAAATGGCAAGTATTTAAAGAGATACAGGCCTATCTGTTGCACCCCAAAATTTGCTCAACCTTTTCTTGCCTGATTTGTGTTTCATTGCATTTCCTTTGCATAGTTACATCATGTACATAGTTCAATCATTGGCATATCATAGCAGAGCATGCATCCAATAAGGGATCAAGGGTGTCTATCAAGAGAAGAGCCTAGCAAGAGGTGTTATCCAAGTTTGAGAAATCATCCAAGCCATCAGGAAGTGATTGGAAATCTGGAGGAGTTTGAGTGCCTGCATGTGGGTTTTGCTCCTATCCTAAGGAATATTGAGAATCATCAGTGGGATGAGAAGCATGGAATGTGAATTTTAGGTGTGTATGGATCTCATGGGATGCCTAGAGGGCCTTATTAAAGCTGAGGCAAGTCATTGATTCAAGTATGAGAGCCACATTTGAAGTGCAGTCAACTAGGGTTTCATTTGGGTCAACCCTAATTCAATTGAGTAGTTGGAGAGCATCAAAAGCCTACCTTGAGGTCATGAGGTTCATGGATTGGTATTTTGATACATGTGTGGTGTTGTGCCAAGATTAAGCAAAGAAGAATCAAGAATGTGGGGAGTTGCTAAATTAGGGTTTCAGTGTAAAATCCCCTATTTAGTGCCTATCTTCAAAGCCACATAAGTCAAAATACAAGTTTCAAATGGATCTTTGGCCAACATGAAACTTGTAGAGCTTCTCAATACCTCTAATTTGAGTACTAGAAGTCTTCAAGAAGATTTGTATAACTCAAGTTATGGTCTTTGCAAATTACAGGTCACCAGAGGACACTGAAATTTATCTGTGAAAGTCACTTGACTTCCAAGCAACGTTTTCCCTTCAAGGAGTTTTCAAATGGATTCTTGGCCAACATAAGAGTTGTAGATACTGATCTTAGCTTTCCATAGAGTACTAGAAGTCCTCAAGGGGATTTATAGAGCTCAAGTTATGATCTTGGCAATCCAGGGGTATTTTGGGTATTTGTGATTATAGGTCATTTTCAAGCATGTGCCAAAATCTCCATCTTCCACTCCTCAAATGGAAAATTGTTCAACATGAAATGTGCTTATAATGATGTTTTTAGGTCAAAAGTGAATTCATGTGGGATTGAATGAGATTATATCAAAAGTCATTCAAAATGGCCTAAAATAAGGAAGGATTTTAAATGAATCAAATAGGGAAATTGTGGTTTTTGAGTTATAGGTCCTAAACATGGCAAATGTCTACATTTTTTGACTGGAAATCATATTCTAAAGACATTGGCAATATTACTTTTTTGAATTGGGGCTTGGTTTCATGACTTATTTTACAAAGTTGTTACTTCCAAAACAAGTCACACATCCAAATCAGCCACCAATGCAATTCAGGTCTCCATTTTGATCTAAACACATTCACTAAGCCACAAGGAGTTGGTTAGAACCTTCTGGAACAAGCTGGGAGCAAGATTTCACAACTGTCACATTGAAGTTTCAAGAGGAAAATCAGAATTGTGGATTCACTAAATTGGGCTTCAAACTGGGCTCAAAAGCCCATGGAAAGTTTCTATATATTAAGGGGAGTGATTGCAGATTGATTTTGGTGATGATTTCGTGCTAAAAGCTGAGATAGCAACTAAATTTTCTCACCTCCAACTCAGAATCGGTTTTGGAGTTGCAAGCCTATTCAAGCCAAATTAAAGGTTGAAGAAGCTTCATTGTGCATCATTGATCGTGTCTGAAGAGTCTTGGAGCTTGACTTGAGCATTTGCTACTTCTGTTGATCCAATTTTTCCAGGTATGTAAACCTTCAAATTCCTCGTGATCTAGGAAGAATTGAGCAGAATCTTGCATGTGGTTAGGACCTAGGTTGATCATAGATCGTTTCTGGATAAGAATTTTAGTGTTTAGAGACAATTAAGGGTGAAGCACCATTTCTGTTTGAAGACGATTATGGATAATCCTGAGGTTTTGACTTGAATGGGATAGCTATTAATGATTAGTGCAACAAGAGGAAGAGATCTGTGGCTTTGGTTTTTGATTTAGTGTTGATCAAATTCTTGGTGCCATTTATGTTTGTTTTCGAATCTAAAAATGTGGTGAGATTTAGGGGATTTGGATTGAAGATTTAAAATCCTTGTAAAATTCTAGTCAAGATTGGTATTTAGCTTGTGTTTTCTGATCACCTGCAACCACCATCTCACCGGAGAAGATGGTGGTTTCCACCATGGACCACCACCTGAGAATGTGACCTTCGCCTGAGCTAGAGGTAGGAGATGATGTCCTAGCCCTTGGATCAGCTTTCTTCATTGACCTTGTATATGCATCTCACGATCCAGATTCAAACTCAAGATTGCCTCCTTGGATTGAAACGCATCGTTTCATTTAAACGATGTGGCAAGCCCAGTCAGCTGCCATCTGGTCCTCACGTGGACACGCTCTGAAGCTTTGGATTCGTTTACCAGTCAATTGATCTAGTGGCTCTTGTTTTTCCAGCATTTTTTTATTTCTTTTATTTGATTTTCTTTTATTTTTAATGCATTTTGATTCTAAAATCCATAATAAATAGAAAAATAAATCTTTTTAAGCTAGTTTTTTTTTCCCTGACTCCTTAAAAAATGTAGAATTTAATAGGATTGAAAAATGTTTAATTCATGCATTATTTATTTTTATTTGCATTTTTTTGCATTTTAATTGGTTTTATTTTCAATTTGTTTGACATGTGTTCTTGCTGATTTTATTGTGAATGATTGGTGATGAATTTTGAATTGATTCTTTTTGGGCTAGATAGCTTAGAAATGCATGTACCCATATTAATTTTGTCATATTTTTGTGAGATAAATTTAGGCTAGTTTGAACATTGGATATTAGGTGATTTAGAATTAGGGTTTTAAGATGATACCTTTAGGTTTAGGGCATAGTTTTAGGTCCAAATGAATGGTTAACCCCCTGGTTTTTGTATAAGATATTCATAAGAGGTTTAAGAACCCTTAGTTATTTTTGTAGGATTTTACAATCATGTTTGGTATTTTAAGTAGAATTAGTTTTAGAACTAACTTCTAGGTGTTTCTGATGAACTAATTTGACTAGTCTGATTCAATAGTTCCCCTTAGATTAGGGTGGTGTTGCTTTTGAGCTTGGATGATCATGAAGACTAATTGAAGGTGCTTTGGAGAGCTTGAAGGAGCTTGGAGATGAAGCCTTGTCCTCTTGGAAAGTGCTTGCCAGAAGCTTAGGGAAACTAGGGTTTTAGGAAGAGCCTCAGAGTAGTTTTGATTGTTTCTTTAAACATGGAGTATATTGTTCATCTCCATTCTATCCAATGACATAAAGTCCTCCTTGGGAAGCTCCAAGCTTAGAGTGACCTTGACAAGAAGCCGAGGGGTGGTGAATTGAAGGCCGGCTCCAAGAGATGCAGACTCGACAAGTGTTTTGGCGAAGGAACCTGCAAGGACGACGCCAAAAAGCTGAGATCCACTGCTGAGCGACATGCATTACTGATACAAGAGCTAATCTCCAGACTAGGTCATTCGGAGACGTTGAGGATATTGGAAGATGTCAGAGCGTGCCATTTGGCCTGAGTTGTCTTTGCCTTGCTTTTGTTATCTGTACTTGTGTTTTGACCATCGCCAGACTTGTTGGCCGAGGTTTCTTCAGTTGTATTGAGTTGTACTCTTGTACTCTGCCTCTTGGCATTTGTTTATGTATGAGGGTTTTCTGATTCCTTGCTTGCTTGATGGGGACTCCATTGTCGTGATGGCCTTCTCTCTAAAACTAGAATCGGGGGGGAATATAACCTGTAGCATATTTATACGTTTGCATCTGCATCCTCATATTGCATGACCAGTATTTTTGAATCTGTATCTTATTTCCTGCATCTCATAGGTTTTTCAGGATTGACGACCAGAGAGTCCACCGCTATTCAACCAGAAACAACTGCAAGAAGATAATGGATCAAGTCCAAGTTGAGATGCAGGAAATCCGTGAGAAGCTGACTTTGTTCATGCAAGCCATGGAGAGCATGGCCAAGGGCCAAGAGAATCTTCAGACCTTGGTGCAGCCGCTGCTGACGCGGGCAAATGGAAATGGCAATACTGACTACATTTCTGTTGAAACTCCTCGCCGGGAGGATGAGATACCGGCAGTTGTTACTCCACCTGTTGTGACGGTCAACGGGAACACTGGTACTGGTGCAGGTGCGGGCGCTGGTAATGGCAACACTAGAAATGGTGGTGATGGGCATGTTGTTAACAACAAAGGTAACACTGTGGACGCCGATCAAGGATTCATTGACAATGTTGGCTTTGGAAACAATGGGTATGGCAATGTCAATCAGGACGGGAACTTCGGGTTCAACAATCAAGGCTTTGGTAATGACGGTTACGGCAACAATCAGGGGTATGGTTACGGTAATGGTGGATTCGGTAATGTGAACGGCGCTGGAGCATTTCCTTTCAACAATGGTTTTGGACCTGCTGGGGTCAATCAAGGGTTCGGCAACCGAGGACAGGGTCCTGTGTTCAATCAGCAAGGATTTGGCCGTAACATGGGTTACGATGGGTATGGCAATGACTGGAAAGTGGATCAACAGGATGACGCTTTTTCAGGAAGAGGTATGGGACCTGAAGGCCCTATTGACCCTGTTCAGAGGATCAGAATGCTAGAAGAGCAGATGAAGGGTGTGGTTGATCAGAACTCCGCTGGGTTAGACATGACTATTATGGGGTTGGTACCAGGGCTGAGGGTGCCATTGAAATTCAAGGCTCCAACATTCGACAAATACAAAGGGGATACCTGCCCAAAGGTCCATGTACGTTCTTACTATAGAAGGATGTCTGCATATTCCAAGGATGAAAGGATGCTCATGCATTTCTTTCAAGACAGCTTATCGGGACCATCATTGGAGTGGTATATGAGACTGGAGCCCACTCAGATTAAAAGCTGGAAGCAGTTGGCTGATGCTTTCATTATGCATTACAAATACAACAGCGATTTGGCACCAAACAGAGTTCAGTTGCAGAGTCTGTCGCAGAAAAGTGGTGAAAGTTTCAAAGAGTATGCGCAGCGGTGGCGCGATATGGCAGCTCGGGTGCACCCTCCTTTGGTTGAAAGGGAGATGAATGACATGTTTGTGGGGACATTTACAGGAATGTACTATGACAAGTTACTCAATGTTTCGATGGTTAGCTTCTCCGATATGATCCTTATGGGAGAAAGGATCGAGAATGGAATTAAAATTGGGAAGATTCAGGCAGGTGAATCTACTTCAGCTGGGGGCGCGAGAAAAGCGTTCGGCGGAAGACGACAAGGTGATGCAAGCGCTGTATTTGGTGGCAGAGGTCGGGGCAGAGGTAGAAATCAGTATAGTCAACCTCAACAAATAGCCAGTGTTACTATTCCGATTCCTCAACAACAACAACAGCAGCAGCAACCGCCGCAGCACCAAAGGCATAATCAGGGTCAGAGAAGGTTTCAAAATGCAAAGCCGAAGAGGGTATTTGATAAGCCTCCGTCGACATATGCAGAGCTTCTTCAGACATTGTTGGGGTTGAATTTGGTTGAGAAAAGGACTTTGAAACCGCCTACAGGACCGGTACTTCCTTATGGGTACGACGCTAATAAGCACTGCGAATTCCATTCTGGGGCGCCCGGACATGATGTAGAATCTTGTCATGCTTTCAAGCATAAAGTTCAAGACTTGTTGGACAGTAAAGCCATCAACTTTGGCCAAACTGGGCCTAATATCGTACAACAGCCTATGCCTAATCATGGGGCGAATGCCATCTTAACAGAAGAAAATTTGAACTTGGTGATGGATGTTCACGAACTGAAGACACCATTGAGTGAGGTGAAAAGCAGGTTGCTCAGAGGGGGAGTATTCTCGGGTTGTGATGAATACTGTTTAGAGTGTTGGACCCATCCTGAGGGTTGTACTGATTTGAAGCGGGGCATTCAGGCCATGATCGATGAAGGGATCTTGCAATTTGATCGAACTGCTGTTGATAAGCCTGTAGAGGCATTATGTGATAAGCAGAATGATATTGCAACGGTAACGATCCCGAGAAAGACTATAACGATAACGGCGCCCGCCAAGCGGCCAACTATTACAATCACCAAAGCAGGGCCTGTTCCCTTTGAGAGTACGAAAGTTGTCCCGTGGACCTACGGATTAGAAGTGTATTGCAACGGGGAAAAGATTGTGGTGAATAACCAGCCAGCTGGGGCTGTTGATAATGTCGTTAGAACGGGGGGCATGACCCGTAGCGGAAGGATCTTCACCTCACCTGAAATAGAAGCGAAGAGGTTGGCCAAAGGCAAAGCCAAAGTAAGTGAAAGCGGGTCTACTCAGTCAAAAGAAAAGGATACGTCGCTCAAGGACATAGAGGAGTTCATGAGACTGATTCGTAAAAGCGACTACAAAATTGTTGAACATCTACAGCAGACGCCGTCGAAGATTTATATCTTGTCGTTGTTATTATGTTCCGAGGCCCACTGGAACGCCTTGCTAAAGATTCTGGATACGTCATTTGTGCCTTAAGAAGTTTCTGTAAATCAGTTAGAGGGGGTAATGGCACATGTCAATGCTGGACATAGCCTGGGTTTCACAGATTTTGACCTAACACCCAGAGGTCGAGAACACAACATGGCTTTGCATATATCGGTGGAGTGTCGGAGCACCATACTGTCGCGTGTATTGGTGGATACTGGATCATCGTTGAATGTATTTCCAAAGAAAGCCATAATGAAATTGGACATACGGGGAATCATTTGCACGCCTAGCGATTTGGTTGTGAGGGCGTTTGACGGGACGAAAAGATCAGTGTTTGGGTCAATAATATTACCGCTTCAGGTGGGGCCGGAAATTTTTGATACCGAATTCTACATCATGGATATCCACCCAGCTTATAGCTGCCTTCTTGGGCGCCCATGGATCCACGCTGCAGGGGCCGTAACATCCATATTACATCAGAAGTTGAAGTATATGGTGGGTGATAGTGTTGTTACCGTTTGCGGGGAGGAGGATATTTTGGTCAGTCACCTGTCGTCATTCAGATATGTGGAGGTCGACGGAGAAATACACGAGACACCCTGTCAAGCCTTCAAAAGGTTGCGGATTAAAGACAAAGCTCAGGGTTCCAACAAAATCTCAGATGTGGCAGTGTCATCCTACAAAGAGGCTCAGGCTTTAGTGCAGACTGGTGAGACTAAAGGCTGGGGGTAGGTACTGGAGATTCCCGTGAAGAATGACAAGTTTGGGCTAGGGTATCGACCGGCGTCGTCAACGTCATCTTCAGGAGCGCCCAGGATCAAGGGACCGGTCACGATTACGCCAAGCGGGGTGTGCTTTGAGACTATCAATGCTATTTCTGATACTGAAGACGGAGATAGTGACTGCGATATGGACGCGTGGATCAAGTCGAGCGTGCCAGGACAAAGTCTCTGCAACTGGTCCATCCGGGAAACTGTCCCAGTGACTTTTAAGCAGTAATGATTTGTTTTATCAATTGTTGAATAATCTTATGTCCTACCCGGGGCATAGTGATGTTACATTAGGGCTACTTGATTATGTGTATTGCACTGTTTAATCATGAAATAAAGGCGTTTTTCATATTCAAATATTGTGATCCCTGTTTTTCTTGTTTTTTTTACTTTAACAATAAAAGGCAACGTGGTTATTTGCTTTGTTTGCATGTTGAAGCGTTTAACCATTTCCTTTGCAGGACTAATATTTCAGATGACATCTCCTACGAACCGCCTATGACTCGTCTCGACTTCGAGCACCCGGTATTCCAAGCAGAGGAAGAGATTGTTGAGGATAGCGACCTGCCAGAGGAGCTGACTCGTTTGTTGAAACAGGAAGAGAGAATAATTCTGCCTCATCAAGAGGAAATTGATATTATCAACTTGGGGTCGGAAGAAGTTGTGAGAAATATTCGTATAGGGGCTGCGCTGCAGAGTGACGTCAAGCAAAGGTTGATTGAGATACTGCGAGAGTATAGTGATATATTTGCTTGGTCGTACGAGGATATGCCTGGGTTGGATACGGACATGGTTGTGCACCGTCTGCCGTTGCGAGAGGAATGTTCGCCTGTTAAACAGAAACTCAGAAGAACCCGACCAGACATGGCGGTGAAAATCAAAGAGGAAGTTCAAAAATAGTGGGATGCTGGTTTCCTAGCCGTTACAACTTATCCTTCATGGGTCGCTAACATAGTACCAGTGTCGAAGAAAGACGGTAAAGTGCGAATGTGTGTAGATTACCGTGATCTGAATAGGGCGAGTCCGAAAGACGACTTCCCACTTCCTCACATTGATGTGTCGGTCGATAATACTACTCAGTTCTCCGTATTCTCCTTCATGGACGGCTTCTCAGGCTATAATCAGATCAAAATGGCGCCAGAAGACATGGAGAAGACTACCTTCATTACTCCCTAGGGAACATTTTGCTACAAATTGATGCCCTTCGGACTGAAGAATGCTGGGGCAACATATCAACGTGCTATGACAACTCTCTTTCATGACATGATGCACAAAGAGATCGAGGTTTATGTTGATGATATGATTTCCAAATCCCAGACAGAGGACGAGCATTTGGTTAATCTGCTGAAACTGTTCAAGAGACTGAGGAAGTTCAGGTTGAGACTGAACCCTAACAAGTGCACCTTCGGGTTGAGATCGGGTAAACTGCTGGGGTTTATTGTGAGCGAAAAGGGGATAGAGGTTGATCCTGCGAAGATAAAAGCAATACAAGAAATGCTGACGCCTAAAACAGAAAAAGAAGTGAGTGGGTTTTTAGGGAGGTTGAACTACATCGCTCGGTTCATATCTCACCTAACTGCGACATGCGAGCCGTTATTCAAGTTGTTGAAAAAGGATCAAGTGTTGACCTGGAATGAAAATTGTCAAAAGGCGTTCGACAAGATAAAAGAATACTTGCAGGAACCTCCTGTTTTGATGCCCCCAGTGGCCGGGAGACCTTTGATTATGTATTTGACGGTTCTTGAGGAAAGTATGGGTTGTGTTCTCGGTCAACACGACGAGACCGGACGTAAAGAGCATGCGATCTACTATTTGAGTAAGAAGTTTACCGACTATGAGTCCAGATACTCAATGCTCGAGAAGATGTGTTGCGCGCTAGCCTGGGCCGCCAAGCAGTTGAGGCAATACATGCTGAATCATACAACCATGCTAATTTCAAAGATGGATCCAATTAAATACGTGTTTGAGAAGCAAGCACTCTCCGGAAGAATTGCCCGATGGTAGATGGTGTTAACCGAATACGATATCCAATATGTCTCGCAAAAGGCTATTAAAGGTAGCGTTCTATCAGAGTACCTTGCGGAGCAGCCTGTTGAGGACTACTAATCGATGAGGTTTGATTTTCCTGACGAGGATATCATGTACCTGAAAATGAAGGACTGTGAAGAACCGTTGTCGGACGAAGAACCAGAGTTGGGTTCCAAATGGCAGTTGATATTTGACGGAGCTGTAAATTCCTATGGTAGCGGAATAGGGGCAATTATCACTACTCCTCATGGGTCGCACATCCCATTTACTGCCCGATTGACTTTTCCCGTTACCAACAATGAGGCTGAATATGAGGCTTGCATCATGGGTCTGGAAGAAGCCATTGATTTGCGAATCAAGAACCTGGACGTATACGGAGACTCAGCTCTAGTGGTGAACCAGATTAAAGGAGAATGGGAGACACGTCAGCCCAATTTGATACCATATATGAATTATGCAAGGAGATTGTTGCCTTTCTTTGACAAGGTGGAATTGCATCACGTGCCACAAGCAGAAAATCAAATGGCTGACGCCCTGGCGACATTGTCTTCAATGTATAAAGTTAACTTCTGGAACAAGGCTCCCCGGATTGTTATCTCTCGGCTCGATAGGCCTGCATTCATATTTGCCATTGACGAGGCTCCCGATGGTAAACCCTGGTACTTTGACATCCAGAACTTCCTGAAGAACAAGGAGTATCCGGCTGGGGCATCCAGTCGAGATCAGAAGACTCTCAGGAGATTGGCTGGCAATTTCTATCTGAATCCAGACGGTGTCCTATACAAAAGAAACCACGACTTGGTGTTGCTACGCTGTGTAGATGAGAAAGAGGCGAAGCTGCTCATGGAAGAGATACATGAGGGTACATTTGGTACACATGCGGGCGGGTATGCTATGACAAGAAAATTGTTGCGGGCAAGTTATTATTGGCTAACTATGGAAACAGACTGTTTCAAGTTTGCAAAAAGGTGTCATAAATGCCAGATTTATGCGGATAAGATCCATGTGCCTCCAAGTCCTCTGAATGTGATGTCATCACCGTGGCCTTTCTCGATGTGGGGGATTGACATAATTGGCAAGATTGAGCCCACGGCATCAAACGGGCACCGGTTCATCTTGGTGGCAATCGATTACTTCACCAAATGGGTGGAAGCTGCATCCTATGCCAACGTGACTAAGCAAGTGGTAGCCAGATTTATCAAACGAGATATTATCTGCAGATATGGAATCCCTGAGCGGATTATCACCGACAACGGTTCAAATTTGAATAATAAAATGATGAAAGAGCTGTGTCAGAATTTTAAGATTGAGCATCACAACTCTTCTCCTTACCGGCCCAAGATGAATGGCGTTGTCGAAGCGGCCAATAAGAACATAAAGAAGATTGTTCAGAAGATGGTTGTGACGTATAAGGATTGGCACGAGATGCTACCTTTCGCTTTGCACGGTTATCGTACGACGGTACACACATCAACTGGGGCAACCCCTTTCTCATTGGTATACGGAATGGAGGCGGTGTTACCGTTGGAGGTCGAGATTCCTTCCCTGAGGGTTTTACGTGATGTCCAACTCGACGAGGCAGAATGGGTTAAAGATAGACTGAATCAGCTCAGTTTAATGGATGAGAAGAGATTGGCTTCTTTAGCCTACGGTCGGTTATATCAAAGCCGGATGAAGAAAGCTTACGACAAGAAGGTGTGCCCTTGAAGCTTTCAGACGGGCGATCTTGTTTTGAAAAAGATTCTCCCACCATAAACAGATCACAGGGGCAATTGGACTCCTAATTACGAAGGTCCGTACGTTGTCAGAAAAGTCTTCTCTGGAGGAGCCCTGTTACTATCCACCATGGATGGTGAAGACTTTACGTCTCCTGTGAATTCGGACGCAGTTAAAAAATACTTTGCTTGAAAGTGACCCGCTGGACAGTAAAAAGAGAGTCCAGGCAAAAATGGGGCATCTCGGCGAACCATAAAAAATCAATAAAAGGTTCGGGCAAAAATTATGGATAGAATTGAAAAAAATGTACACCTGCAAAGTCGAAAACCTGAAAAGGGCAATTTCGGTAAAAAAGGGTATCCCGGTGAATTGAAAACCCGCAAAGGGCGGTTCACGCAAAAGTTAGGGATTGAAAAAGCAAATGACTGCGGTCCGGATTTGATATGGCATTACTTAGTGGTTTGGGAATACCTGGGGGCCGTCTATCCAAAAACAATCTCTTCCGAAGATCGAGTACCGGGAAAGCGCAGATTCAAGCGAGTCATAGGAGGATCAGCTCATGGTGTTTGTCTGTGCCACGTTGCCGACATGTGTACACATATTGTTTTGTATTTTCTTTATGCTTATTGTGCATATATTTATGTATGGTTGTGCGTAACTTCCTCTTTTCAGGAGTTGCATCCAGTGTACAAAAATTTTCCTATTCAGAGGCCCATTATCAATAAAACATGTTATTCAGTACTTGATGCTTGTTCTTTACTGTTTTGTTTGTGAAAGACGCCGATGTTTTTGATAAACTTGCACTTGCATAATCTTGCTGGCCCTTGCCAATAATTGCTAAAACTTCGAATTGACTGAAGCTAACCCAGATAGATTCTGTTGTATAGGCCTGTCTTGTCTCGTTTGTGTTTTGCAGGATTCTTACCTTTGGAGCAAATGGTCAGGAATTGTATTCCCCGGCCAAGGTCGCTTGACGTAAGACCTGATTCCAGTTGATGTCATTCCTCAGCTAATCGCAGCTTATCCCCCGAGATTTGAAATGACATCTATCCCTTCCCGAAGGAGGGAATTATCTTCCCCAGGAAAGTGTCCTCATGGAAAGTCGTCCATAGGATTAATCCCAGCAAGTCAAAATCAATGTCCCCTACAGAGGTTGCGCTCCTCAGCAAATCGAAGATGTGCACGTTCAATCTCCAGCATGGGAGGTTCCCGCAGAGCTAACCAAGTTGTTGGTTCAGAAGGTTTATATCCGCGAAGGATGGTTTTCTTGCTCCCCACAGGTCGTCATGCCATTGACAGGATGTTGATCCTCAGCAGAGTCTGAGGCTCCGAGTTTGTAAACTGTGCCCCGACAGCGTGTTTTTCCTAGAAGTGTCGTTTCTTTCCCCAGATGAGTTGGTTCACCAGCAGGGTGGTTTGTTCTTTCCTCCTAGTGGAAATTGGTGTTTAATCTCTCCCCGGCAGAGATGGTTGTGTTTCTGGCGTTTATTTGGCCAGGATATTTTGTGATACTTGTTCTCCCCAGCGGAGTTGGCTTTATCCTCAGCATTCATGTTGTTGAGACATCATTATCAGAATGGCCCCAGCAGCTTGAGCCTGCATTTGCATTTGCATATATCATCATATTTGCATCTACTCAAACGCGTAGCATTTCCGTGCCGTACGGAGCATTACGCCATTTTCAAACATACGCATTTTGAAACATACATCAGGTTGGTTAACCTTTGTGCTTGCAGGTGTGTTTTCTCAGCAGGAGTATGGAGTTCTAGCTCAGATCTATTACCGGGTATTCGAGGTCTCGCCGTGAGACGTGTGATGATACGGTTCATCTTACTATTTTCCCCACAGAGTTACTTGGTTAAGTTTCTCTTTGTCCCCGAGCAGAGTTGTTTGCTTAAATTCCTCTTGTTTTCCCCGCCAAAGTTGCTTGTTGCAGTTCCTCTTATCCGGCCAGTGGATTATTTTCTTCAAATTTGTTGTCACGTCAATGTCAAAGGGTTTTATGAATCAAAATTTCAGAATGGTGCAACCGGTTATTGAAACAGGCGTCCGACGGTTTGGTTTCCAAATATCCCCAGTAGAGTCCGCCTCAAAGTCGCTGTCACGTCAGTGCTAAAAGGTTTGTGGGTTGGGACCAATGGAGTTAGCTACTGCAGAGATAAGCAGAGAAACTGTATTCAGAGTAGCTTCTCGTATGGACAGACGGATGTATTTTCTTACTAGCTGACAGAAGGATTTCCCCGGAAGTCGTCAGAATTTTTTTGCCTGTGTTGATAGGAGTTCCTCGTGTTGACGAGATATGAGTCCTGACGTGGACAATTTATTCCTATATGGACGGGAGTTCTTCGTGCTAGTGAAGTGGGTGTCCTAACGTGGACGGATTTATTTCTTCGGGCTAACGAGATGTGCTAGTCCTAACGTGGACAGATTCGATTTCTCCACGTTGATGGAATGTGGAGTCCTGACGTGGACAAATTGATTACTCTTCATGTTAACGAAATGGCGTCCTGACGTGGACCATTTATTCCCAGCAGATATCTTCCTTCGTATCGGCGAAATGTGTGTCCTAACGTGGACAAGTTTATAGTTCTTCGTGTCGACAAGATGCGCGAGTCCTGACGTGGACAAATTTATCTTTCTTCATGTTGGCAAAGCGTGAGTCCTAACGTGGACAGGTTTTATTTCCTCAGCGGATCGAAGATGCGCGAGTCCTGACATGGACGAATTTATCTTTCTTCGGGTTGACGAAACGGTGTCCTGACGTGGACAAGTTACTCCCATGCTGATAAGATTTTCTTGTGCTGACGAGATGTGAGTCCTTACGTGGACAAATCACGACGCGGTTTATTCCTAACGTGGACGGTTTATTCCTAACGTGGACAATGTGAGTCCTAACATGGAACTTTTATTCCTAACGTGGAAAGTTTATTCCTAACGTGGACAATGTATTCCTAACATGGACAATATATTCCTAACATGGACGATTTATTCCTAACGTGGACAATTTATTCCTAACATGGACGGTGTATTCCTAACGTGGACAGTTTATTCCTAACGTGGAACTTTTATTCCTAACGTGGAAAGTTTATTCCTTACATGGACATTTTATTCCTAACGTGGATGATTTATTCCTGACGTGGATGATTCATTCCTATGTTGATAGGATCCCCTCGTGCTGACGAAATGCAGACGAGTTATCCCCAGCGAAGTCGCCGGGATTTTTCCGTGTTGACGGCACGTGGAGTCCTGACGTGGACAAGTTTATGATGGGATTTCTTCGTGTTAACGAAACAAGCGTCTTGACGTGGACAAAGTTCTATTCTTGTGTTGTTGAGATGTGAGTCCTGACGTGGACAGGTTTGGGTATTCGTGATTTGATGGAATTTGGGGTCCAGATGTGTACAAGGTTACTCCTTTGATGACATAATCTACATTCGTGTTGATGAATTTGTTTCCCTTCTTGTGTTGACAAGGTTGGTCCAGTTGTGGACGGAGGTGTTTTGCAAAAATTGTTCAGTACCTATGGCGTTACATAGGTCGTGGAAGTTGAAATCAGAATTGTTATCAGACGTTGGATCAGTTGTTGCCGTAACAACCATATTCAATTGGTGGATGTTGTTCCCCAAGCAGTGCAGTTTATTTCTACGGTTGGCAAATTCCCGGGTTTCTTGGTATTCAACCATCTCGTACCTCGATTGTTTGAAGGCCGTTCGCTCTTCACCCCAATCGGGTCCAAGCCGTTTGAATAGGGGCAGCTGTTGCACCCTAAAATTTGCTAAACCTTTTGTTTCCTGATTTGTGTTTCATTGTATTTCCTTTGCATAGTTACATCATGTACATAGTTCAATCATTGGCATATCATAGCATAGCATACATCCAACAAGGGATCAAGGGTGTCTATCAAGAGAAGAGCCTAGCAAGAGGTGTTATCCATGTTTGAGAAATCATCCAAGCCATTAGGAAGTGATTGGAAATCTGGAGGAGTTTGAGTGCCTGCATGTGGGTTTTGCTCCTATCCTGAGGAATATTGAGAATCATCAGTGGGATGAGAAGCATGGAATGTGAACTTGAGGTGTGTATGGATCTCATGGGATGCCTAGAGGGCCTTATTGAAGCTGAGGCAAGTCATTGATTCAAGTATGAGAGCCACATTTGAAGTGCAGTCAACTAGGGTTTCATCTGGGTCAACCCTAATTCAATTGAGTAGTTGGAGAGCATCAAAAGTGATCGCGACTTTCTATGTCTAATACAACCTAACTGCAAGTGCACAGTCTATCGTGTAGTAATAATAGATATCGATCCTACAGGGACTCGTAATCAAACTAGTGTTCTCGGGAGTTACTATGTTTAGCTAGGTAGAATATGTTTAAGGGAATAAGATTGTCACTAAAAGGGAACTAAGAATACTATTTAGATTATTCGTGATATGAAGTGAGATCCTCCGTCACTAATGACGAGTCTTGGTACGCCGAATCTAGGAAAGATTGTGTTTTTGAAGAGTTTGATTACTACTCGTGCGTCGTTTGTTGGAGCAGCTATGGCTTCTATCTATTTAGACACGTAATCGACAGCGACGAGTATGTAGTTATTACCAAAAGAAGGTGGGAATGGTCCCATGAAATCTATTCCCCAGACGTCGAAGATTTCTACCTCTAAGATTCCTTTCTGAGGCATTTCATCGCGTCGTGAGATGTTGCCAGTTCGTTGGCATCTATCACACTTTTGCACAGCGATGTGAACGTCTTTCCAGAGATTAGGCCAGAATAAGCCGGCTTGGAGAATCTTAGCGCACGTCTTGGATGTACTAGCATGGCCACCATACGGTGCTGAATGGCATTGGGAAATAATATTTTCTATTTCTTCCTCTGGGACACAGCGACGATATATGTTGTCGGCCCCTCTCTTGAAGAGTAGAGGTTCGTCCCAATAATAGTGTTTCAGATCGTGGAAGAATTTCTTCTTTTGCTGATAAGTAAGATCCGGTGGAAGCACGCCCGCAGCGAGGTAATTAACGATGTCAGCATACCAAGGTAATGTGACTTGGGCATAGACGGCTTCTACGGCTTTTTCAAATTCTGGATCTTCCGAGATTGAATTGGGTGTGTCACTTTCAAGTTTGGCTATCAGACGTTCGTACGGGAAATCGTTATTTATCGGTATTGGTTCATGTTTGATGCCTTCTATTCGGGATAAGTGATCCGCAACAACGTTCTCGGTTCCTTTCTTATCTTTGATTTCTAAGTCAAACTCTTGTAGTAACAGGATCCATCTCAATAGTCTTGGTTTGGCATCCTTTTTGCTTATTAGGTACCTTATGGCAGCGTGGTCTGTGTATATGATAATTTTTGCTCCTACTAAGTAAGAACGGAATTTGTCAAGCGCAAATATAACTGCTAGAAGATCCTTTTCTGTGGTAGCGTAGTTCATTTGGGCAGGATCTAAGGTTCTACTGGCATAGTAGATAGCATGGAGTTTCTTGTCCTTCCTTTGTCCTAGAACTGCGCCTACAACATAATCACTCGCATCGCACATGATTTCGAACAATAGTCGCCAATCTGGTGGTTGCATGATCGGTGCGGTGATAAGGGCTGATTTCAATGTTTCGAATGCTTTTAAACAGTCGTCGTCGAAGACGAACTCAGCATCTTTCATTAACAGGCCGGTCAGAGGTTTTGTGATTTTCGAGAAATCTTTTATAAATCTTCTGTAGAAACCGGCATGTCCTAGAAAACTCCATATTTCTCGTACGGATTTTGGAGGTTGGAGATCTTTTATAATCTCTATTTTAGCTTTGTCTACCTCGATTCCTCTATCTGATATGACGTGTCCTAGAACTATTCCTTGTCGGACCATAAAATGGCATTTTTTCCAATTTAGGACGAGGTTTACTTTTACGCAACGTTCTAATACCATTTCTAAGTTCTGTAGGCATCCTTCGAAACTTTGTCCACATACCGAGAAATCATCCATAAATACTTCCATGATGTCGTCTATGAAATCTGCGAAGATTGCCATCATGCATCTTTGGAAGGTTGCTGGAGCGTTACAGAGTCCGAACGGCATTCGGCGGTAAGCAAAAGTACCATAAGGACAGGTGAATGTAGTCTTTTCTTGGTCATCAGGATGGATGGGAATTTGGAAGAATCCTGAGTAACCATCTAGATAGCAGAAGTATGAGTGTTTGGCTAATCTTTCCAACATTTGGTCTATGAAGGGTAACGGGAAGTGATCTTTACGCGTAGCCTTGTTAAGCTTCCTATAATCAATACACATCTTGCTTCCAGTCACGACTCTTTTTGTTATTGATTCGCCTTTTTCGTTTTTAACTACTGTGACTCCTCCTTTCTTTGGTACGACATGAACTGGGCTGACCCATTCAATATCGGAGATCAGATAGATGATTCCTGCATCTAGCAATTTCTTTACTTCATCTCTGACTACAGTGCTCAGGATGGGGTTCAGTCTTCTCTGATGCTCTCGAGAGGTTTTAGAGTCTTCCTCTATTGTAATTCGATGCATACAGATCGAAGGGCTTATACCTTTTAGGTCGCTTATGTTATAGCCTAACGCGGTGGGGTACTTCTTTAGGACTTCTAATAGCTTTTCGGTTTCTGGTTGTCCTAAGTCGGCGTTGACTATCACTGGTCTTTTTAGTTCATCGTCTAGAAATTCATATCTGAGGTTTTTGGGTAGTGTTTTGAGTTCTAAAGATGGGTTCTTTGGACCTGGCATATGGTTTGGGGTCAGTGCTAAGCTTTCGCTTAGGCTGTCGTCTTTATACGGTTTACGCCAATTATCGTTTTCAGAAATGTCGGGTATTTGAATCTTTATTATTTCTGAATACGTGGTCTCTTCATTTTCAAGTTCTCTTATGCATTCGTCGATTTCGTCTACTAAATAGCAGGTATCGTCTATTGCTGGTGCTTGTAAGAACTTGGTGAGAATGAACTCTATCTTTTCTTCTCCTACTTCGAATGTTAGCCTTCCTTTCTTCACGTCTATAATAGCTCCAGCTGTAGCTAGGAACGGTCTTCCTAGGATAATTGGGGTTACAGTGTCCTCCTTGATGTCCATGATTATGAAGTCGGTTGGAATGTAGAATTGTCCTATGCGTATTGGAACGTTTTCCAGTATTCCGACTGGGTATTTCACTGATCTGTCAGCTAATTGAACGGACATTTTGGTTGGTCTAAGGTCTCCCATATTCAGCTTTTTGCATATAGATAAGGGCATAACACTGATACTGGCTTCTAAATCGCATAGAGCTTTGTCTATTACGAACTTTCCTATGACGCGGGGTATGGAGAAACTACCTGGGTCTTTTAATTTAGGAGGCATGCGGTTTTGAATAATAGCGCTACACTCTGCAGTAAGTGTAACTGTTTCATTATCCTCGATCTTTCTCTTATTCGACAGGATCTCTTTGAGAAATTTAGCGTATGACGACATTTGAGTTATCGCTTCTGTAAAAGGAATAGTAATATTCAGCTGTTTAAGGAGCTCTACAAATTTCTTAAATTGTCCTGAAGTTTTGGAGTTTATTAATCTTTGAGGGTAAGGAATAGGTGGTTTATATGGCGCTGGAGGTGCTTGAGTTTTTTCACTTGCGGTATCCTCCTTCTCGTTGTCCTCCTTCTTCTCTAACTCGGATTCCTTTTCTGCTTGTTCAGTTGGTTTTTGTTGCATGGCTGAGTTTTCGGTCCTCGGATCGATCGGTTCGTCCAATTCTTTTCCACTTCTTAGTATCACGGCATTTGCTTGTCCTTTTGGATTCTGTTCGGGTTGTCCAGGAAATGTGCCAGCAGGTGCGGCTGCAGAGGCTTGTTGTTGAGCCACTTGTGATATCTGTGTTTCTAACATTTTGTTGTGGGTGGCTAAAGCGTCTACTTTTCCTGTCAACTGTTTAATTTGCTCGCTAGTGTGTATGTTTTGATTCAGGAATTCTTTGTTTGTTTGAGATTGAGTTGCTATGAACTTTTCCATCATCAATTCGAGGTTTGATTTCCTAGGTGCATTCTGAGCAGCTGGTTTTTGATATCCTTGCAGAGCAGTAGGCATTTGCAATGCATTTTTGCTTTTGTAAGAAAAGATTGGATGATTTCGCCAACCTGGGTTGTAGGTATTTGCGTAGGGATTTCCTTGAGCATAATTTACCTGGTCTGGTGGGATTCCGGCTAGCAATGGGCATTCGGGTGCATTATGAGTGGTGCTTCCGCATAACTCGCAATTTGGAGTTACTGCAGCGACAGTTGCAGTGGGGTTAACGGTCCGACTATCGATCTTCTGTGCTAGAGCATCTACTTTAGCATTGAACTTTTCAAGGTTGCTGATCTCGTACATCCCACCTTTCGCTGTGGTTTTCTCTATTGGAGTGCGTTCACTTCCCCATTGGCAATGGTTTTGTGACATGTTTTCTATTAATTGATAGGCTTCATCGTATGGCTTATCCATAAGTGCACCGCCCGCGGCAACGTCTATTGTCAATCTAGTATTGTATAGAAGCCTGTTATAGAAAGTATGGATTGTCACCCAGTCTTCTAGACCGTGGTGAGGACATGTTCTCATCATGTCTTTGAATCGTTCCCATGCTTCGTAAAGAGATTCAGTATCTTTCTGTCGAAATCCGTTGATTTGAGCTCTAAGCATAGCAGTTTTGCTTGGCGGAAAATATCTCGCTAAGAAGACGTTCTTCAATTGCTCCCACGTCGTAACGGAGTTGAATGGTAACGATTGTAACCATGTCCGCGCTCTGTCTCTAAGAGAGAATGGGAAAAGACGAAGTCTTATCGCGTCTGGAGTTACTCCATTTGCTTTCACTGTGTCTGCGTATTGTATAAACTTCGTTAGATGTTCGTTCGGATCCTCAGTTGCGTTTCCTGAGAATTGGTTTTGTTGTACAGCCGACAATAATGATGGTTTCAGCTCAAAATCATTTCGGGTAATAGCTGGGGCAACAATGCTACTTCTAGGCTCCATCTGAGATGGTGTAGCGTATGCCTTCAGCGGTTTGTTTGGAGGTCCTTCAGCCATCTCTGGTTCTTCTTCTTCTGATTTGGGAATGGGAGTGAGAGGTTCGGGAGTGTTATGTTTGAGTTGTTTGAGTTGGTACTCAATGATTCTACTTCTTAAATGTAAGAAGCGTTCTAGTTCTGCGACTGAAGGTTTTACAATATCGCTTTGCGGGCGATTTCTTGGCATACAATCGACAGCACTAGTAAAGGAAAAATGAAAATTGTTAACCTAGTCTATACGGCGTAACAGAAGGTTACACTATTGACTAAACGGGTCCCCGGCAACGGCGCCAAAAACTTGATCGCGACTTTCTATGTCTAATACAACCTAACTGCAAGTGCACAGTCTATCGCGTAGTAATAATAGATATCGATCCCACAGGGACTCGTAATCAAACTAGTGTTCTCGGGAGTTACTATGTTTAGCTAGGTAGAATATGTTTAAGGGAATAATATTGTCACTAAAAGGGAACTAAGAATACTATTTAGATTATAATTGATTGAATCGATACGTAGTAATTGTGTTCTTCAGGGATTTGATAAGTTACTGGTGTATGAAATAATTTTCAAAGTTTATTTAAGCAGAAAATGGATATTTGAAGACTCTCGCCTCACGATGGTTATTGACGCTAATCATAATCCTAAGGGACAAACGTACACTTTCGTATCCCGTTCGGGGTTAAAATTATTTTTTGGAAATCTCTAAGTTCTAATTCATTTTAAAGTGCTTTCGCTGTTATTAAAACAAATGCCTAGTGTTTACTATCTGACCTTACCGCAGCTTTCGCTTGTTGGTTCGTATCTTAATTAATTTCCCACTTTCGTGGCAAAACTACTTTTAAATAAGTTCTCGCTTTCGCGACGAAGTTTATTCAGTGAATCAATTTTAAACACTCAGACCATAGATTACTTTTATGAAAAGAAAGTTTTTCAACCAGTTATTATCAAATCCCATTCGAATTATTACTACATATCGATTACCTAAGTTTAGCTAGACATGGATTTGGGAAAGATAAAACATAAATAAAAATAATAAATAATGATTTGCATTATAATAAAACTGAAATCGATTGAAATGAGAAACCTGTAAATATGCCAATTGGCCTTTGGGCAGATCCTCCACAAATGGTGGCAGGATTCTGATCTCTAATGCCAATTTGATCGTACAGTACAAGTAGAAATTATAGAAGAATGGAAAATGGAATACAGGAAAGGTAAAGAGAAACAAATAAGAATATTGTTGGAAAATAATGCTCTGGAAATAAATTCGGCAGCACTTCGTGGTATGAATGCAGCACCCTTTCTGAAGTCCCCTGCTTCCCTTTTTATAGAAGTGGAATCCCAACGGTTATCACTGAAGATGATGGACCTTGAGGCAGATAATTTAGGGAGTAGTGGTCCACTCTGTGGGAATTGGAACTGATTCTTTGACGTGTAATTTGAGTGGGGCGTTTTTGCCTGCATGACGGTCGTCACAAGGTGTGACGGTCGTCACCCGTGTGACGGTCGTCATGAAGCTGTGACGGTCGTCACATCAGCAAAAACTGCTTCCTGCGCTTTTCATTGTGTTTTCACTCCCTTTTCGTCCATATTTCATCTGAGATTGCTTCTTTTCTTCATGTTGCCTTGTTTAGACGTGATCGTTAAATACCTGCAAAACATCAGACAAATACACGGAAATAACCTGAAATCAGGTCGAAAACGGTTAGACTTTAGTTGAATTATGCATAAAAATATATATATATGATTTCGTGTTATCAAAAAGCCTACCTTGAGGTCATGAGGTTCATGGATTGGTATGTTGATACATGTGTGGTGTTGTGCCAAGATTAAGCAAAGAACAATCAAGAATGTGGGGAGTTGCTAAATTAGGGTTTCAGTGTAAAATCCATATTTAGTGCCTATCTTCAAAGCCACATAAGTCAAAATACAAGTTTCAAATGGATCTTTGGCCAACATGAAACTTGTAGAGCTTCTCAATACCTTTAATTTTAGTACTAGATGTCTTCAAGAAGATTTGTAGAACTCAAGTTATGGTCTTTGCAAATTACAGGTCACCAGAGGACACTGAAATTTATCTGTGAAAGTCACTTGACTTCCAAGCAACTTTTTCCCTTCAAGGAGTTTTCAAATGGATTCTTGGCCAACATAAGAGTTGTAGATCATGATCTTAGATTTCCATAGAGTACTAGAAGTCCTCAAGGGGTTTATAGAGCTCAAGTTATGATCTTGGCAATCCAGGGGTATTTTGGGCATTTGTGATTATAGGTCATTTTCAAGCATGTGCCAAAATCTCCATCTTCCACTCCTCAAATGGAAACTTTTTCAACATGAAATGTTCTTAGAATGATGTTTTTAGGTCAAAAGTGAATTCATGTGGGATTGAATGAGATTATATCAAAAGTCATTCAAAATGGCCTAAAATAAGGAAGGATTTTAAATGAATCAAAGAGGGAAATTGTGGTTTTTGAGTTATAGGTCCTAAACATGGCAAATGTCTACATTTTTTGACTGAAAATCATATTCTAAAGACATTGGAGATATTACTTTTTTGAATTGGGGCTTGGTTTCATGACTTATTTTACAAAGTTGTTACTTCCAAAACAAGTCACACATCCAAATCAGCCACCAATGCAATTCAGGTCTCCATTTTGATCTAAACACATTCACTAAGCCACAAGGAGTTGGTTAGAACCTTCTGGAACAAGCTGGGAGCATGATTTCACAACTGTCACATTGAAGTTTCAAGAGGAAAATCAGAATTGTGGATTCACTAAATTGGGCTTCAAACTGGGCTCAAAAGCCCATGGAAAGTTTCAATATATTGAGGGGAGTGATTGCAGATTGATTTTGGTGATGATTTCGTGCTAGAAGCTGAGATAGCAACTGAATTTTCTCACCTCCAACTCAGAATCGATTTTGGAGTTGCAAGCCTATTCAAGCCAAATTAAAGGTTGAAGAAGCTTCATTGTGCATCACTGATCGTGTCTGAAGAGTCTTGGAGCTTGATTTGAGCATTTTCTACTTTTGTTGATCCAATTTTTCCAGGTATGTAAACCTTCAAATTTCTCATGATCTAGGAAGAATTGAGCAGAATCTTGCATGTGGTTAGGACCTAGGTTGATCATAGATCGTTTCTGGATAAGAATTTTAGTGCTTAGAGACAATTAAGGGTGAAGCACCATTTCTGTTTGAAGACGGTTATGGATAATCCTGAGGTTTTGACTTGAATGGGATAGCTATTAATGATCAGTGAAACAAGAGGAAGAGATCTGTGGCTTTGGTTTTTGATTTAGTGTTGATCAAATTCTTGGTGCCATTTCTGGTTGGTTGCGAATCTAAAAATGTGGTGAGATTTAGGGGATTTGGATTGAAGATTTGAAATCCTTGTAAAATTCTGGTCAAGATTGGTATTTAGCTTGTGTTTTCTGATCACCTGCAACCACCATCTCACCGGAAAAGATGGTGGTTTCCACCGTGGACCACCACCTGAGAATGTGACCTTCGCTTGAGCTAGAGGTAGGAGATGATGTCCTAGCCCTTGGATCAGCTTTCTTCATTGACCTTGTATATGCATCTCACGATCCAGATTCAAACTCAGGATTGCCTCCTTGGATTGAAACACATCGTTTCATTTAAACGATGTGGCAAGCCCAGTCAGCTGCCATCTGGTCCTCACGTGGACACACTCTGAAGCTTTGGATTCCTTTACCAGTCAATTGATCTAGTGGCTCTCGTTTTTCCAGCATTTTTTTATTTCTTTTATTTGATTTTCTTTTATTTTTAATGCATTTTGATTCTAAAATCCATAATAAATAGAAAAATAAATCTTTTTAAGCTTTTTTTTCCTAACTCCTTAAAAAATTTAGAATTTAATAGGATTGAAAAATGTTTAATTCATGCATTATTTATTTTTATTTGCATTTTTTTTCATTTTAATTGGTTTTATTTTCAATTTGTTTGACATGTGTTCTTGTTGATTTTATTGTGAATGATTGATGATGAATTTTGAATTGATTCTTTTTGGGATAGATAGCTTAGAAATGCATGTACCCATAGTAATTTTCTCATATTTTTGTGAGATAAATTTAGTCTAGTTTGAACATTGGATATTAGGTGGTTTAGAATTAGGGTTTTAAGATGATACCTTTAGGTTTAGGGCATAGTTTTAGGTCCAAATGAATGGTTAACCCCCTGGTTTTTGTATAAGAGATTCATAAGAGTTTTAATAACCCTTAGTAATTTTTGTAGGATTTTACAATCATGTTTGGTATTTTAAGTAGAATTAGTTTTAGAACTAACTTCTAGGTGTTTCTGATGAACTAATTTGACTGGTCTGATTCAATAGTTCCCCTTAGATTAGGGTGGTGTTGCTTTTGAGCTTGGATGATCATGAAGACTAATTGAAGGTGCTTTGGAGAGCTTGAAGGAGCTTGGAGATGAAGCCTTGTCCTCTTGGAAAGTGCTTGCCAGGAGCTTAGGGAAACTAGGGTTTTAGGAAGAGCCTCAGAGTAGTTTTGATTGTTTCTTCAAACATGGAGTATATTGTTCATCTCCATTCTATCCAATGACATAAAGTCCTCCTTGGTAAGTTCCATATCTCCTTAGGAGGGATGAGTGGTATGCCCAAGTGAGTAGAACTTTGAGGATACCTTTCATTTGTAATGTTGAGTTCTCAGTGACTTCCCTTGGTTGTCATTGAGCCTCTTAACATGTCACCTTGATATTGTTGGTTTGATTCTCCCTTGGAGGTGCTTGTTGAAGCTTGGTAAAGAGAAAGTTTGAGCTTGTTGAATTTGGTTGCTTGTTGAAGCTAGGGTTTTACTGCTTGTTGAAGTTGAAGTCAGGAGCTTGTTGAAGCTGGTTACTGGTTGGGGTTTGAGCTTGCTTAAGCTGGGAGCTTGTTGAAGCCTGGTGCTTGTTGGAGATTGAAAGTTTATTGAAGCTTCAAGATGGGAGTTATTCATGAAGATGAAGGTTGTTGCTGTCAACTTTTTGTTGGTTAATCATCTGTTGCTGTCAAAGCTGCTGTTTGCTGTAGGAGTTTTGTGTTGTTGCTTGGGCTGCCTCCTCTGCTTTGGGGTTTTGTTTTCTGTATTGTTTGTTGGCTTGTGTAGCTTGCCCCCTAGGTTTGAGGTGAATGTTGATTCACTTTGCCTGTTGTTTTCCCAGGTTCGAGGTTGAGTGGGACTCCCTTGCCTCGCTTGTATTGCTGCATTGCATGCATTTTACTGTATTTGCTTGCTTTCTTTTCTGTTTATCCCCTAGGATCTCTGATTTCCTCTGTGCAGGAGGAAATTATGACAGACATTAGGATTCTTATCCATGCATGACAACATTATGTTAGTTTTACTCCCCTTTCAACCCTAGGTTTTTTAGAGCTTCTTTCTCTCCTCATCTCAAAACAGTTCAAAAACACAGTAATAAAGATAATGTGTGCTGTACGCTACGAGCCTTAAGCTATTTGAGAAAAGGTTGTTGGAGGGTCACTCTTCAGTAATCTGACTGCTTAATATGGTACCCTTAGGGTGACATGCGACGTAGTCACTCTCAGGTCACGAGTCTTTAGTACGGTACAAGTTGCAAACAGATTAAAAAACACTTCTTTCGTAAAAGATTCAAAACAAACATCAAAGTGTCATTTTTGTCCGCTTGGACTCTTAATCAGAGAAACCCTTTTTAAAGGTAATAAAAAACAGTCAGACAAGCTTGTGTCTTCCGTAGCCCGAACTACGTTTCCTCTGATCTTTCATGTTGTATGAAAGTACGTAGGCATAGGATGCGATATCCTAGCGAGCAACATTTCCCTCCTTTCCCGTAGGTAGCCGAACTACGTAGACTCTGACTTTCCCATTGCACGAGGGAATACGTAGGCATAAAGTGTGATACTTTGCCGAGTCATTTTCTTTTCTTCTTAATCAGAGAAACCCTTTTTGAAGGTAATAAAAAACAGTCAGACAAGCTTGTGTCTTCCGTAGCCCAAACTACGTTTGCTCTGATCTTTCATGCTGTATGAAAGTACGTAGGCATAGGATGCGATATCCTAGCGAGCAACCTTTCCCTCCTTTCCCGTAGGTAGCCGAACTACGTAGACTCTGACTTTCCCATTGCACTAGGGAATACGTAGGCATAAAGTGTGATACTTTGCCGAGTCATTTTCTTTTCTTCTTAACCCAGACATATAGAGTAGATAGATAAACACACCCTTAGATAGAAAACAAGCGTGGATCCCGTCGAGTACGACGGACGTGAGGGGTGCTAATACCTTCCCCTTGCGTAACTGACTCTCGAATCCAGGATTTGGTTGCGATGGCCATTTCTTTCCCTCTTTGCGTTAGGTTTACTCTGAGCGTTTCCTTTCCCTCTTGTGGGATAAATAACGCACGGTGGCGACTCTTCTGTCATAGCTGGCGCCGATTTTCGCAGTAGCGACACTATCTTGCAAGAAGTCCATATTAGAGATTAGATTTCATTGAAATTAACGTCAAGAGCCAAAATAGGCTAAAAGGCTAACGTGGCCTACAAAAAATAAAATTAAAAATTAAAAAACCTTACAAAAGGTTAATAGCTCAAGAATCTCTCAAATCAATGGACTTAAGTTACTCCATCAGCTTCATCATCCGAGGGGAGAGAATGATGACGTCTTGTCTTAGGCAACTTCATGTGAGTTTCTGCTCTCTTTGAGGGAGGAGGCACCCCTTGGGAGGTTCCAGACCGTGTTGATGAACTGGGTTGTGCCATCACCACAGAGTTACTTGCTTCTCTTGTTTGAGTTGGGATGACAGATGTCTTTGAGTTAGAACTCATGTTTACTAATAGTGAGTGTGGAGCAGTAATTCAAGGAAAGGAGAATAAAGAAGAAGAAAAACGTTTGAAATTCAAGAGAGCGTAAAGATTTCACGAAACCGTGAAGAAAGGTATTTATAAGTATGTGTAAATCCCAAAGGAAAGAGATCCACCATTGAAAATAACCAAGAAATGTGACACGTGTTAGTTTGAGGATGTGTGTAGAAAGTGATGGTCAGAGTACAAGCGCATGTTTCCAAGACAAGTGATGATGAATATGGCTAAAAAGACGTTTTGGATTTGACATAGTGGCATAGTGGGTGCCATAAGCATGGGAGGAAAAAAAACTAAACAGTTGAGCCACTAAATAAAGAAAGGAAGTTGAAACAAAGACATGCAAAGTGACACGTCGAAAACAAAAGAAAAATTGACCTTCCAACCCAAGATTGGTGAAAGGACAATTTTTGGGGGCAATTTGTTGACTCCTAATTTGCGACACCAGTCGAAGATCATATCTATCTAAAGATAAAAACTTCAATACTTGGCATACACGAGAGTTTTCGACCAACATCAAGAGGCTTCAAGTCGAAGAAAGAGGAAAGGAAGCTAAAAAATGCTAAGTGTTTTGACGAAGACTATAGCAAAGAGAACACGAAGAAGGTTTACCTAAATTGGAGTGAATTTCCAAATGTTCAAAATTCAAACCAAGTAGAAAATGTAGGAACGGTAAGAAGGACGAAGAGAGCGCCAAAAGAAGCACAATAAGAAGTCTCAACCGCCATGTACAAGTTATTCTAGAGTACTATAAATAGATGTAAAATTTATTTAATAAGGGTGTTCATTCATTACCGTACTAGTTCATACAACTCTGAGTACCCGCATGTAGAGAAACGAGTTTAACGAGAATGTACGTGATACAACACCAAACTTTTTATTATCAATACGATTTGTCTTTACAATTCACTTGCCATTTTTAACTTTCAATTTTTACATTTCAAACTTCTCTTTACATTTTTCTGCCCATTTGCGTTGCAAAGATCCCCTTGTCGAACGCGGAGTTCTGATTAGAGTTATACTTCAAGTCATTTATTTACTTGCATCTTTATTTTAAAGTCCTTTAAGATTTCAAGGGGTTTGAGTCGAACGCGGAGTTTGGCAAGAATCTTAGTGTTACGTTTATAACATTCATACTTTCCGCACTCGACATTCTTAATTTCGTTTAGTTGGAACAATCTTAACACGTGTTCTAGGATTTAGTATGGTTGATCCTGCAAGTTAGTCAATTTATTATAAATTGATAGACCAGCGGTTGTTTACCAAAAATCACAGTAAACAGCTTAATAAGAAGTCAAAATAGGAATCTTCCTTTTAAGTTAGGCAACCCTCACCCGGTCACTTAGGCTAATGGTTGTGAAACCTTCAAAAGAAAAAAGAGAAGAAAAAAAGAAAAAAAGAGTCTAATTTTGAATTGTTGAAAATATATGGATCATAGTCACTAACAAGCTTATTTACCATGTGTGTGAATATATAAAGGGCTTAATGTGATTGCACTAGAATGAAAGAGAGCAAAAAGGAGGATGAGTAAGTTAGACTTAAGCATAATAACATGATTTGGATTGGTTTGTATAGGTGGGAGCTATATGATCGCACAATTGCGGATTTGTGTTCTTATGATATCCTTAGTGTGAAAAATTAGTACCTATCAACGCAATTTTGACCAAAGAAGAGTTTACAACCTAGAATGAGTATCTAAATGTTTTTGTGTTTCATGAGTTTTGATAATACTTTGCTCGAAGTGCAAAGGTTCAAGTGCGGGGGAATTTGATCAGTTCATTTTAATGCACCTTCTTCTATGTTTAGACTTAAGCATTTATGTAGTATGATTTGTTTATTTTTCTATTTTATGATGTTTTTACAATTCAATTTAGTTTCAGCCTTATTTGATTTTCGTTTCTTATTTTCAGCATTAGCAGCTTTTAAAAAAAATCATAACTGGAGCTACAGGAATCAGATCGAGGAGTTTTACCAATTGATGGAAAGCTAAGAAAAAGATCTACAACTTTCATGTTGCACGAAGAATCTGATTCGGATGGCATGAGTCTCGAATAATTCGTTGAAGTCTCTGACTGTAATAATTTAGTTGTTTTAGGTCATCCCTATTGGGCCTAGTTTATGTCTCCGACCCAGTTGAGTGTGTAATACAAACCTTATTTTGTTTATAAGTTTTGCTTCCGTGCTATAGTAGTTTTTACCCTAGTTTTTATGAAATTTCTTTTACTTTCATGTATTCCATGGCGAACAATCCCGAGGGAAAATCTACCGGTTTCAAATTCTGTAATCCATTGAGGTTTATTACAATTTTGATTTAATTCAATTCCTTTCCAATTTGTTTTATAATTTTTTTTGCTTAATTAGTTCTTATAAAATAAATTAAATTTAATTAGATTGATCGATGTTCCTTACCTAAATTGCAGTTAACTTAGCTTTTTCATTAATTTGCGTCATCTTTAACCATTTGCTTAATTCGGTGATTGGGAATATAAGTCGTGTAGTATTGTCGACACTTGTTTGTCAAAATTGCAATCAAATAGGGATTGGAACCACTTAGGGAATTGGAATTGTAATGACTGATGATAAGTTGGGAGTCGAACCGGTAGATTAACCTATTTTAATCACTTATTTTACTGCTTATTTTCTTAATCGAATTCTAAATCAAAACAACCCCCCATAATCATTTCAATTGGTTATTTCATCAACAAGAATCCTTGTGAATCTACTTTTGAGTTATTATCGCTTTACTACATTTTTCAAATACTCGTTTTTGATCCACGCGCGACAGCGGATCACATGCCTATCACCAAAAGGATGATACAGTGAGACACACACAGGCTACTACCATCAAAAGGATGATAGAACAACCCAATCTTGAAATCAACCAACACGAAAAGGATGCAGGATAGGATGAACTGACGAGATTCAGCTATCACCAAAAGGATGATAGTAAGGCAATTGACAAAAGGACAAGTTTGCTGGAGACAACTCATCAGGGAACGCCCAGGAGTAAGATTGGTTTGAAATAAATCAATGAGGAACGTCCACTGACTTGTTTGGAAGTCATAGCTTTGACAACAAAAGGTTAAAATAGATTCATGAGGAACACCCAAGAACTTTGAAGAAGATTCCCCTGTCTGGGCTAAGTTTTTGCCTTTAAAACTCTTGATCTTGGTCAACAAAAGGTTGAATAAATTTGTGAGAAACGCTCACAACTTCAAAGGAGATGCCCCTGGCTAGGCTAAATGTCACTTTGAAACTCTTGAATTTTCCCAACAAAAGGTTGAACAACTTCGTGGGGAACGCCCACAGTTTTTGCAGAATATGCCCCTGACTGGGCTGATAGTTGCTTGATGTTCTTGAGTTTTCCCAACAAAAGGTTGAACAACTTCATGGGGAAGCCCACAGTCTTGAAGAAGATGCCTTCGGCTTGGCTGAATACGATCTTGGACATCTCGATATTGATCCTGGACCTCGGCTCGCATATGTGAATGCTTGATGATAATGATGTTCCATAACAAATGGAAATGCAAATGCAAATGCTGGCGCACGGAGATGCAAGAGCTGGGGAAGTATGATAATATTTTTGGTATGCATATGATAAAAGATGCTTATGAAGTTGAATGCGATGTGTATGATGCATATGATTGCGGACGAGTGATTGGAAATGCAGGTGTCGGGGAAGTATGTTATGGTTATGGTATGCATATGATACAAGATGTTTATGATGTCGAATGCAATGCGTATGATGCACATAATTGCAGACGGGTGATTGGATATGTAGGTGGAGGATGCCAGCTTGATGGACTTTTGGTATTTGCCAATGCGGAATGGACTTTGGGTGGGGGGAGGGATTGACTTTCTCGATACATAGTTCATTGAAGACGCCGTGACTGAAGTAGACAGAGATGCTCTGGTGCCCCAAGTCTGAGTACTTGGTGGTTTGTTATGAACTCACTTCAGAGAAGATTATCATTCTGCTTTATTGGTCGAGATAACCTGGTTTTGCCCCAGTTTGAACATGGTAATGGTCGGCTTCTGACTAACTAGTTATAATCTGTGGAAGCTAGATCTTTGATGTTTTGAGATGACTTGCCCTTGATCGAGCTGTTGAATGATTTTCCCCCGCCTGTGGGTTTGGAGGTAGCCTTGCCTCGTGCCAGCCACTAAAAGTCAAGTTCCTTCTTGATTGCCCTTTGCTGGAGTGTCTTGGATGCTTAGCACTGATTTTCTATTAAACATGTACATTCATAAATGGGAGTATTAATGCAAAGTTCATGCAAGTTTTGAAAATTTTGTCGTTTATTGAAGTGTCATGATGGTGAGAGACGAATGAATCATTATTTCAGACGTTGTGCTAATTCTATTAGTGTGAAAGATATAGAAAGGATAATGACACCAATGCTGATGATTAGCAAATATGTGAGGAGTCAGTTTACGCAACCTTGCAATAGTATGCTTTCAGAATAAACCACGCCCCAATTAGGTCTTTCGAGGGTTGTAATGTGGTCTGGTTCACGGTTTATCGAAACAAAGGATATTAGGCTCAAAGTATGATTTGTACCCACCCCATTCTTCTTAATGATCTTCAATCCTACATTCAGTTAATTCTGCATATGCTTATCTTGAAGATGTAAGCTTGATGGTTCAAGATTTGCTTGACGTGGCAGCCAACTTATTTGATTTTGAAGGATGTCATTGACCCTTTGGATGGTGGCCACTGGATCTTATTTTGTTTTTTTTTTAGAGTTTGAGGACCTCTTTTGCTTTTAGTTTTTTATCCCTAACTTTTGCATGAACTAATTTTGCTTGTCAGATCCATCGGGAGTGCCTTGATCTTTGCCTAAGTTCCCTTTTGAGGTGCCTGACTTAGCAGGCTTTTGATGATTTTTTTTTTATTTTGTTGGAAGGTTTTGACTGCCATGTCATGGGTCGTTGAGGAACAACCGCCTTTTGGATTTTGCTTTGTGATTTGAGTGTGTAGTTGGATTAACTGAACCCTACCCTACCCCAGGTTGAGTGTAAGGGTTTGAATATATGAAAGAAACTGCTATTACTAGGCTCAAAGTGGTTTACTAGGGATTAACTCCTTATATCTCCAGTGTTTGGAGATTGAAACAATGCTTGTACATCATTGACGAGACTCTGCCTTAAAGCATACGGTTTGCAATTATTGTTTTCGTCATCCTCCCTCCAATTATGCTAAACAACAGTTGGTAAAGAGTGAAGTGAACAAATGTGTTGGTGCTTGTGATAAGTCAAAAATAATGAGTGAATACAACATAACTAATTCGAAACATGCATAAGCAATTCATTACTGAAAACCAAATACGAATGGCAATGTTTAAAGCATACAATACTTAAACAACAATGACAAAGTACGAGAATGCTAGAGCACCCTTATGCTTGAAAGCCCTGCAGTTCTCAGTGGTGTGACCTAGAGCACCCTTATGAAACTCACAATGAGCATTTGCATCACAGTTGACAGGAATAACAGCTGGGAGAGCCAAATCTCTCGGAACAAAAGCCTTTTTCTCCATCAACTAGGCAAAGATATTAGCATATGGCGTTGGTAGACGGTCAAAAGACCCTATCTGGCCTCCATGTCCTCTGCTGATTAAGCTGACGTTGCTGATGAGCAGCTTGTTATTGTTGAGCCACTTGCAATAGTGGATGCTGATGAGAATACTGATATCCTTGCTGATTGTAGGATTGTTGCTAAGGAGCCTATTGCTAAGGCATTTGAGCCTGATCTGCTTGAAAAACTAGAGGATAAAGCATTGGAGCATATTGCGCAGTAACAACATATGGATACAGATAGTAAGGGATTTGATAAGGCATAGGAGTGGGAGCTTGTTGAGGAGCTTGCCCTTTCTGCACCGAGATGGCATTTGTTCCGCCCTCTTTCTTCTTGTATCCATTAAAAGGATTTTTGGTCCCAGCCTAACTGCTAGAACCTCCTTAGATATTTTCCGCTCTTCAGACCTCCTTCAATCCTCTCACTGACGATCACCAAGTTAGAAAATCCAGCAGAGAGCTGTCGATTAGCTTCTCATAGGATTGGCCTTGTAGAGTACCCATGAATATGTCAATTAGTTCATGGTTGACAAGAGGTGGATGCACCCTTACAGGTAGCTCTATCCATCATTGTGCGTATTCTTTGAAGGATTCGTTGTACTTCTGAGCCATACTCTGAAGTTGAGTACGATTAGGAGCAAGATCGGTGTTATACTTGTAATACCCGACAAATGCATCAATTAGCTCAGCCCAAGTGCATTATTATGCTCCAGCTACATATACCTTTCGAGTGATGCCCTAGACGGGCTGTCTTGGAAGCAGTGAATCATTAGCTTTTCAACTCTCGCATAAGCATCCATTTTGCGGCAGTACATCTTCAGATGAATATTTGGGCATCTAAGGCCTTTGTACTTTGAGAATTCTGGTGCTTTGAACTTGGGATAAATTACGACATCAGGCACTAAGCATAATTCCAAATCACTGAGAGAATTTGAATTGTGGCCTTCTATGACTTGGAGCTTCTCAGCTGGGTCACGATACATTTTGATAGCTTCTGAATCCTGAGCAGCAACGAGACTGGCAATGGGAATAATAGCATGCTAGTTTTTTACATCATCATACTGATCCAATAGATTCTCTTCGGTATAAGGAACGGGGATCTAAACAACAGGGGGTTGGGCCTGCAGGATGGCTCCAACAGTGACTCCAGGTGCTAGGATTGGTTTGAGTTGTGGTTCCTTTGGCTGAATAGGGAAGTTCGTTGGCATCCCATAGGAATTGGGAACAGGAAGTGAAAGTCTTGAGGTAGACCTTTGCCCCTGACCATTGTTGTTGACGACAGCAGCAACTTCACGCTATTCTTCTGGAAAGGATATGTAACCTTTGTCAATCAGTTTTTACACTTTAGTTTGGAAGGCTTCGTAATTTTCATTTGAATCCCCCATGATATCCACAATGTTTATCGAGATCGTACCTAGAAGGGCATAGTTCTGGCAATGACTTGAGAGTTTTGACCTTCAACAACGAGTTATAAACCAGATGCAGTAGAAGATGACTGTATGACATATGAACTGGATGAAGAGGAGTATTCCTCCTTTCTAAATTGTTGTGAGGCCTACGCTGATTTTGACGCTGATATCCTTGGCCATGAGCTCGTTGATTCAAATAAGGAGCAATCCATGGTTTCCAGGGACAAAGCTTTTGGTACGGCTGGTTGCTCATTGAAAATGATGAACGTTGAGAAGATAGGAGACCATAGGATTTTGCTGGTGTACCCTTGGAACACTCAATATTTTCCATGAATGCACTGGTTTCATCCTTCTCTTCCTCTCGAGAATTGCTAAGGGTTTAAGTCTCACCGGCCTGAATACTTGAGGCATTTTGGATTTGTCTGCTTTTGAGGTAGCTTTCGATGCGTTCTCCTATTATAAAAGAAGCTTGATGGTGCACTGTCAGCCATTCTTTCAAGATAAGAGCCATGCAAACTGTTCATGAACATTTTAGTCAATTCCCTATCCAAGAGTGGTGGTTGCACTATGGCCGCTAATTCTCTCCACCGTTGTGCATATTCCTTAAAGGATCTGTTGCCGTTTCGAGATAGGCTTTGCAACTGCATGCGACTGGGAGCCACGTCCAGATTGCACTTTTAATGCTTTAGTAAAGTGCTAGCTAAGTCCCTCCATGATTGGATACAGCTTCTTTCTAAGTCCATGTACCAAGTCAATGATTCCTCACTCAAACTGCCTTGAAAACAATTAAACATCAACTTATCGTCATGAGTGTAGGAGGTCATTTTCCGATAGAACATCACCAAATGACGCTTCAGGCAACTAAAGTCGGTGTATTTCTCTAAGTTGGGTACCTTGAATTTCGGAGGAATCACCAATTCTGGCACTAGACACATATCAGCAGCATCGAGCCCGACCGTGTCATTCACTTTCATAGCTTGAGGTTTCTCTTCAATGGTACGAAGCTTTTCCTTCATGGGTTCAGTCAGTGGCACCCTTTGTGGTCGAGTAGGAATTCTTACTCGTGGAATATCGTCATCAGGAAGAAGATCATACAGTGGATTAGTTGTCACAGTAAATCCCGGGGAATCAACATTTTGGCGGTTGTTCTCTTAACATAGCTATCTCAGCTTGCTTCGTCTAACTAGATTTTTAAGGCGTCTATGTTCCTCTTGCCTCAAATGCTTCACAGCTCCCACAGGTTCAACATGAGTGTTGGGAAATCAACTTCGGGTTGCGAACAAGGGATGGGCGAGCTTTTTTGTATTTTGGTCAAAGAATGATATGCAAAATGATGCACAGATACTTGTGCTTATGCAATGTTATGAATGCATACGAGAACAGATCCACAGCAGAGATCAAGGTCACAAATCTTGCAGGCCAACACAAAAAGGTATCTCTCACCTCGGGCGGGCAATCTATTGCTTTATAACAGGGAATTCCAAGAGTTTTCAAACAAGGTCCCATGCACTAACCCTCAAAAGTTGTCCATCATAACAATGATTTGTAAAATGGTAATCCCTTCAAAGGATGAACATAGAGTCATGTCCTAATAACCTTTAGAATAGGGTTCTAAAAAGGTCCTCAGAATCATGGACTCCCTGGTTGGAAATAAAGACGCCATTACGACTACTCGTAAGAAATAATCTTCCCAAAGGGGCCTCATCTAAGCGGTGGAAATCAAACCAACTCAACGAGTCCTAAGTCTCACAAATCAAAAAGAAACCACCTCCTAACTTAGTGTATACTAGAAAATCTCGGGTAGAAAGTTTTTACCCTCACAAACCATCCCCAATAAACCCAACAGATAAGAGGAACACAACATAATAAACAAAAGCACATAAATCACAGATGCAACAAACAAACTATATTTGGCTTGCTAGGGTTCCCTAGCAGAGTCGCCAAGCTATCACTACTCGAAAATGCAATGACGGAGAGGCAAAAACAGAAAGACAGAAGATTCGCCATCAAACTTTATTTATCCCAAAAGGGGAAAGGGAAACATGTAGAAAACCCTAAGAAAGAAACGGATGAGATGGTCGTGCAACCAATAGAAAGGGTTCAGAAGTCGGTTATGTGAAGAGAAGGTATTAGCACCCCTCGCATCCATCATACTAGATGGGAACCATTTGTTTGTCTATGTGTGAAGGTGTCTGCTAATGGGTAGTGCTTTCTAAGAGTGTTCCAATGGGAGAGAGAAATATTGGAAATAGGGAAGCGAGAGATAAAAGGGGGAAAAGAGACTCGGTAAGACCTCGCAGTCCTATGCCTACGTATTCTCAACAGGTATGAGAAAGTTAGATTCAACGTAGTTCGGAGGACTACAGATGAAAGATGGAAGAGTGCTCGGCAAGGATTGGGGCCCTTGTGCCTACGTATCTTCACCTAAAAGAAGTGAAGAATCAGAGCAGCCGTAGTTCGGCCTACGGTTAACTGGGAAGTTTTGGTAGACGATGCTAACATACACATTCTAGCAGTTAGGTGTATTGCAGCTTGCTTGTGGAATCATAGGCATTAAGTATTTGCAGTAGAACAGACGAGTCAAGAGTCTAGATTTAAAACGAAACCAGCGTGATGACGAATCAAGGATTAAGGTGTGAGAAACGATACTAGTCCCTACGGGTGTTCCTAATATCGAAACCACAATAAAGTATGATAGTGTATGCAATAGGTTGTGGTGAATGCAGACGAGCACGCACCTTACAGAGGGGTGTTTGAAAATGGCTCCATGACGAATCAAGAATTAGTTTTAAAATGGTTTAATCTACGCTAGTCCCTGGGGGTGCTCCTAGAAGATAAATCACAATGAAAGAAATACAAAAGCGTACGTTGAAAATGGGAAAGGGGTACATGTAAATTACACGGGAATGCACGAAATAAAAGGTCTCATTGTCAGGTAGCCCAAGAGGAAGTTGTGTATGTGCAATGTGTCCTAAACTAAGCCTTGAGCAAAAGTTGAACACAACTCCAAGCTAGGGTTTCTAACAAAGTCCAAAGATCCATCACTCGGACAAACAACTAACAGTACACTAATTTAGGATTTTATGGTTTTGAGAGTCATTATGTGTTTTGAAAGAATGTACAAATGAATATGAACAATATGAACAGGATATAAATAATATACAAGATATATAAATATATAAACAAGATAATATTCACAATAATATATCAAGATAACATAATTAGGATAATGTTGACTGAAAATAAAATAAGGGTATATTTGACTGAAAATAAAACAGTTGAATATTAACAAAAAGTAAAGTTAGTCGTTAGTTTGTTACTGAATTGAATCGGGATGAAATGTAACGTTAAACCGTCGTAGCTCGACTTATAAAGAAAGTCAAACTGTAGGAGGTTGCGTAAATTGATATATGTGCTAAAAACAAGATAGAGAAATGATATTAAGGATCATTCTCCGATTTAATCATGCCGCACGAACAAGCGAAGGGTAGGATCTCGTCTTAGTTACAAACTCGTGTTAATTAATCGAGGGTAACCTCTCACGATCCCAAAGTATAGAAAATGATCCAAATGATCATTTTCTACATATTTGAAATAATGAAGGTTATCAACCTCGAGAATTAGCATTCATGAATCGAAAGACTTCATAGATCGAGAAATGAAATAAAATCGAAAATGAAGAAAATGATAAGAGAAAAGAAGGTGGTCTCAGACTAATTACTATCTATCAATAATTTTACTGATAATAGTTTATGGAGGTCTCAAAAGCATTTCCACAGTGATGACAATGTACTCGACCTTCATTTCTGAGCAACGGCGGCCTCCGTCTGATTTATTTTGAATCAAGTTCACATTATTTGATTTTTGATATGTCCTCTACTCTTTTTCATCTTTTGGTTTTGGATTCTGAGATTTGAGAAGGAGGTTTGGGGTTGGAAGAGGTATTGAAGGAAGAAGGGAATGTTAGGATGAAGGTGAGAAAAGATTAAATGTTGAATTTGAGAGTGAGGCGATGAAGAGGGTAGGGAGGATCTGGGTTTTCAGTTCAGAAACCCTCCTGTAAAGAGTGAAGAAGGAGGTTAGATTTATGGGAAAGATTTTGGAGCAAATTCCAATCGTGATTTATCCAAGAAAAACAAGTTATTGTACGCTGCGTTTTTTGGAGGTTTTTCGTGGTATACGGATTGTTGATGTCCTTACGTGTTATGCTGCTTATTGAGGTTGGATGGAAATTTGTGTTTTAATGACATTGTGAAAATTCTGAGTTGTTGCGTACTGCACGGAATGTTTCATACTGGTATGTGTTTCTGTTGAGCGTTGTACGGTTTGTTCAATGTGGAATCTTATATGGTTTTTCCAAATGGTTGTGATGTGTACGAATCCGGGATTTGCAGAGGACAACTTGTGAGTATTGACAAGTTTGCATACCATTGTCGTTTTTCTGGTTGCGTGGTTGTGTTGCCTGTACAGTTTTGCATTGTATGTAGCTTGATGAAATTTTGCATATCGTTTGCTTTTGGTTTGCACAGGTCAGGACGCGAGTTTCATTTTTAAAATGTGGGGTCAGATGTGTCATGTGGTGCTGTATAATATTTTCTTGCCGAAGTTTTGGTTTGTTGCCTTGGAGTGATGGACAGAACGGCCACGGGCCGTGTGGATGACTTGCTTGTGCTTTTTTCCTGGTTTTATTTGGACTTGAATTGGTATGGGCATGAAAATGTAATTTTGATCTTTGTACAATTGTTATAAAAGTAACAAGGGCTCTTAATTTTTGTGTAGAATTTTTGTATATTTTTTCATTTTTTGCTTGTAATCGGTAATGGTTTATGGACTTGATAAATGGACTTGTCTTAATTACAAGAAGAAACTATGGACTTGAACTTCATGTCTTTTTTTTGGCAATTATGAACCTGATTCTCTTGTGAAATTTCTGGGTGGAAATTAGCTTGAATTGCTAATGGGCCTCTTTATTGCTATTTGAACCACCTTTGAGAAGACAAATAATTCCTAAGGACTCTTCATTCTAATATAAACTATAGATTTCCATTTAGCCAAAGTATATTTTTCTTGAAATACTCACTTGAGATAAATGAGACCTTAAATTAATCCATAAGTCAAAATTGGCCTTTAAATGGATTGGATTCTTGAAAAAAAGACATCCACCGTGATCTTATAATAACTTGAATCTTGATGAACCAAAGCCTTCAGTATAAACTTCTGGAACATGAAGACGCCTTAAAACCATGACTTGAAATATGAATCTTGACCTAGGAACACATATGCACACCTTGACTGACCTCAATCCAATACTGCACTTGAATAGGGTTTACAAACACACTAAGGACCAAATTCTAATTAATCTTGAATAAAAAATGAACCGACCCTTATCAATCTTTAGCCATGAAGCACTACAACCTGACAATCTGGTTTTCATGCAAACAACTCAAATTGTCAAAGAACCCTGACTGGAAAGTGATCTGGATCCTGAGGACCAACACCCTATCACGTATCTCATAAATCATAGCCTTGAATAAAACATGCACACCATAATTTTTTGATTTTCTAAATAATGGTTAATGAACAGATGTAGAAAAAAGAAAACTATACACAAGTAGGGCAAATTTGGGGTATGACAGACATAAGGAAAAATAGGAAGATAAAATCATAATTTCAAGAGAGAGAGGCTATTTGTTATTCTTGTATACTTGTAATCTTGTTTTTAAGAGAAAGGAAAGAATAGTAGTTTATAACCAATCCTTGTTGTTCCTTGTTGTTTTACCTTGTTATCTTTGTTAACCCTAACCCTTCTGTGTTTCTTGATCATAAAGAAACCGTTTATACTTTGTTTCAAGACATCCGATTCACAAAAATTTAAAATGATTCTGGAGATGTATCTCCAAAATATACTAACATTTATTCTGAAATAGATGCGTTCGGAGATACATCTCCAAAATTTTAAAAAATTTAAATAATTCCACTTGAAGCCTAATAGCTACCTAGAGTTAAAAAATTCTCTATTCTACACATTCAAATTAACTTAAAAAATAAACCTCTTAGTGGTCCTCAAGTATAGGAAATATGCTGAAAGTATTCTCCAAATGTTGTTTTTCCATGAAGCTGTTAATCTCATTAGTGGTATGAAGGGCAGTGTAACTTTATGGCTCTACATTTATTGGTATCTATTCTGATTGAGATAAAAGACAGGATTATAATATAAAGCATATGTATTGAATGTGAACTTTTTTCAAAAACAAGAAAGCAACCAAGTTTAGAATTATTAGAAAACGATTGACAAAACCAATCATAATGTATATGAAGGACATTATAAATTCCTAAGATGATATAGATGACTCAATCCAACCTAATTCAAACATTTCTTTCTTATAGGATTTCCACGTGCTTTTTATTTTCCATTCTCATTTGCTTAGTACTACTTACAATGGGAGTCGTTAATTGAGTGAGGATATAGAGAGTATTACCGATCTGTATTTGTATAATATCTAGTCCTTTAGAAGTATATTGAGTGAGGATGTGATAATTTGTATCCCGAGGTTTAGAACAAAAGTAGTATAATTGTATCTAAGTTTCGGAATGCGGATTATTTGTTTCTTATCACCAATTTTGTGAATTCTTTTTCACGGTGGAGTTGGATAATCTGCATCCTTAGATTTGCAACAATATTATGTTGAGTATAGCAAGTGTGAGTATTATGGTTAATAGTTCTACATTAGTTAAAAATGTGGAGACTTAAGCATTTATTAGTGGAGGATCCACACAACTATAACCTTAATATTTTAGATAAACATGTGGTGTATCTTTCATAAAATTATTTCTCAATGAAAGAAGTCTCACAATGTTCAATACTCCATAGTGAAAAAAAATCTCCCCGAAATATTGTGGATAGACTCACACTTTAAGGGAGTGTTAAGTATAACAAGTGTGATTTCTCTTGGTGAAGGGGTCGAAGGAAGTCTTGAGAGGGGTCAAAGAAAGTCTTGAGAGGTGTGAAGAAACAAGGCTTGTATACCCTTGAGGCTGAGGTTGTAAGTGGTTCGACAAATGTTGTATCCACGAAACTTGTGTCGAAGACAGAATTATGGCACATGAGATTGGGCCATGTCAGCGAAAGAGCCTTGGTCGAATTGGGGAAGCAGAACCTACTAGGATGTGACAAAGTAAAAAAATTGGACTTTTGTGAATCTTGTGTATTTGGTAAATCCTGTAGGGCGAAGTTTAACAAAGCCAAGCAAAGAACATATGGATTCCTGGATTACATTCATGCTGATCTTTGAGGGCCTGCATGGAGTCCTTCACACTCAGGTGCAAGGTATTTTCTATCAATCATTGATGACTATTCCAGAAATCTATGGGTATTCATTCAGAAGAAGAAGGATAAAACTTTTGAGAATTTCAAGATTAGGAAGATTCTAGTCGAAACTGAAACTGGCAGAAAGGTTAAGAGGTTGAGAATTGACAATGGCCTTGAATTCTACAATGAAGCATACGACAGTTATTGTGTTGAGTCTGAAATTGCAAGGCATAAGACTGTAGCAGGTACTCCTCAACAAAATGGCTTAGCTGAGAGATTCAATCGAACATTCCTTGAAAGGGTTAGATGTATGTTGGTTAGTGATGGATTGAAGAAGGTGTTTTGGGCGAAAGCTGTTTCGACGGCACCTTACCTAATAAATAGATGTCCCTCAACTACCTTGGGAATGAAGACACCTGAAGAAGTTTGGTCGGGACATCCACATAGTCTCAACAGATTGAAAGTATTTGGTTGTGTGGCCTATGCTCATATTAGGCAAGACAAGGTCGAACCTAGAGCTCTGAAAAGCATGTTCATGGGATACCCTGAAGGAGTCAAAGCTTATAGGCTATGGTGCCTAGAGTTAAGTCACAGGAGGTGTATCACCAGTCGAGATGTAGTTTTCAATGAAGAAGAGATGGCGTTCAAGAAAGCTGATAATGCTAACAAAGAGCTGGAACAGGGAGAGATTCCTATTGAGGTGGAGCATGTTGATGCTGAATTGCATACCCCAGATGAAGTCGAAGAAGATGCGGAAGATGTTGCCGAAGATGAGGGGACTGACAATGACTACCTGTTAGCAAGAGACAGGTTAAGGAGGGTCATTAAGCCACCTCAGAGACTTGGGTATGCAGATCTTATAGCTTATTCCTTAATCTCTACAAGTGAGGTTCTAGATGAAGAACCTAGAGACTATAAAGAAATTATGAGGAGTCGAAAGAAGACTAAATGGATGAAGGCCATGGATGATGAGATGAAACCTCTTCATGATAACAACACCTGGGAACTGATCAAGAAACCTGCTGAAGCCAGGTTAATCAGTTATAAATGGATTTTCAAAGTTAAGGAAGGAATCAAAGGAGTGGCGTCGAAAAGATACAAGGCAAGATTGGTTGCTAGGGGGTTCACTCAAAAAGAAGGTATTGACTTCAATGATGTATTCTCTCCTATTTTGAAGCACATATCAATTTGAATGTTTCTTGCCACAGTGGCACAGTTTGACCTTGAACTAGAATAGATGGATGTGAGGACTACGTTCTTGTATGGTGACTTAGATGAAATAATCCTGATGAGGCAACCTGAAGGGTATGTCAGAAAAGGGAAGGAAGATCATGTGTGTAAGCTGAATAGATCCTTATATGGACTGAGATAATCTCCTTAACAGTGGAATAGGAGATTCGACAAGTTCATGACACGCATAAGTTTCATCAGAAGTAAGTTCGACCACTATGTTTTCTTCAGATTTTGACCGGGTAGTTCATTTGTTATTTTGTTGCTCTATATGGATGATATTCTAATAGCAAGCAACAATTTCGAAGATGTAATGAGGGTGAAGGTTGAACTCAATAAGGAGTTTGACATGAAGGATCTGGGAGTTGTGTCCAGGATTTTTGGGATTGACATTCGAAGAGATAGAAAGCAGTCGAAATTATGCTTATCTCAAGAGGCATACCTACGGAAGGTTCTCGAAAAGTATGGTATGTCAAATTCAAAGCCTGTTGTGACTCTGATAAAACCTGAATTCATGTTGAGTATAGATCAGTACCAATACTGATGTTGAAAGAACTTATATGAATAAAATTCCATAGGCTAATATAGTGGGTTCTTTAATGTATGTTATGGTTTGTACTAGGCCTGACATAACATATGCAGTAAGCCTTGTAAGAAAGGCCACGGGTCGTGTGGATGACTTGCTTGTGCTTTTTTCTGGTTTTCTTTGGACTTGAATTGATATGGGCATGAAAATGTAATTTTGATCTTTGTACAATTGTTATAAATGTAACATGGGCTCTTCATTTTTGTGTAGAATTTTCGTTTATTTTTTTTATTTTTTGCTTGTAATTGGTAATTGTTTATGGAATTGATAAATGGACTTGTCTTAATAGCAAGAAGAAACTAGGGGCTTGAACTTCATGTCTTTTTTTGCAATTATGAACCTGATTCTCTTGTGAAATTTTTGGGTGCAAATTAACTTGAATTGCTAATGGGCCTCTTTATTGCTATTTGAACCACCTTTGAGAAGACGAATAATTCCTAAGGACTCTTCATTCTAATATAAACTTTAGATTTCCATTTAGCCAAAGTATATTTTTCTTGAAATACTCACTTGAGATAAATGAGACCTTAAATTAATCCATAATTCAAAATTGGCCTTTAAATGGATTGGATTCTTGAAAAAAAGACATCCACCGTGATCTTATAATAACTTGAATCTTGATGAACCAAAGCCTTCATTATAAACTTCTTGAACATGAAGACGCCTTAAAACCATGACTTGAAATATGAATCTTGACCTAGGAAAACATATGCATACCTTGATTGACCTCAATCCAATACTGCACTTGAATCGGGTTTACAAACGCACTAAGGACCAAATTCCAATTAATCTTGAATAAAAAATGAACTGACCCTTATCAATCTTTAGCCATGAAGCACTACAACCTGACAATCTGGTTTTCATGCAAACAACTCGAATTGTCAAAGAACCCTGATTGGAAAGTGATCTGGATCCTGAGGACCAATACATTATCACGTACGTAACCCATAAATCATAGCCTTGAATAAACCCTGCACACCATATTTTTTTATTTTCTGAATAATGGTTAATGAACAGATCTACAAAAATGAAAACTATACAGAGGAAGGACAAATTTGGGGTATGACAGGCATAAGGAAAAATAAGAAGATAAAATTATAATTTCAAGAGAGAGAGGTTATTTGTTATTCTTGTATACTTGTAATCTTGTTTTTAAGAGAAAGGAAAGAATAACAGTTTATAATCAATCCTTGTTGTTCCTTGTTGTTTGTTTTACCTTGTTATCTTTGTTAACCCTAACCCTTCTGTGTTTCTTGATCATAAAGAAATCGTTTATACTTTGTTTCAAGACATCTAATTCACAATAGTTTAAAATGATTCGGGAGATGTATCTCCCAAATATACTAACATTTATTCCGAAATAGATGCGTTCAGAGATATATCTCCAAAATTTTAAAACATTTAAATAATTTCACTTGAAGCCTAACAACTACCTAGGGTTAAAAATTTCTCTATTCTACACATTCAAATTAACTTTAAAAATAAACCTCTTAGTGGTCCTCAAGTATAGGACATATGCTGAAAGTATTCTCCAAATGTTATTTTTCCATGAAGCTGTTAACCTCATTAGTGGTATGAAGGGCGGTGTAACTTTATGGCTCTGCATTTATTGGTATCTATTTTGATTGAGATAAAAGACATGATTATACTATAAAGCATGTGTAATGAATGTGAACTTTTTTCAAAAACAAGAAAGCAGTCAAGTTTAGAATTATTAGAAAATGATTGACAAAACCAATCGTAATGTATTTGAAGGACATTATAAATTCCTATGATGATGCAGGTGACTTAATCCAACCTAATTCAAGCATTTCTCTCTTACAGTATTTCCACATGATTTTTTTTCCATTCTCATTTGCTTAGTACTACTTGCAATGGGAGTCGTTAATTGAGTGAGGATATAGGGAGTATTATCAAATTGTATTTGTATTGTATCTAGTCCTTTAGAAGTATATTAAGTGAGGATGTGATAATTTGTATCCCAAGGTTTAGAACAAAAGTAGTATAACTGTATCTAAGTTTCAGAATGCGGATTATTTCTTTCTTATCACCAATTTTGTGAATTCTTCTTCACAGTGGAGTTGGATAATCTGCATACTTAGATTTGCGACAATATTATATTGAGTATAGCAAGTGTGAGTATTATGGTTAATAGTTTTACATTAGTTATAAATGTGGAGACTCACACTTAGTATAGAAAGTGTGAGTATTATGGTTAATAGTTCTCATTAGTTAAATTGTTTCTCAAAGAAAGAAGTCTCACAATGTTCAATACTTCCTAGTGAAAAAAAAATATCTCTCTGAAATATTGTGGATAGACTCACACTTGAGGGGAATGTTAAGTATAACAAGTATGAGTATTGTGGATAATAGTCCCACATTCGATAAGAATGTGGTGATGGTTCGAGTGAAGAACCGACTCACTAGCCTTGAAGCATCCGCTTAAGGGGAGTGAAAACATTGTGGATAGACTCACACTTGATGGTGGATGTTAAGTATAACAAGTGTGAGTAGTTTGGATAATAGTCTCACGTTGGATAGGAATGTGGTGACTTTAACATTTATAAGTGGGAGAACGCACACACCTATCACCTTAAAGTTTTGGGTGAGTATGTGGTGTATCTCTCACAAAGGTGTTGTTCTAAAATCGAAAAGTCCCACAACATTCAATGTTCCTTAGTAGAAAAAACTTCCCCTAACAGCGGCATCCGAGCCTTTGGTTCGAGTGAATGTCAGTTTACTTGTATCCAAAGTACTCCCCACAGGTGGTGGTTAGGAGGTGTCTCGTTGTATGTGGTGCGTCTCTCACAAATATGTCTTGTTTTAAGAAGGATGTCCTACCGTTTAGAATGCTCCTCGCTCGACCCCCCGATTGTTGCGCCAACAAATTGTATTACTAGTGGAGATTTTCACTAGGGAGCATTTAACATTGTGAAACTTTTCCTTTCTATAATAATATCTTTGTGAGTGACACACCACATACTCACCAAAAACTTTAAGGTGATAGGTTTGTGGAATCTCTCACTTATAAATGTTCAAGTCAGGATATTCCTATTTAATGTAGAACTATTATTTACACTGCTTACACTTATTATACTTAACATATTACAGTTAACTTAATCTTAGAGTCTACATATTATATTTTTTTTATCATCAAATGCAAAACACGTTTGTGAAATTGTATCTAACTCCAGCATGAAGCAACATTCCACGAGATTGATGATAAGAAAGAGATAATCCGACAATATTATAGTTGTCTTTTTTATTTTCTATCATCGATGCAAAATACATTGATTGACTTGATGTGGTAAATCTTGTCATGATGATAACCAATTTCGGTTCTTCCACAAATTATTGACAAACATTCTACAAAGTTACTTGTAAAATTTAGCCTCAAGTTTGTTGCTCATGCTCATTCTTATAATTCATTACTCTAACTTAATTTTTTTCAGCTCAAGTTAGATACTACGCGTGTCAACTAAGAAAAAACTAGTTAAGGTTTATAAGTTTTATATTGGATATCAAAGTCCTTTAGTTACGTTCTCTATTGTGTGTCAAGTGTAAGATATAAGTTTTATATACGTGGAAAAGTTAGTGTTAGGGAATATGTAAGTAATGGGAAGTTTTGAGTTAAAATATAGTGTGAAATTTTTAATATTAAAATGGTGTTGAATAATTTAACAAGTGTACTAAATTTGCACAACCGTCAAGTAATAAAATTATCAGTTAGGAGGGATTTCAAAAAAGTTAGATTTAACATAAAAGAAAATAAAATAGATTAAAGACGATAAGAAATTAAAGCTATTAAATTTGTTTCGAATCACTATTAAAAAAAAATGGTTTTTATCTCGATTGAAAAGAGCTTTTAGTTTGGCTGGATGGACGATATAACAAAGGGTGTTAGGGAAACTTTTTCTCAATTGAGAGGTTATACAGAATCATGGACTCGCTTTTTACATCGGATGAATTGTGAATTAAAGTTAAACCTTTCAGTTTTCCTCTTGATTGAGACTTTTATTTAAGAAGATAGGGGTTAGGAACCACTTTTAACATCTATTTTATTTTACAAATTCATAGAAAATTCACATTAGTTTTAAAAATATAACATGAAGACTTAATTAAGTAACCGGAGATATCAACTCAAAATTTTAGATACAAATAACTCTCAAGCTCCTCCAAATGCACAAATTTTGTTTACTATTAATTCAATCTCCTTTAAACCTTCATCAAATAAAAAATAAAAATAAATAAAAGGTGTTAAAATTAAAATGTTGGGATTTGAATGGGGTATTTATTTAAACTTTTTCTCATGATTTTTATCTCAATCGAGAAAATAGGTCATAAATAAAAATTTAAAATAAATAATAAAAGACACTAAAATGCAATTGTTCGAATTCAAAATCGTATCCCTTAAAGAATTTATATCTTGTTTGTCAAATCAGCCGATAGCCAATACATCATGGATACAAAATAAAAATAAATAAAAAATAAAAATAAATAAAAAACATTAAAATGTTGTTGCTATTTATTAATAATTTTTTCTCTAGTTGCCAGTCGAGAAAAAAGCTAGTACTAAAACAAATTTAAATGTGCCACGCCTATGGTTTATACATGGGTTGGTTGTGTTGGTTGTGGGTCGAATTAAAAACTTTGTTATATAATTTATTATTTGTAGTGTATTAGTTAATTATCATTGTTTCATGATTGCCTTATTCTCTTAATAGGATCTCCAAACAACTCTTATAGTCAATTCTTTGGTGTATGGCGCTCTCTTTTAAGAACAAGTCATTAATTTCTTAAGTGAATTTGAAATTAAAATCAATTATAAGGTATATTAATTTTTAAATCACATTATTATAATTATCTATTCCTAAAGAAATTACTCATTTTAATAGTTAAACTAGAGCTATTGTAAATTAACTTCTTTTTTTGTTTTCTTATTGAATTGAAATTATGTTAACAATTATTTTTTTAATAAATATAATCAATAACTTTATATCATTAATAATTTATTATAAATTATAATTGATATATATTGAATTAATTACCTTTTAAAAATTAAATAATTCAATAAGATATCACCCGTGGTTTATATGATTTTTTAAAAAAATTTTGACTCTGGCTTTTTTTTTTAATAATATATATTTATTATTAGTCTTGGATATAGTTTAAATTTTAATTCCAATTATTATCAAATAAAAATTTCAAAAGTTTTTCAAATTTATATCTATTGTTAAACTTTAGTAATATGATGAATAAAAGAGTTACAAATGCTAGTCACTTGATATACTTAGTTTAAAAAATAAATATTTTAATTTATTATAAATGATATTGTAAAATATTTAAGTGATTTTGTTGTTAATATTAGTTAAAATATTAGATTAATGTAGAAAATACCATCTTTGTATTTTTTTTATATTCATTGAGATATTTATTATAAAAATAATTTAATAAACTTTAAACTATATTTTTTTATATGTGAAAAATCAAGAATCATGGTCTTTGTTTTTAGCTTATTTGTTCTAACATCATATGAATGTAGAATAGAAAGAATTTAAAATTATTTTAGATACATTTCATTTAAATGATACATCAAAGTTTTCTTTTCTTTTATTTTTTATAATTTAAAAATAATTGTAAGAAAATAAAAAAAAATGTTTTATAAAAAATAAAAATAATATATATAAAACTAAGTATTTGTTAGGATAACTATTTATGAATGATATTGTAAAATGTTTATGTGATTTTGTTGGTTATATTAGTTAAAATATGAGAGTTACTTATAAAATATTATCTTTGTTTTTTATTATATTCATTGAAATCATTATTATGAAAAATATTTAAGCAAACTTTAAATTATATTTTATTACATGATATGAAAAATGTAGAATCGAGAGAATTTGAAATTATATTAGAAATATTTTAATCAAATGATATTTTTGTAATTTAAAACTAACTGCACGAAAATATAAATTTTATTTTATAAGTCTTATAAAAATATTATATATCATATCAAGTATTTGTTAGCTTAATATTTTTATGCTCTTTTTATAAAAATAATTATATTAATTTTATAAAAGTTATATCATAAAATTTTTATGTGATTTCATGGTAGATATTAATAGAAATATTAGTGTTTTTATTTCAGACGTTACTGCCTATGTTTTTTTATTATAATCACTATAATTAATGTAGGAAAAAAATTATACAAGCTATAAATCAATTTTGACAAATTCTATATCCTTATATTTAAGAATTCAAGAATAATGTTATATGAAGAATAGATAATAGAAAATAAAATTGAAAATATCTATCAAAATTTATTTTATTTAGTTTTCCTAATTAAAAAAATTGTAAGAAAAATAAATGTTGATATTATATAAGTTTTATGAAAATAATATATATTGAAGTTAATAAGTAATTGATAAAATAATATATTTTTTGCATTTATCTAAAACTAATAATCTCTAACACTATGTAATTGTGCCTTTTGAAAATTAAAGAATAAGTTTAGAAGATACCACATAAAAATAATAGTGATGTGGCATTAAATATAGTGAAGTGTCAATATTATATTATAATAGATAATAAATTAGGATCAATATAGTCATTCATAACCTAAGTTCAATTTGTATATTGGTCAACATAAAAAAAAAAAAAAAGAATTACGAGCAAACATAACTTAAAAAGTACTAGAATCTCTAATTAATCAAATAGTATAAATCCAATCATATGCTCACCAACTTGTGTTATTCATCAATTCCATCTTGTATTAACAACTCAATTATATGTTATTAATCACTTATTTTTCTTATAATTTGTTAATCCTTTTACTACTTTATAAACAATAAAATACATAATATTAATTATTTTCGGACATTCAATTATGAATTATATTAACTAAGTTTTACACCCTATTAAATAATTTATTTTTCTAGTTGTTAAAATATGCTTACCTTAAGAAAAAAGAAAAAATATATTTTTAAATTCTAAAAAACAATAATCAGCCAATTCAAACAAAAATTACATGCCCTATTTTAAAAAAGTATTAACATAAGAAATTGAGAGATTAGAAGGAAATTAAAAATAAATTAAACAAGAGAGAAGGAAAATAAAAATAAAAAGTGGGGTAAGAGGGGGAGAAGAAAAATAATTAAGAAGAGAAGAAACGATTCAAATAAAATGTTGTAGGGTGAGAAGAAAAATGATTAAGAAGAAAAGAAAAGATTAAAATAAGAAGTTCGAGAGAAAGAAGTGAAGAAGAAAAAGAAGAAAAAATCAATGTAGTAAAATTACATACTACAATGTCATATTCAAAAACAAACAAATATTCGAAAAAAGTCACATTACTTAGTATTTTATGTGGCGTATGGTTAAAAAAACTATGATGTATGACGGTTAACCAATTATGGTTAGGTAGGGTATTGTTATAAACATATAAACATATATCACCATATCATCACCGGCCATTGCCTATTTTTTATGATCCCTCGATAAACATATATACATATTCAAATTCATTTAAAGACAGTAATTTGAAAAATTAAGTATTCTTAAAAAACCAACTAAGACGATCCATTGTTTTTCTAATTGCATGCTTCTTTTAATTTATCTCTTACTCTTTAACATATAAAATTTGGCTCAATGCTACAAATTCTTCAAAACAACGACTCATTCTCTTCTAAATTAAAATACAATAGTAACTAACATAATTTAAAATATCAATATTACACAAAACAAAGAAAAGAATTTTTTTTTTAGTATAACCATGTTTTTTGAAAAAATTACCATTTAAATGAAAGATTCAAAAAAAATTTCAAACTAGCGAACATTCAACATCCAGTCGCCATGTCATTTGGCGACTCAGGCAAAGTGGAAATTGGGCCTTAAAGAAGTCGCCCAAGCATTTGGCGACTCAGGGCAAGTGGAAAATGGGCCTCAATGATGTCGCCCAAGCATTTGGCGACTCAAGCCAAGTGTTTTAGGGTTTACGTTATTTTAAGTGTTTACGCAGTAAGTAATTTTTATTGAATGTTTTAATAATTAATTTTAATTATGTTTTTATAAAAAATATTAAATTATGTATTAATAAATATTTGTTATAAAAAAATGGAGTCAATATTAATTTATGGGTTTGATTTTTCATAATTAACTGAATTTTAAATAATGTTAAAAAATAAGAAATGGAATAAATATGAAATTATGTTTTTTGTTTTTCAACATTAATTAAAATGTAAATAATGAAAAAAAATGAAATAAATATTAAATTATAGTTTATGTTTTTCATAATTAATTGAAATTTAAATAACATTAAGTGAATAGACATGTAAAAAATATTAAAATATATTAATTTACAATATAATGAAAATTACAATTGAACAAAAAAAAACTAATGGCAGACTCTATCCAAGCGACCACCGGTGCCACATTATGGGGGATGCGCGTTGTGACGAGGTCTACGGCGAGGTTGTTGTGGTGTGTCCAGTCTTTGTGTGTTGAGTTGTGGAGGAGGGTTTTGTTGGGACACCCTGGCGTATCAGATAAATTTTGAAACATTTGGCCCCAATAGCCGGGAGCACTACTAGAAAACTTCATTTTAGCTGTGAATTTAGCCTCGGCCATCGACACCGAGGCTAACTAGCCTCGACAAAACCGAGACTATTTAAACGCAAAAAAAGCATTTTAAAGTTTTTCTTTAACAATTATTTTTATTTAATTCATTAGACACGGCTAGGCCGATGCTAGATATTTTTTAATTTTTGAATTATTTATTTTAAATATTAGACACGGACGAGCCGAGGCTAACTTTTTTTAGCTGCGAATTTAGCCTCGGCCACCGACACCGAGGCTAACTAGCCTTGCCAAAACCGAGGCTATTTAAACGCAAAAAAAAACATTTTAAAGTTTTTCCTTTTACAATTCTTTTTATTTAAGTCATTAGACATGGCTAGACCGAGGCTAGATATTTTTTAATTTTTGAATTATTATTTTTAAATATTAGACACGGACTAGCCAAGGCTAACTATTTTTATTTTTTTCGAATATATTTATTTTATCTGATAGACACGGATGAGCCGAGGCTAACTATTTCTCACTCTTGTGTTTCCTGTTTCCCTCTTAATTTCTTTCAGAAGGAAGAACCCTAAAATTAAACCAAATAGATTTTGAAGAAAAAACCCTAAAATCAAACAAAATCGAACCGCACCACCATCTGCACTTCACTTCCATTGCCCTCGTCAATATCTATGTAATTTGCAGATCCACCGAAACACACTTAACCAACAATTTTGAATTAAGAACAAGCGCACAATGTTTTGGTTGAGAACAATTTTGCATTCACAATCAAGATCTTTAATTTGGGTATTACACCATTCTTCCTATGGATATGGATATTGCACTTTCTCCGCCGCTGCAATTCAAGCTGAGAAAACCATTCAACATGGTCCCAGAAACGATTGGACTAAAGAAGAAGTCAAATCCATCTACGACTCTCCCATTCTCGATCTTCTCTTCCACGGGGTAATTTCACTACTTTTCTTCTTTTTGTTCTAATGGGTTTCTTTACAAAATTAAAATGAAATAACCCTTTTTGTTTTTAGAGCTAAAGTTTTCATTTTTAAGTGGATAAGACAAACCCACCAAGGAAAAGACGCATTTTTTTGGAGGATTATTTGCAATTTTACTGAAATTTTATTTTCTTGTGATTTATTAGGCTCAGGTTCACAGACACGCTCATAACTTTAGGGAAGTGCAACAGTGTACTCTTCTGTCTGTGAAAATAGGTGGGTGTAGTTAGGATTGTTCTTATTGTCCTCAATCTTCTAGATATGATACAGGGCTCAAAGGTCAAAGACTTATGAACAAGGAGGTTGTTCCTCAAGAAGCAGTCAAGGTAATCTTTGACATGTAACTCCCTAGTATATGATGGCTAAGATGCAACTTGTTACATTTATATACTGTAGGACTAAATTACATAGAGAACAATAGTTTAGGAACTCATTGATGGTTTATTGTGCTAATATACAATTTAGGGTCTTTCTACTTCTATAGCTTGCTGCTATTTTTTTCTCTTGAAATTGACCAAGGATTGGGCTCTCAAATCAAACTTTTTAGTTTATGCCTATGTAGCATCGACACATGTGAAAAATGGCTTGTCCGTATCAGTGTCTGTGTCAGACTTTGACACCAGCACGATACTGACATTTGTGATTATGTTCAATTTATTCTTTTTTTCAAAATATTATCGGTGTCGATGTGTCAGTGATGTATTTGTTCTCCGTGTCTGTGTAAGTTCTTGAGAGATCATCTCTTCGTTTTCATCTTCAAGATAACATGGAACAAGAGGAATTTTCGCCATTCTTTTTTCTTCACCCACACTTCCGCCGTCGCCATTTTGGTCCGCTCTTTCCTTCAACGAACCGCACCACCATCCCATACCGTGCAAACAAAATCACTTCTCCACCCTTATTTCTTTTCCATTTTCCCTCAAAGCTCGATACCACCTCACTCCCTTCGCCGTACTTCGTCGCCGGCCAATCTACCTTTCTCTTTTTTCACCCGTACATACTTCTGTCTTCTTCTTCAACAAACAAAGTTCGCAACCACGTTTGCTTTTCCATTTTGTTTGGATCTGATGATGTCTTGGCGTGACACGTCTCTGTTTCCAATTTCATAAACTTGAACATCATTACATAACTCCCTCCATGATCTGCGCTTCATCTTCAATAGGCAACAACAGGTTTTCAGCAACAATGTTGATGAAGCGATTTCGGTAATTCTCAATTCAAAAACTTTTTGTTTGTGTATGTGTTATTGTGTTACATTTTTAGTTGCGATGTTGTTCTTCTTTTCCTTGTTGCTTGTGTTGAGAGTCTTGTTTCAGTGTGATGGTGTGATGTAAATATTGTTCCATGTGTGAGTTTGTGTTAACTGTTCTTCAATGAGTTTGTGTGATGGTGTGATGTTAATTGTTCCATGAGATGTCGTGACCGACCTAAACCAAGTCATATATTGATAACTTGGCTTAGCCCCTACCACAATTTGGTCGGTTAAGATGTGTTGCACTGTGAGTCCACCTGTTGCTGATGCCACTGCCCCAATGATGTCGGAGCATCTGGAATATCCTGATGCATCCCAAATTGTAGCTTCACCCTGTCACTTTGGTGCATCTCCAACATAGTGAACCTAATGGTGGGTGTTCTTGATGTCCACACAGCAGCATCATTGGGGTCGGGCTGGTGGTCGAGACCCTCGTACGACATCCAGACAAACTACAATAAAGGTGGATACATTTAGTCAGACAGAGATAGACAAGTTTATGCATATAAGTTAGACAAATTAAAGGTAGATGACTTACATCATCTAGCCCAAGGTGGTCGATGAGGTTCTGGTACACAATTAAAGAGTGTCTAGGACATCTCTGATAATTCATCCCTGGAACAGACCACCTAAAAAAAAGAAACACATATAAGTAAGCATCTAAAATATATCTCACAAATTATTAACATACAAAGAAAATTTGGTTGCTAAATAGACTTGAAAAGAAACTTACTTGTTGGCGTACGGGAATGTAAACGGATTCCGGTTTACTGGACCAAGCATTGGCATCCTAGACCAACCCCACGCTTGTAGGAGATAGGCGCAACCATAAAAAGTACATGAATTTTTTTTGGAATTTTTACACAGTGCACTATACAGATGGGCGAGGACAACTGATCCCCAACTATATTCGCACACTTTGTTTATGTTTTGTAGCAATGGTAAATACATAATATTTACGCTATTTCCAGTGCCCTCTGGAAATAATAAGTGACCAAACAAAATCATAATATAGCACCGTGTTTTGACTATTTTCTCATAGTCGGTGCTATCCTCACTTAAGACAATACTGTTGTATTGTTCTCTGAGGTATTTAAGATTTATTTCCTAACCCCTGGGGCGACCCTCGTGTTCTACCTGAGTTGTGTCCACACAAAGAGGGGCGTCCAATAAATCTTCGTAAAGTTGGTCGTTAACACCAACTTTGTCGTTGACGACCTTACCATTAAGGTGTAGACTGAGCAACATGTATACGTCTTGAAGAGTCACAGTGCACTCACCAAAAGGTAGGTGAAATGTATGTGTCTCCTGTCTCCAGCATTCTAACAACGCTAGAATGAACTTCGCATCGAGCGGGTATGATTTGATTTTAATCACATCACCAAACCCACAATGATGAAGGTATCCCTCTATGAGGGGGTCGTGTGGTATGTAATCATGCATACGACATCGAAACATTGATGCATCTTGCAAAATAATTAATGTTTCGTTAGTTTGATAGGATAACTAAAGATTGTAAACATAGACAAAAACTAAAAACTTACAAACTTGGCGATGTTTTCAATCGTGCCTCTGCGAGAGTTGCCCATTGTGAGTAGAGACATTGTGGTTTACAAATTTACTGGGTGAGTAGAGTTTGAGACTTTAAGAGTTTGAGAGATTGAGACTTTGAGAGTTTGAGAGATTGAGAAACTGAGAATTTGAGGGTTTTAGAGTTTGAGACTTTGATAGTTTCAGAGTTTGAGAGTTTGAGAGTTTGAGAGTTTGAGAGTTTAAGTGTGAGCAGATTTTGCTGGATAAAGAACCTCTATTTATATTCCACGAATGCATGTGTCTTGTAAATGCATGCATGGCAAGTGTCTTGATGCATGTGTCTTGTAAATGCATGCAGGGCAAGTGTCTTGATGCATGCGTCTTGTAAATGCATGCAGGGCAAGTGTTGTGTTGTCTTGTCAAGCATGTTGCATGCAGAGTAAGAATCTCGTAGGCTTATGTCATACCCCAAATTTGTCCTACCTTTTTCAAAATTTTCATTCGCCCGATTTTATTTTTAATTTGCATTGCTTGTACAACTTAACATATTTTTCACCTTTTTAGCCCAATGAAGTTGTGACACGTGGCTTAAAGTTGTCTTTGAGTTTTTTTATTTATTTATTTATTTCTATTTGTGTTTTCGTAATTTCTTCTTTTTTAAAGTTTTTATAATTAGCAATATTTTAGTTCATGTTTTAAATATATAAGTACATAATATTAGTCTTGTTTATTTTTAAAGTTTTGTAAATATCAATTTTGTTATTTTGTTAATAATATTAATATTTAGGATTTAAGAAAATTATTGGTTATTTGTTAATAATATTAATTATTTTTATTTTTATAAATTTTAGTTTGTTTTTTTATATATTACAAATGTTTATTTAGTTGTTAATGTAGATATTAATTTCTATAATTATATTATTTAGTTTTAATGTTAATGAAGAAAAAAAGAAGAGAAAAAAGCCAGATTTTTAAATAAAGGAAAGGAGGTCCATTAGTGGAGGCCCATGGAGTTTCGGACAACACCATATAAGGGGAGGGGGATCGTTCAAAAAGGGGGAGAAACCTAAAAATCTACTGTTCACGACCGCTTTCACAAAACCCTTGCCCAGAGGACTATTCATTTCCTGCTTCCTCTAAGAACCCTAACGGCCACAATTCCGCCGCCAACCCCACTTCATAAACCTTCATCTTCTCCCATCACAAGACCTTTTTCCTTCGAACTTGTTTCTACATCACCGACCTTCTCTTCCCTCAGTGAACCCTAAGGTTGGCCGCTGTGAATTCCATTTTCGAATCTCAGAATAACCGTATGGCCAAGACCCTACAACCACCATTGTTTCAGTCCGTCGCAACAATACTTCTCTACCGTGAAAACACAAAAATTGTAGCAGAAAAAACGTTTTTGATTTACCTCTGTTTCGACTTGGGAAGTAGTTCTCAGATGTCGATACCGAGCAGCGGTCAATGTAGAATCTTGTTGAGAATAACCTCGGGTAACAGTTTTGTTCTTAATCCCTGTTATTTCCTTTGTAATCTAATTTGTCAAATTTGTTTGCTGTTATTTTTAGATTGGTACAGATATTAATGGATTCATCTGTTAAAGTCCAAACCAGGTTTTATAAACAACATGTAGACTGGTTATGCGCTTAAAACAGCTAGCTTATCATCTTCAATGGCAATAGAGGCTGACTCAAACCTTTTGTTCCATTTTTTTTCTCAGTATTGATTTAGTGATTTCTGCTTGTTTTGTTCGTATATGATACTGATATGATCTGCTATTAGCACTCTTCCATGTTATAGAAGTCAAGTGGATAGTCTGTTTTATATTTGAATTGAAGCAGAGCAATCATACGAATGGTAGCAAAGTCGATGGATAATTTATATGCAGATTGCGATGTCGTCGACAAGTTTTGCTACTTTCAGTTTCCAACACAGTTTCAGCAGTAATATTGCAGGTGATGCTTGGTCTTAGCAGCAACACCACAAGCTAGCCCATCTCGTAACGCATCCGATTGGATTCTCGACAAAGGCTTTTTTTGGTCGCTACAACAACAACTCATGTTCAAAACCTCCAACAGAAGAAGGGAACGTAGGATCTGAACAACAAAGCTCGTGATTAGTTATGTTCTCGCAAAAATTGTGTTATCTGTCTGTTGTTAATTTCATGTGCAGGTTCGAGCCAAACACGAGGTGTGAATCGATCATGTAATCCGACGTCATCCCCACGACGGCAACGGAACAAACATTAATACTTCAAAGTCACAACCAACTCAGCATTAGTATTTACGCTTCGACTCATTTCGTAGCAGTGCTAACGACAATGACGGTCTCAGGAAACGGATGAACTCACCACCGTGAATCATTTCCAAGCAACAACTTCTTTTGCCCAAAAGAATGAATCTGATACTAGGCTTGGGTTAACACCAAACAGTGATTTTGTTTACCGTAACACTTCAAAATTAAATCTTTGTGGTATACTATTTGTTATTCAGATTTGAGTCTCAGAATTAATTCAGTTTTTGCTCATGTAGTATTACTTAAATTGACTATACTGTTGCGGTTTCGGTTTCGCAAAAGTTAGTTTCATATTTTGTTGATTGTGTTTTGTTATTTATCTTGTATGGATGTGTTACTACCATGCTATACCGCTGCTTCTGGAATGCCATGTGAAAAGTATGTTTTAACTTTGTTTGTTTTGAGCTACGAATTGAATCATGCTGAAGTTCAAAGGGGATTTTAAGATGTGTTCTTATGAGTAAATTTATTCATGGTATGGAATTATAGTTAAGGATGCATATTATGACTTTTTTTTCTTCCAAGTTGGTTGTAGCTTTGTCATGCGTTGATGTATTCTTCAGTTATTTGAAATTAGCTTATGCTGTCATTTCGTATGGTTTTGTCATTTGTGTCGTCGATTTCAATTGCGGTATAGATATGTGGTTTGTGAATAAATTCTGGTATGTTGTTATGGTGCTTGGTATGTTGTTATGGTGTTGTGTTGAATTGTGTTGTCCTGGATATTATGAACAAATTCTGAATTTTGTAAGTTGATTACTAAACTTTTATTTTTTTTTACTTTTTAAAGTTTGTGATAACATGTGAGAGATTAAACTATGTGGGTGTGTTGTATGTATATTTTGAGGAATAAACTCTGATACTGGAATTGTCATCATGATTCGTTGTTTTTACCAAGCGCCGGTTATTGTTGGAATAGAAGTAACGGTTAGGTGTTGTTGTGAATTAGTAATATCAATTCTAAGTTAATTAGCCACTGTTGTGTATCAGTAATATAGTTTTAAATTAGTAAACGAGCTGCTATTATAGGTTAATAAATAAATTAGTTTTTTAGTAAGTTAGTAAATCAACCATTGTTTTGAATTGATGATTTAGTATTGGTTAGAGAATTCACTACTGTTATATATTAGTAAAACTAAGTTTTGGTTTATAAAATAGTAAACTAACTACTTATATAAATTAGTAATTTAGTTTTTGGTTTATAAAATTTACTACTGTTGTGAATTAATAAGTAAATTAATTTTTTTGGTTAGTGATTGAGTTAGTGATGAATATGCTGGTTATGAAGGATTCATTTTATTATATTAATATTGTGTTAATTAAGGTGTTAAATATTTGAAATTTTTTTTGCTAACTATGTTTTTTAATGTATTTTAGGCCAATTTGTTTTAATCATTTGTGATCTAAATTAATAGTTAATTGTTTAATTACTTTTCTAATTGATTTAGTTAGTTGTAATTGATTAATTATTGTTAAGAAGTGTGGTTGGGCCTAACTCAACCCTACAAAACCGGTTGGTAGAGTGAGGATTACCCCCACTTATAAACACATGTTCATGCCATATATTGTCCGATGTGGGACTCTTAACACACCCCCTCACGCTCAGGATTGGACAACTGAAGCGTGGAAATAAATGGTGGGTGGCCCGATAGCGGAAACCATAGAAGGTGGCCCACCGGATCTTAAACCAGGCTTTGATACCATGTTAAGAAGTGTGGTTGGGCCTAACTCAACCCTACAAAACCGGTTGGTAGAGTGAGGATTGCCCCCACTTATAAACACATGTTCATGCCATATATTGTCCGATGTGGGACTCTTAACACACCCCCTCACGCTCAGGATTGGACAACTGAAGCATGGAAATAAATGGTGGGTGGCCCGATAGCGGAAACCATAGAAGGTGGCCCACCGGATCTTAAACCAGGCTCTGATACCATGTTAAGAAATGTGGTTGGGCCTAACTCAACCCTACGAAACCGGCTTATAGAGTAAGGATTGCCCCCACTAATAAACACATGTTCATGCCATATATTGTCCGATGTGGGACTCTTAACAAAAGAAAACAAAAGAATCATCATCTTTATTATTATTAATCAAGAGAGAATTGGAAGATGAAGGCTTGATTGAAGAATATTGCGTGTGTTGTGAATCAGAGAGATTGAATGGGTTGTTTTTCGTGTTTCGATTCGAAAGAGGACGAGAAGCTGAATCCTCATCCTGAACAAGAAACACACAATCACGATCATCACAATCACAATCTCCCCTCTGCCGCCTCTGGAGGAGCAGAGAAGCTTCGGTCAACTAGTAACGGAGGAGCATCCAAAAGGGAATTTCCTGCTCTTCTCAAAGACGGTCCACCAGGTCAAATTGCTGCTCAAGCCTTTACTTTCCGTGAACTTGCCCTTGCAACTAAAAACTTCAGGCCTCAGTCCTTTTTAGGGGAAGGTGGTTTCGGAAGGGTTTACAAGGGACGCCTCGAATCCACTTCTCAGGCTGTCGCTGTTAAACAGTTGGACAAAGACGGTCTCCAGGGTAATCGCGAGTTCTTTGTCGAGGTTCTCATGCTCAGTCTTCTACACCATCCTAACCTTGTCAGTCTCATTGGATATTGTGCAGATGGGGATCAACGACTCCTTGTTTATGAGTTTATGCCCCTCGGATCATTGGAAGACCACCTCCACAAACTCCCCCCTGATAAGGAGCCATTAGATTGGAACACTAGAATGAAAATAGTTGCCGGTGCCGCAAAAGGATTGGACTACCTGCATGACAAGGCAAATCCTCCAGTAATTTATAGGGACTTCAAGACATCTAATATATTACTTGAGGACGGTTATCATCCAAAGCTTTCTGACTTTGGTCTGGCAAAGCTTGGTCCTGTTGGGGACAAATCACATGTTTCCACTCGTGTAATGGGTACTTATGGTTACTGTGCTCCTGAGTATGCTATGACTGGACAGCTGACTGTAAAATCTGATGTATATAGTTTTGGGGTAGTCTTCTTGGAGCTGATTACTGGCCGTAAAGCCATAGACAGCACCCGACCCCATGGAGAACAAAACCTTGTCACATGGGCACGGCCTTTATTCAACGACCGTAGGAAGTTTCCAAAGCTGGCAGATCCACGGTTGCAGGGGCGGTATCCCATGCGGGGTCTTTATCAAGCTCTAGTTGTAGCATCAATGTGCATTCAAGAACAGGCAGTTGCGCGTCCTCTGATTGGGGATGTGGTGACGGCCCTTTCTTATCTAGCCAACCAGGCTCTGATACCATGTTAAGAAGTATGGTTGGGCCTAACTCAACCCTACAAAACCGGTTGGTAGAGTGAGGATTACCCCCACTTATAAACACATGTTCATGCCATATATTGTCTGATGTGGGACTCTTAACAATTATTAATTATTTGATTTTCCTAGCCAACTTCCATGTGTAGCTAACTTAGTTAAGATTTTTTTGGTCATATCCTCATTTTATAACTAACCATCTCACATTGATGCAATTTTGTCACATTTTCATTTGTATAGCTTTAGACAAATTACAATCAATTTCGTTTTCAAACTAATTTTCAACTAACTTCTGCTTAATTTTAAAATGATTTCGAAATCATTTTCCATTCATTTTGTGAATATTCAAATAATTTTTCTCAAATCATCTTCAAAGTTACCTAATTGAAAGAGAGTTTAGAGTTTTCTATTCTCTCTCCCAGTTCACTTGCCCAATTGTTTAAGTGTGAGGAGTCTTTTTCATACTTGAACAGTTGTTTTCCCGAAAACCCTTAAGCTGTTTCACGCTTAAATTTCAAACCTTGATTCATATCAATCATTTTTCTTCAAACCAAAACACTTAATAACTACTTAAATATAATTTCAATAAAAGGATGAAAAAGAGAGAGTTCCAAGTCTTTGGTTCTCTCTCCCAATTGTTTGGGTCCGAGAAGTCTTTCTTAAGCTCGAACAATTGTCTTCTAAAAACGATAAACCTATTCAAACCTATTTTCTTAAACACATAGATGAAAAAGAGAGAGCTCCAAGTCTTTGGTTCACTCTCCCGATTACTTGGGTCCGAGAAGTCTTTCTTAAGCTTCGAGTAATCGTCATCCGATTAATACACTCTAATTATATCAAACATCTTTCATAATATTAGATGAGAAAAGGAGAGAGCTCCAAGTCTTTGGTTCACTCTTCCGGTTACTTGAGGTCCGAGAAGTCTTTCTTAAGCTTCGAGTAATCCTCATCTGTTAAAATAATTTAACCACATCCCATCGTTCAAATCTTTCCAAACACAACCACTCATTGGGATGAAAAAGAGAGAGCTCCAAGTCTTTGGTTCACTCTCCCGATTACTTGGGTCCGAGAAGTCTTCGAGTAATCGTCATCTGATCCACTTACTCGAACCGTACCCATTTCACTCCTTTCTAGATGAAAAAGAGAGAGCTCCAAGTCTTTGGTTCACTCTCCCGATTACTTGGGTCCGAGAAGTTTTTCTTAAGCTTTAAGTAATCGTCATCTGATAAACCTACTCGAATTACCTCCTATCCTTTTGTATTTGAGGTTGAAAAAGAGAGAGCTCCAAGTCTTTGGTTCACTCTCCCGATTACTTGGGCCCGAGAAGCCTTTCTTAAGCTTCAGGTAATCGTCACCTCTAGCTAAGCATCAGATACATCTAACCAATCTAATTCCTCGCCCCCGTGCGACCACAACCTTAAGACCTATTCAAATCTACCCTCTTTTCAAAATCAAAATACTTAACCAATCAAACTCTACTCGCCCTCGTGTGATCCACAACTCATACACCTTTTTCAAAGAACATTGTTTAGTCAATTCTTTCGCGCATAACAAACTCATGCTTCAGCCTCCCCTAGTGAGCAGACAAGCCAATGTTTAGCAGTTAGAATGCGACCTAAACTCTCGTTCAACTCATACCCACCTTTTACCAAGAACATTGTTTAGTCCCTTCTTCCGCGCATAACAAACTAGTGCTTCAGCCTCCCCTAGCGAGTATACAAGCCAACGTTTAGCAGTTAGAATGCGACCTAAACACTCATTCAGTTTCAAACCCTTTTACCGTAGGCCGAACTACGGCTGCTCTGATCTCTTACATCTATTGAGAGTACGTAGGCATATGATTACGATAGTCCTAGCGAGCACATTTCCCCACATTCCCCACAATTCCAAACCTTTACCCGTAGTCCCACGAACTACGAATGCTCTGATTTACCACTTCTTACAAGTGAATAAACGTAGGCACAAGGGCCCTAATCCTTGGCGAGCACCCTATCTTAACCATCCATTCCCCTTTAGCAAGAAATTTCTTTAGAAGAGAAAGAAGTGTATCCACTTTCTCTCACGAATCGAATCAAGAGGTTCCCGTTGATTACAACGGACATAGAGGGTGCTAATACCTTCCCTCTATGTAATCGACTCCCGAACCTAGAATATTGGTTACGACGACCATGTTCTTATCCATTTAAAGGTTTTATCGATATTTTTCCTATTCCATCCTTGGAATAAATAAAGTTCGGTGGCGACTCTGTTTTGAACAGTATTTTCCGCGTCCATCGCGAGGATCGTATTTTTTGAGGTACGAAAGCTTACAGGGTAATTGATAGGAATGGTAGGTGTTGCACCCCAAAATTTGTCCAACCTTTTCCTTCTTGTTTTTGCATTAGCATAACATCATCATAGCATTATCATAGCATTGCATTAGCATTTATGCAGGGGACCAAGTGTGATATACATCGAGAGAGGCCTATCTAGAGGTTTTATTCGAGCTTGAGGAGTCACTAAAGTCACCAGGAAGTGGTTCATGCCCTTGAGAAGTTCAGATGCTTGTGTGGGGTTCATCCCCTGACTTAGAGGACAACTGAAGATTATCAATGAATCAGGTCATAAAATTACAGGTCAAGTTCAATACTTTGAATAACTCAAATAGACTTTTTTCCAATATGAAAGTTGCTCCGAATGGCGTCATTGGGTCAACTAAACCTCAAGGTTTTAATGGGCTAGCTCATGGTTGAAGATTGATGAAAGTCATTTTGGTGAAAACATGTGAAAATGCATAGTTTGGTATTTCTTCAAAATTTAATCAAATAAGTCCATGTTTGTACTTATTTTGAGTGGAAATCTCATTTTAAGAACAATGACACTTTTACATTTTTCATTTGAAGCTTTTATCATGGCCCATTTCAAGTTTTCTTCATTCTTAAGCAACACTTTGAAACTAAGCTCTTAAGATTGAAACAAGGGCTAATTTTGGACCATTGATCATTCTTACAATGCAACATATATAAACATTTCAAGCCAAGGCAAAAATCCTCTTCAATGATCATTTTTCTCACATTCTTCACCACTTTTCCATATTCACCATAATTGAAAATCTCAAAAATTCAATTCTTTATTTCTCCCAATTTTTGTCCATTCTTTCATTGCAAATCAATTCCATTTACTTTCTACAATTGATTCCACCATTTTTTAGCCATTTTTGGTGCAAGAACAAGCTTATAGCAATTGGAAAAAGTGTGGTTGGAGTCAAATTTGAATTCTGTTTTTCACATCAATTCAAGCATTTTCTTTGATCCTAATACCTCTACCAAGGATTATTGAAGGTTTCTACATAATTTTCCAAGGAAATTCGTGCTCCATTGAAGCTCCATAATCCATTTTTCGGAGGTAACGGAAAATCAAGATTGCTCCATAATTATATAGTTTTCTTGTTCCATTTTTGCATCTTTTTCATCCTCTCAATGTGGGCAACATTTCTGGTAGCAATTGGTGCATTTTTATGGAAGTTTCACAACATTGGTGCATTCTTGATGTAACATGGTTTTTGAGTTAGAGGAGCTCTCAAGGGAAACTAAGGGCATATTCTTAATCCCCATAAAATTTCACACAAGTTTCATCTAAGAATCATGGATTTTCATTAAGAAATGAGAGAGTTATAGATTGAGGAAGGTGGATGTTGAAGCATTCGGTTTCACGTGTTCATTGCTGAGTTTTCTCATTCAAATGTTCAAAGGTAGAAGACAACTCCTCCACCGTCCGATCATGCTCAAAATCGTGACTTAGTCCTCATATCCAAGAGTGCAGCACGCGCCACGTGCCCCCCATCTAAACACGGTTGTTTTGGTCACGCAGGGGGCTGGGAGAATGTGGGTTCGATCCCTCCCCCTGCCACTTTTATTTGTCCTCACCATTTATCTCATTTTTCTCATGTGTTCATGTGCTATTCCATGTTCTTTTATTTTTCTGTTTTATATGCTGACTTCAAATAATGATAAAAAATAGGAAAATTAATATTTTTGATCCCCGTTTTTTTGTGCTACATCTTTAAGACGTCTAGGATTTATTAAAATTGGAAGCACGACTTTATCACATTCTGACATTTTATTAGAATTTTTTACATTTGGGTCGTCATAAAAAGGTCAATGCTGGTGTTATCATGTTGTGAATTTTCTTTGACCCATCAATATGTCATTTCAAGGCCTAACCTTTTGCAGGGATCTCATACACATGTTGAGGTATTGTGATATATTTTTGTGGGAATTTTATTGTACCATTTTAATTGGTTTTGGATGCTTTCTTTAACATGCTCCATTTTAACTTTTCCTTTGGTATACATGAGATATCTTACAATGTTTTCATCTTATTTGACCATTTCTCTTTGGATATTTTTGTGGTATCTCTCACCCCTGATTTGTGACTTGATGTAGGGAATTAGAGATTTTTATTTGAATTTTTTAGCACCTTTTTCTATTTTTCTTGTATTTTTGTATTCGGACTTGTAATTTGGACATTCGAACGGACTTTGGTTTCATTTCGGCTCCAACGGCCTCGAATTGTTTGTGTGATGAACGCTAGGGTTCCTATTGCTCATTATAGACATTATATAGGATGTGTGGATCATTGATTGGCTGGTTTTATCATACATAATTGCCCATTAGGTTCCATATTTCCATGATAGCGCGTTATGATTCCAAATCGTAGTATACGTATGTCATTCGTAGGTTTTATTGCCTCGTATCACTTTATAATCGCTTGTGGCCAAGATTGCATGTTTAAAATAGGCCATTTTTCCATTCATTATGGGCTTGAGGTTGAGATGACTTGCTCCCTCACTTGCATTCCATGTTTACTGTTATGAATCCGCATTTCCTGTATGCTGTTTATTTCATCTGTTTTTTGTTGCTTCCTTTGCCTTTCCCTTAGGAGCTCCATTCTTTCTTGTTGAAGATAGAATGTGATAGATATTAGGATTTGCAACCATGTATGAAAAAATTAGGGTAGTTTTCCCCTTTGCAAACTTCAACCTTAGGACGAACTTGGCATGATAACGTTAGGATTAAACTAGTCTCCCCGTAGTAAGCCGAACTACGGCTGCTCTGATCTTTCATACCAGATGAAAGTACGTAGGCACAAGATGCGATATCTTGGTGAGCAAACTCTCCCCTTTTCTTAGGTCGTAGTTAGGCGAACTACATTGACTCTGATTTCTCGTTCCAGACGGGAATACGTAGGCATAAAGTGCGACACTTTGCCGAGTCACTTTTCTTTTCTTTCATCCTTAAGCCTTTAGCTCGATAGTATTAATCAAACCCTTTTAGATAAACAACAAGCGTGGATCCCATCGAGTACGATGGACGTGAGGGGTGCTAATACCTTCCTCTTGCGTAATCGACTCCCGAATCCAGGACTTGGTTGCGATGACCATTCCTTTTCCCTCTTCCGTTAGGTTTTCTCTGAGCGTTTTCTTTCCCTCCTTTGGGATAAATAACGCACGGTGGCGACTCTTCTGTTATGCCGGTGCCGATTTTCGCAGTAGCGACAGCTGGCGACTCTTCTGGGGACACTTTATAGCTGCAGGGGACTTTTCCCATCCCCACGCTGGGACCGTTTCCCGTCCCTTATGCGAGTCAGTCCTAGCGCTTGTTTGTTTATCTTGTGGGTTTTGTACATACCTGTTGTATCTTAGCTTTACTTTCCCATATTTTATTTTCCCGCAATTTATTTTCAGCATTATATTATATCCTTATTATGCTGTTGTGGGAGGGGATTGATTCTGATGAGTGATAAGCCGGACCTGGGCTTGAGTTTGCACATAGACTTAGAAGTAGAGAGTAGTGGTTAGCCTGCTTGCTTAGCTCGCACCAGCTAGCCGCGAAATCTGCGCTCGGACGAAATTCTCTTTGATGCTTCTTGCCTGGCCCTTAGGGCTCGACAAGTTGTCTGACCCGAGGATTGTCGACTCTGGGGACCTATCAATTGGGATTCAGCTAAGTGAGGCCGCTTCAAGGGATGATGATGCGACACCTTCTGGGTATCGTATCATCGCTCTTGAAAGTCTATGACGCTGATGAATGCATAGGATGTCGTACCTTATCAGTGGATAGGTCCATACCTGTGAGAGGGATTGGGTTATGCAGGAAACTATGGCTCCAGATCACCCGGTTTTCTCTACAGTGTGAACTTTTGGGTTTGATATCAGAGGTCTTCAGTATCAGTGATCTATGTCATGCAGTGATATATGTTATGCAAAGGCGAAGCTCTGGTTATTCTCAAGCTACAACATACTCAGCTTCTGATTATTATTGCTACAGCACAGCACAGCTACCTTGATCCCCTATAGCATCCTTGAATTTTTGCATTTCTCATCTGCATTGATTACATGACATTGCATTAACATTGCAGGTGCATATTCCCTTTGATTCTAGCTATCTCGCTTGCCGTCATTCGTGCTCAGATACTTGTGCTTGTAACTACCTATGTGGTCTTCCATCTGTATATGAGGAGTTTTTTACTATTGCTGTATGAGGGGTTTCCATTGTCATGTGTTTCACCCGGAACTAGAATCAAGGGAAATATTCCATATGCATATATATACATTGTTAGCATTTTGCATATTTTTCTTTGTGTTTGCAAGTACCTTCTTAAGCCTCATTCTTATGTTCTGTTTTCATAGTTGTTTCAGGATTGCTGACCAGAGAATTCATCGGTATTCTACTAGAAACAATCTCAAGAAAGTCATGGATCACGTTCAGACTGAGATGCAAGAGATGAGGGAGCGCATGACTCAGCTCATGGAAGTCATGCAAGGTATGGCTCAAGGATAGGAGCAACTGAGAATAATGGTCCAGCCACTGGTAGCTAGGGTTGATCTTAATGGAGTTCTTCACGGAGGTACTGCTGCTAATACTCCCCGCAACGATACAGAGATTCCTAACGCCACTGTTGTGCCTACTGGATGCACCCCAACTGCTGCAGGGGACGGGAATGGTAGTGATGTTGGCGTCCGCCATGCTGGCCTGGGTAATACTGCTGGTAATGCAAGTTTGGGTAATGCTGGTAACGCAGGTCTTGGTAATACTGTTAACTTGGGTTGTGGTAATGGTACTCATAATGCTGGGTTTGGACCTGGTGCTGCTAACCATTGTCTTGGTAACGCTGGTGTCGCTACTGCGAAAATCGGCGCCGGCTTGACAGGAGAGTCGCCACCGTGCGTTTTTTATCCCTCAGAGCGGGAAAGGAAACGCTCGAAGTAAACCTCGCAAAAAACGGGGAAAAGGTATGGTCATCGCAACCATAGCCTGGGTTCGGGAGTCGGTTACGCAAGGGGAAGGTATTAGCACCCCTCACGTCCATCGTACTCGATGGGATCCACGCTTGGTGTTTATAGGTAAAAGGGTGTATTATCTATCTACGCTAATGGCTAGTCTGAAAAGGAAATAAAAGGACAGGACTCGACAGAACATACGGTGTTCTGGGCCTACGTATTCCCTCGTGCAATGGGAAAGTCAGAGTCAACGTAGTTCGACTAACTACGTCTAAACGGGGGAGAGGTTGCTCGCCAGGACATCGCGTCCTGTGCCTACGTACTTTCATCTGGCATGAAAGATCAGAGCAAACGTAGTTCGACTAACTACGGGTAAACTGGCGCTCTCACACAGCAGTGAGAAAACAAACTGGTCTCTAAGGCTCGGGAACCTACAAATACGATCTGGTCTCAAATGCACTCGGGCAGGAGAAAAGGATAACAATTAGTCGTTAGCGGGAAAGTCTCGATCGCACAGCCGCGAGAGAACTAAAGTTAATCGTTAGTGTGCTCGCTAGGATACCGCATCCTATGCCTACATATATTCGTCTGGTACGAAGAATCAGAGCAGCTGTAGTTCAGCTAACTACGGATCAAGCTACTCAAAAGCTCCTACAGAAAGGAAAGGGAAGCCCTAAAACTATAGCTGAGAAAGGGGAATCTACCTACTGCTATCACACCTGGTTGACCATCCTAATGTCTATCATAACAACTCCGCAGCGGAGAAGTCAGAGCTCCTAAGGGATCATGGCAACAGGACTAAACCACAAACAAGAAACTGCAAAGTAAAGGAATACTGAAAATATGCATGAATGCAACAACTAGACAAACAAGGCACAGAGACCGCAAACCACAAAGGCAAGGGAGCTCAGCTCTACCAAATACCAACAAGCAAAGCCACGCAATAACAAACAAGCAGAAGGAGGACCACCTCAACTTCTCATGCACACAAAGTCTACTTCTAAGATGCACCTACTCAGAACTATCTAGATGAACACCTAAGTCTAATGCAACATAACATCATACAAGCCAAACAATCCAAAGAGAAGGCAAGCTAACCCGACAAGCCTCTATCTACAAAACAAGAAGCTACTCCTGGGCAAGGCCCCTAACCAACCTGGAACAAGCTCCTAATCTATCTCTAAACAAAGCTCTATGCAACACCCTAAGCAAAGATCTAAACAAACTCTAATCAAAACCTTAAGCAAGAGGAATCAATCCCAGTCTCCAAGCTTCAGAACAAGCTTACCAGAGAAAGGAAGCTAAGCAGACAAACTCATAGCATCTTCCTCAGGAAAGTACCAGGAGGTTACTACTCAGGAGTCGTATCCTATGCGGCTCGACAACTGTGATCAGTTTACATTCCTCCTCAGGAGAAATTAAACTCACATGAAGGCTCCGGCATCACGGGATACTTGAGAAAACCTATATGCACTAAGGGAACCAAGTGAACAGACCCATAGGACCTTCCTCAGGAAAGTACTAGGAGGCTGACACTTAGGAATCGTATCCTACGTGGCTCAACAACTGTGATCAGTTTACATTCCTCCTCAGGAGAAATTAAACTCACAAGTTGGCTCCAACATCACTGGATACTTAAGAAAGCCTAGATAAACTAATGGAACTAAGTGAATAGACCCATAGGACCTTCCTCAGGAAAGTATTAGGAGGCTTTCACTTAGGAATCGTATCCCATGTGGCTCAACAACATGTGATCAGTTTATATTCCTCCTCAGGAGAAATTAAACTCACAAGTCGGCTCCGACATCATTGGATACTTAAGAAAGAGGTGAGAAGAAAGAATGAAAGTCATTCATAGTGCCTTCCTCCGGAAAGTACCATAAACTCCCTTTAAACTTCAGGGTCTCGAACCTCACAAACAGACAACAAGCTCCTAGACTAAGCCTCAATCCACTGCATCCTTGCAAGCTCCAACAGGACTGCAACCAGCTCCTATCCTGGGAAGAACCCACAGGCCAACAAACCACAAGAGACTATCTCTGAATTTCAACCACAGTTGAACTTCAAAGTCAGAAGTCATCAAGACTTTTCCTATTTTCAGGCTCAGACAAATCATATCAGAACATCCTACAAAAATCTATCAAAAATCTATGGGACACCTACATGGCTCTAGGATAACATACTGAAAAATCAGAACAAAATTCAACACCAGATGAAAGAACTAAAATCAGCAACACAGGCATATCCACAGACCAATCATTCAACATCAATAACAGTGAAAAAATGCAATTAAAATGAAAATGCATGATTAAGCTAATGTTTCTGCACTATAAAACTCTACACTGAATTACGAGTCTACAGAAAAAAGAACGGAATTATTTGACTAAATCTACTATTTTTTATTAATTTTCTAATGACATGTATGCACTAAAGAATATTAAAAAAAGTCAATTAAATGGAAAATGTACAAAATATAGCAAACAAAAATAAAGTGACATTTTTATTTTTATTTAATTTTCTAGGAATTATGATTAAAAAATCACTTATTTCCATTTTATTATGAATTTTCTAATATGCGAAGAAAATAAAAGAAATTGAAAGAAAATAAAATTGAAATAAAACTAGAGGGGGGGTGCTAACAGCAAGGGATTCAGTTGTTACTACATTGGGCCCTGATCCTGGGGGGTGCCATCAGCAAATGGGCGCAAGGCCCAGGTTTGTCAAAAACAAATAATCAAACACAGAAAAAAAGAAAAGAAAAAAACGCCTGGGGGGTGCTGACTTAGCAGGTTTCCCAGTTATTATTTCAATGGGCTTAAACGAGGGGGTGCGTGTAGCAATAAGGGCCTAAGGCCCAAATCCAATCATTCCCAACTCTCACGCAGGGAGGGGTGTACGAGTAACAATGGGGTAGTGTCTCAGCAAAATGTGTTTGGGCTTGGCCCAAACCTAACCCTAACCCAAACGAAACCCTAGACAAAATCATATTCCCTTCTCCCAAACCCTAACACTGTTCACTCACCCCAAACCAAACCCTAACCGCTCGTGACTCTCCTCTTCCTCCTCTCTCTAACCTATCAAGAATCAAACTCACATCTTGAACCCCACACCAATATCAGACTCAGATCCACTCAACCTTCCCTGAACTCTATTCGAAACAAAGCCAATCTTCACATCCCAAGCAAACCTAATTCAACTGAACATGCAAATAGGAGAAGAAGAAAATCAGAACCTGTATGAAGCAACGACGATGCTGAGATTTTCTGGGGAAAACTTCGTGTAGACGATGACGTTCTTGAGATTTGGTGATCTTACTCCGCGTGTGAATCTTGACGGTGGTCCTGATGAAGCAAGGATGGAACTCTTGGCGTGAAAATTTCTGGACGGATGAAGAAGGCCTAAGTTCGTTCTGGAAAATTGATGGAGGAGCGGCGTTCTGGAAGACGATGGAGCCAGATGATTGACGCTCTTAGTGTTTTTCTGGGAAAGCTGATGAACACCTTGAAGTTTTCTGAAACGTTGGTGGAGAAGGATGAATGTCTGAGTATTTTCTGGGTTTTTCTTCGATGGAGGTTGGTTTCTGGAAAAATAGCTCTTGTAGAACGAAGGGGGTTTGAAGGTTCTGGGGAAGTGGTTGAAGTTTCCGGCGAGGGTTGGATTTTCCGGTGAGGAGAAGATGAAGGTGGACAGAGGAGCAAGATGAAGATTGGGGCGTTTCTGGAGATTCTGGGCGTGAAACGAACTCCGGCGAGCCGTTGCGGTGGCCGGAAGACGTTGGGGGTCACCGGCGGTGGGAGGTTACGGCGGATGCATGGCCGCCGGTGGGTTTTCTGGTGAAGCTCAGGCGATGGCTGTGGTGGCGCCAAGTGTCTCGCATGCACAGAGAGAGAGAGAGAGTGGGGGACAGCTGGGGGACGCGTGGCGCGAGCTGGGGAAGTCTGAGTGTGTGGTGGCGTGATTAATGCGCAACGCGTGGGCCAACTCCTCAAGCAACACGTGGCGTGCCACTATTTATGACACTGATAATGCTAGAATCTTCTGGAAGCTTCTGGGAGAAGACTGGACTTTCCTGGACCTGCTGAGCTGCAAAAATGACTGAGAACTGGGCCTCAAAAAACTGGACTCTGGCCCATACGAAAATGACCAAAAAACCATAAAAAAAACTGAATTAAAAAACAATTAAACCTAATTATATCTAATCAATTAACACCTAATTAGCTAATTACCCTAATTAACTCTAAAATGGTTAAAAGTCTAATTAATTCTATATTATCCTAATTAAACCTAAATGATTAAGATCTAATACTTCTACTAATTCTCTATTAAAACTCTACCATTATTTAATATCTATCAAAATCTATCATTAATGAAAGAAAAAAAACTATATTATTTTCTATATTATCTAAAACAATTAAAACTATATTCTAAAAAATCTATTTTTAAAATTCATATAAAATTCTAAACTATTATTAAAAGAAAAAAACCATATTATTCTAAAAAAAGATAAAACTAGTTAAAATCTTATTTATATTCTAAAAATCTATTTAAAAAATCTATAAAATTCTAAAAAGAGATTTAAGCTATTAAAAAATACAAAAACTCTATTTAAATTCCAGAAAAATCTATAAAGCCTATTAAAAATCCGCAAAAGTCTATAAAAATCCTAAAAAATGCAGATGAATGCAAATGACCCCCATAAAAGAGCGCACGAGACCAGATCGAATCGAACAGAGATCCCGGGCATCAGAATATCCTCAAAATCACTGTGCAAGCTAAAAATCACCGAGGAGCGCACAATTTCCTGAAAATAAAACCCTGGTGATCTGGACTGGATCTGCCATATTTGATAGACGAAAATCAAGCTGTAAACTCTGATATCCTCCGTTTGTGCACAAATATCACATGTCTGAGCTGCGAATATGAATTTAACCCACGAGTCAGATAGGAGAATCGGTTGGTCAAATTTTAGGGTGCAACAGCTGGGTATGGTTACACCGTCAATAGAAACGTCTATGGTCCGGAGGGTGCCTACGCAGGGTATGGCAATGGGGACCAACGATGGAATGAAGATCATCAGGACGACGTGTTCTCTATGAGGGATGTAGGTGCTGAGTTGCCTGCTGAAGCTGATCGTAGATTCAGGATGCTGGAGGAACAGATGAGGAACATAATGAATCAGGACTCCATGGGGCTCGACATGGCCAATTTAGGGCTGATCCCTGATTTACGAGTGTCGTACAAGTTCAAAGTTCCTACCTTCGATAAATACAAAGGTGTCACTTGCCCGAGGGTGCACATACGTTCATACTACAGAAAAATGTCAGCCTATTCAAATGATGAGAAGATGCTCATGCACTTTTTTCAGGATAGCCTGTCAGGGTCGTCGCTCAAATGGTATATGGGTTTGGAACCCTCTCAGGTTCGCAGTTGGAAGGGTTTGGCTGAAGCATTCGTGAAGCATTACCAGTACAATAGTGACCTTGCTCCCAACAGGGTCCAACTTCAAAATGTCGTCCAGAATAGCGGGGAATCTTTCAAAGAGTACGCCCAGAGGTGGCGTGAGCTTGCAGCCAGAGTGCAACCCCCAATGGTAGAGAGAGAGAGTTGATTGACCTGTTTGTATCAACGTTATCTGGGATGTACTATGAAAAGCTCGTCAACTGTATGTCCGGGAGTTTCTCTAACCTTGTCATCACTGGTGAGCGTATAGAAAACGGCATCAAGATTGGGAAAATTCAGGCCGTAGAAGTACCTTCGTCAGGTGGAGGAAAGAAAGTGTTCGAAAATAAGAAGCGTGAAGGCGAAGCTAATTCTGTATCAAGCTCTCGGGGTAGAGGCAGAGGTAGATATCAAGATCAGTGTCATCATCATCAGGCTACAAGTGTTATCATTCCAATACCACCATAACAACAACAACCACAACAGCAGCAGCAGAATCAACAGGGCTACAGGAAGTACCAGAATTCGAGGGGAGCAAATAGAGTATTCGATACGCCGCCAATGCCGTACTCCCAGATGCTTCAGACGTTACTACAACTGCAGTTAATCCAGAAGAGAACCTTGGCCCCTCTGACAGGCCGACCACCACCTGGCTATGATGAAATTGCCCGCTGCGAATTCCACTCGGGGGCACCCGGGCACAACATTAACGATTGTAAGGCTTTTAAGCACAAGCTACAAGATTTGATTGACAGTAAAGCCATAAACTTCTCGCATGAAGCGCCCAACGTGGTACAGAATCCTCTGCCAAACCACGGACAAGCCGGAAGCGGTTGAGTCGCCCACAAGTCAAGATACAAGAAGCCCAGTCCTCAGAAGCTGGCAATCTGTATTTTGCATGTCATTGCTTTACATTTGTAGTTTCTTTCCTGTCTATGTGCATTTCACTTGTAAATCTTGTTGTTTTCAATTGATATTGATAAATGAAATAAATATGCATGTTTTGAATTAATCCATTCGTGTTCACTTTATTGCTATCTTTTATTTCAAACGCTTGTTTAAGTGGAATCCGGGGAGGATGACGAAACCGAAAAACGTGTAAACTTCCGATTGTATGCTATTGGATAGAAAAACCTGTTGACGATATACAGGCATTGTTTCAAATCCATAAATACCAGAGATATAAGGAAGATAATCCCTTGTCAACCACGTTGAGCCTTATAGTAGGAGTTTCTTTCTGAAAATGAAAAACCCTCAATCTTAACCTGGGGCAGGGTAGGCGTCAGTTAATTTGACCAAGCGTCCGAATTGCAAAAGGAATGTCCGTTCAAGGATAAATCACACCTGTATAGGTCGTGCCTAAAGGACCACAATGGTTAAACCTTGCCGATAAGGAGTGAAACAGTCACAATCTCTTTTAACAAGTCAGACAAGCCGGTGTCACATGATTTGTTCAAAAAAAAATCAAAAGAAAAAGCCTGCTAAGTCGAATCTTGTGAATAAGCGACTTAGGCAAAAATCAGGGTATCCCGCTGGACTTCAAAATCAGAAACTCAAAAGAGTTAGTCCAGGCAGAAATTAGGGAACGGAAAAAGCGGAAAAAAAACGAAAAGGATTACAAGAGAAAAAATCCTCAAACAAGAACGAGATCGTATGACCCAGGCACTACAAAGACAGAAAGGGAATGACTGTCACTTCAGAAAGCAGGTGGTTTCCTGAACCATCACTCCTATCATTCCACCATTGAAAGGTGAACGCTAAGGTCAAATTAGTTGAACATCGGATTGGAGAACATCAAGGAGAATGGGTGGGTTAAAATGAATTTTGAGCCTTATATCCTTCCTTGTTAACCGTGAACCCGACCACGTTACAACCTTCAAAAGTCCTAATTGAAACAGGTTTAGTTTGAGAGCATACTTCGGTAAAGATCACATCGAAACTGACTCCAAAAAGGATTCCTCTTACAACGTTGTATTAATTTTGACACTTTGATAATTGATTCGTTCATTATATGTCATAATTTTTTCCGGTGAACAGGATTGGGTTTTGAAAAAAAACTGTCATATGCATTGCGAGTAAGCGCTCGACCACAAGAAAGTTTCCATAGTGGAAAGTTTGATCAGGATAGAATGTAGAACGCCTGAATACTCCGTTGAGTTGTGGCCAGCTATTATCAAATAACCCCCAGTAAGGTCATCCATCCAAGAATCAGTTAATCTGGGGCAATCAAGTCGAGATTTGGTAAATCTCTCGCAATCAGGGGTACCGCTCCGCAAACTAGTCAATCAGAGGCAAAACCATTACAAGGCTGGGGCATGCCACCCTATGAGGAAAAGAATTTGTTCTTCTCCATACCTCTAGAGCTTATTCGAACCATTCAACCAAGGATCCTCTCACGGTCCAGATCCTGGGGCAAGCCATCTCGGGGTCGTCTCATGGCAAGCTATTCTCTTCTCAGCGTAGACCTTTCCAAGAATCAGACTGGGGCAGGGGCATTACGCTTGGGGCGATTTCTCAGAGAGATTCAGATGAAGCTCATTTTTCCAACAATCAAAGATCATTCCCCAGCAGTTGGTCAGGCGTACCTCTAATCCCCACAGAGTACGAGTATGGGTTTTTTCCCCAGCGAGTCGAGATCAGATTTCTCTCCACCAGGCATGTGTGGAATATCCTCCAGCAGGTCGTTTGTGACCCCCAACAGTGTAAGGTGTGTTCCAGGGAGGTCATGCAGGACCTTTACTCCGTCCCTCAGCAAGAGTTGCTCATCACCAGCAGAGACTTGTTCATCTCCGGTAAAATTTGTAACTCCAGGTTTGTTGGTATGTCCCTCAGCAGAGTTGTGATCCTATCTTCCAAAGTTGTTCAGAGTTTTTCTCCCCAGCATGGAGCTGTGGCATTCAAACATCAGTTTTACATTGAGTATTCAGGCTCCGGTCAGTACGTTGAGTGTTCAGACTCCGGTAAAATCAAGCAAGGGTCCAGACCCCTATTAGTGTTCGTGGCTATTCCGTCGAGTATCCAGGCTCCGGTAATCTCCAGTTTGTATTGATTCTTTCTCTCGTCGAGTATCCGGACTCCGATAAAGATTTTATAAGGTGATCTTGATAAGTATTTGTAGTATTCTCTTTCCGGTTTGTATCTTTGTTGAGTATCCAGGCTCCGATTTGTGTTTTCGTCGAGTTTTCAGACTCCGATTTATTGCTTCGTCGAGTATCCAGGCTCCGGTGTGTTGTTTCGTCGAGCATCTAGGCTCCGATTTGTAGCTTCGTTGAGTGTCCAGGCTCTGGTGCGTATTCGTCCATCGAGTATCCAGGCTCCGTTTGCTGCTTCGTTGAGTGTTCTGGCTCCGGTGTGTTTTCGTTGAGTTTTCAGACTCCGGTGTGTTTTCGTCGAGCATCCAGGCTCCGATTTGTAGCTTCGTTGAGTATCCAGGCTCCGGTGTGTTTCCGTTGAGTGTTCAGACTCCGATTTGTTTGCTTCGTTGAGTGTTCAGACTCCGGTGTGTTTTCGTTGAGTATCCAGGCTCTGATTTGTTGCTTCGTTGAGTATCCAGGCTCCGATTAGTAGTTTCGTCGATTTTTCAGACTCCGGTTTATTGTGTTGAGTGTTTAGACTCCGGTATGTTTTCGTTGAGTTGTCAGACTCCGGTTTTTTGCGTTGAGTGTTCAGACTCCAATGTGTTACGTTGAACGTTCAGGCTCCGACTCCTCCATTGAATATCCAGATTCCGGTGAAATTTCCAATTTGTAACGTTTTGCTTTGTCCGTTGAGTGTTCGGACTCCGATAAAGGTAGTTGGGTATACAGATCCTAGTAAGTGTTGTGATAATACTCTCTCTCCGTTGAATGTCCAGATTCCGGTGAATGTTCGGTTTGTGATGTATTGTTTCGTCCGTCGAGTATCCAGGCTCCGGTAAATCCCCAGTGAAATCACCAGTTACGTCGAGCGTCCAGGCTCCGGTCAGTGCGTTGAGTATCCAGATTTCGACAGATTTTGATGTGGTTCTATCGTGCGTTGAGTATCCAGATTTCGACGATTCGAAAGATTGTTCTTTGGCCCAGGTGGTGTTCATACTAAGGCCAGTTACGTGTTTCCTAAAGCAGAGTTACTTGATTAAGTTTCTCTTTCCCTCGACGGGATGTTCAAGATGTTCATTATGTTCGGTTTCTTCATAGATTCTATCCCAATCAGAGTTTGCAGTTTACTTCTGCGGTTGGCAAATTTTCGGGTTCTTTTGGTATTCAACCGTCTTTTACCTTGATTGATTGAAAGTTGTTCGCTTTTCACTCATTCAGATCCAAGTCGCTTGAATAGGGGCAGCTGTTGCACCCCAAAATTTGCCCAACCTTTTCCTTCTTGTTTTTGCATTAGCATAACATCATCATAGCATTATCATAGCATTGCATTAGCATTTATGCAGGGGACCAAGTGTGATATACATCGAGAGAGGCCTATCTAGAGGTTTTATTCGAGCTTGAGGAGTCACTAAAGTCACCAGGAAGTGGTTCATGCCCTTGAGAAGTTCAGATGCTTGTGTGGGGTTCATCCCCTGACTTAGAGGACAACTGAAGATTATCAATGAATCAGGTCATAAAATTACAGGTCAAGTTCAATACATTGCATAACTCAAATAGACTTTTTTCCAACATGAAAGTTGCTCTGAATTGCGTCATTGGGTCAACTAAACCTCAAGGTTTTAATGGGCTAGCTCATGGTTGAAGATTGATGAAAGTCATTTTGGTGAAAACATGTGAAAAGGCATAGTTTGGTATTTCTTCAAAATTTAATCAAATAAGTCCATGTTTGTACTTATTTTGAGTGGAAATCTCATTTTAAGAACAATGACACTTTTACATTTTTCATTTGAAGCTTTTATCATGGCCCATTTCAAGTTTTCTTCATTCTTAAGCAACACTTTGAAACTAAGCCCTTAAGATTGAAACAAGGGCTAATTTTGGACCATTGATCATTCTTACAATGCAACATATATAAACATTTCAAGCCAAGGCAAAAATCCTCTTCCATGATCATTTTTCTCACTGTTGCACCCCAAAATTTGCCCTCTTTCAAGGCTTGACTCATTTCTTCATTTCTTTCAAATTCAATGACATAAGGGAGGCCCATCATTCTAAATTCAAGGTTCATGAATTTAAGGCTAGATTCAAGAATATTACAAAGAGAAATTTCATGACATTTGCAAGAATGTCACATTTGTTACAAAATCCAAACTCTTGGTAATACTTAGGAAATTAGGCTATTTCTAGTCTTAATTCAAGATTCTAAATAACTTCATGCCATGGTATCCCCCATGCTCCATCAAGTCCACATGGTCCTCTTTGTGTTTACCAACATGAAAGGAAATTATTTAAGAGTTAATTCAATATTGGAATATCTCAAGACCAATACCATGCATGTTCAACCATGAGCAATTTGAATATGGTCCAAAACAGCCTCATGCAAGAAGTGGCAATGTGTATCATATTACAAAATCATTTTATGTCACAAAACCAAGGCTATAAGATTATGTTGATACATCTACACATCAAAAATCAGAATTTGAAAATGATGTCCAAAAGGTAGTGTTATTGGTTACATGTGTGTGTCCAAGCATAAGCCAACCAATGGATACAAGGATGAAGGGCAAGGTAGAGTGCTGCAGAAAAATACAGCAAAACAGGCCTAGAAATGGAAAGATGTGGGGCTGCACCAAGAAAGAGGTGATAAGTACTCCCAAAAATGGAAACTTTGAAGATTGAAAGTTGTGCAAGAGCTATGCTTTTGGTACAGCAGAAAATGCAGCAAAAAACATACTAGAAATGGAAGGAAAGTGGGGATGCACCAAAAGGTGGTAAAAAATATTGCCAAGAATGGGAATTCTGAAAATAGAGAAGTGTGCAAGAGCTGTGGTTTTGGTACAGCAGAAAATGCAGCAGAAAAAGAGAGATAACGAGGCTTGGAGGTTGCACAAAAGGATTCACAACATTTTGAGATAGAGATATTGAGAGCAAAGAGTAAGAGAGAAAACCAGAAAAATAGAGAGAGCAAACAAAACCCTAAAAACCAGAAAAAGAAGAGGGTGAGAGAGAACGGAGAGGATCATTGAGAAACAAAACCTTCACAACACAAGGTGAGGAGTGGTGAAGCATATTCAACCAGAACCAAGGAGGACTTGCAAGAAGAATAGAAAGCTCTTGGGTATCCATTTCTTCAAACCTTTCTCCCTTTACTTTTTGCTTTTATATTCATTTCATTTATTCTCTTGTATGTTGTTGTACTGTATATATCATGTAAGGTCCTAAAAGGGACCAAGAAACCCTTTTGAAAGAACCACAAAAAGAAGCAAAAAAAACAAGAGAAAAGTTTGGATTTTTTATCTGGAACCCTGACACGGGCCGTGTCACACGACACGGCCAGCCGTGTTGCATCTCTGTGTGGCTTTTCAAAGTGCAAAATGCCCAGGGCTCACAACACGGGCCGTGTCATACAACACCGCCACCCGTGTTATGCCTCTGTTTGAGGTTTCAAATGTGTAAAATCCCCATGACCCCTGACACGGGCCGTGTCACACAACACGGCCACCCGTGTCACACTTCTGTTTGCCCTAAAAAATCGTTTTTCTCCCAGACCTTGTGACACGGGCCGTGTCATGCAACACGGGCGGCCATGTCACGCCGCTATTTACCTCAAAAACCCTAAGTTTCCTGAAACTGTGACACAGGCCGTGTCACACAACACGGCCACCCGTGTCACACTTCTGTTTGCCCTAAAAAATCGTTTTTCTCCCAGACCTTGTGACACGGGCCGTGTCATGCAACACGGGCGGCCATGTCACGCCGTTGTTTGCCTCAAAAACCCTAAGTTTCCTGGAACTGTGACATGGGTCGTGTCACACAACACGGCCGCCCGTGTCAGACCCCTATTTTTCACGTTTTTTCTTCGTGCCGTTTTTTTTGTGTTTCGTTTTTTTTAAGCCGGTTAACCCGTTGTGATTGTTTGGTTTTTGTACATGTTTATTGTCGGTCATTTTTGACCTTTGGTTCTAAAAACTATTTTCAAGAAAACAAACTCTCGATTCTCATCGAGCCATTTTTGACCTTGTAAGCCGATTGCCTTGTGTGTCGCCATCGACCTTCCTCGCTTCACCGCGAACCTTTTCAAGAAATTAAACCCTTGACCCAACGTCAAGCGGATTTTCTCAAACGATTGTTAAGCCAATTCACCATATTTAATAAAAGGGTAAAGTTCTCTTTGTATTGAACTAAAGAGAGGGGATTGAGTGTAGACTTCTTCCTCTCCGAGTGTTGAAATGCTCACTGTAGTGTGGGTGGTTTTGACACTCGTCTTTCAATACGAAGATGTTTTCATCCACACCTTTTTCTCCTAAAAAACCTCGGCCCCGTACCGAGTGCATTTTCAAAACACTTACAATAAATAAATCGATTCTCTTTGTATTGAACTAAAAAGAGAGGATTAAGTGTAGACTTCTTCCTCTCCGAGTGTCGAGATACTCACTGTAGTGTGTGTGGTTTTGATACTCGTCTTTCAATACGAAGACGCTATGTTCGCCACACCCTTTCATAACAAAAACTTTGAGATAAAGAATTGGGTACTACCCGTAGGGGTTACTATCCGAGGACCTATCTCGCCCCTTAAAAAAAACAATTCAACAAATCAAATGTGACATCTTGCCTCGCATGGCGAAAACTTATCTTTCGAAAAGGATATGATACGTCCGTTCTACCGCAAACAGGTAATGCCTAAGTCTCCAACGAGCGAGCAGCAATACACCTAACTGCTAGAATGCGTACGATAGCATCATCCACTAAAACATCAACAAATCGTAGGCCGAACTACGGCTGCTCTGATTCTTTACTTTGTTCAAGTAAAGATACTTAGGCACAAGGGCCACAATCCTTGCCGAGCACATTCCCCCCATATCTGTAGTTCCCCGAACTACGTCGACTCTGATTTTCTAATGTCTATCGAGAATACGTAGGCCTAGGACCGCGAAGTCCTACCGAGTCCGTTCTTTCTCTTCCTTCCCCTGTTATCTCTCTTTTCCCAATTTCTAACCTTTTCCTCTATCCTTTGGAACACTCTTTTATAGCATAATTTTTAAGCAAATAAATCACACACGACAAACAAATGGTTCCCATCGAGTACAATGGATGCGAGGGGTGCTAATATCTTCCCTTCGCATAACTGGCTTCCGAACCTGTTCTTGGTTGCGAGACCATCTTATCTGTTCTTTTCTTGAGGTTTTCTCGATATTTTCCTTTCCCCTCATGGGATAAATAAAATTCGGTGGCGACTCTTCTGTCCTTTTCCTTTTCGCCTTCCCCGTCGTTGCGCGTATTTTCCGAGTAGCGACACTCACATTCTTCACCACTTTTCCATATTCACCATAATTGAAAATCTCAAAAAAAAATTCAATTCTTTCTTTCTCCCATTTTTTGTCCATTCTTTCATTGCAAATCAATTCCATATACTTTCTACAATTGATTCCACCATTTTTTAGCCATTTTTGGTGCAAGAACAAGCTTATAACAATTGGAAAAAGTGTGGTTGGAGTCAAATTTGAATTCTGTTTATCACATCAATTCAAGCATTTTCTTTGATCCTAATACCTCTACCAAGGATTATTGAAGGTTTCTACATAATTTTCCAAGGAAATTCGTGCTCCATTGAAGCTCCATAATCCATTTTTCGGAGGTAACGGAAAGTCAAGATTGCTCCATAATTATATAGTTTTCTTGTTCCATTTTTGCATCTTTATCATCCTCTCAATGTGGGCATGTTTCTGGTAGCAATTGGTGCATTTTTATGGAAGTTTCACAACATTGGTGCATTCTTGATGTAACACGGTTTTTGAGTTAGAGGAGCTCTCAAGGGAAACTAAGGGCATATTCTTAATCCCCATAAAATTTCACACAAGTTTCATCTAAGAATCATGGATTTTCATTAAGAAATGAGAGAGTTAGAGATAGAGGTAGGTGGATGTTGAAGCATTCGGTTTCACGTGTTCATGGCTGAGTTTTCTCATTCAAATGTTCAAAGGTAGAAGACAACTCCTCCACCGTCCGATGATGCTCAAAATCGTGACTTAGTCCTCATATCCAAGAGTGCAGCACGCGCCACGTGCCCCCCATCTAAACACGGTCGTTTTGGTCACGCAGGGGGCTGAGAGAACATGGGTTCGATCCCTCCCCCTGCCACTTTTATTTATCCTCACCATTTATCTCATTTTTCTCATGTGTTCATGTGTTATTCCATGTTCTTTTATTTTTCTGTTTTATATGCTGACTTCAAATAATCATAAAAAATAGGAAAATTAATATTTTTAATCCCCATTTTTTTTGCTGAATCTTTAATATGTCTAGGATTTAATAAAATTGGAATCACGATTTTATCACATTCTGACATTTTATTAGAATTTTGTTCATTTGGGTCGTCATAAAAAGGCCAATGCTGGTGTTATCATGTTGTGAATTTTCTTTGACCCATCAATATGTCATTTCAAGGCCTAACCTTTTGCAGGGATCTCATACACATGCTGAGGTATTGTGATATATTTTTGTGGGAATTTTATTGTACTATTTTAATTGGTTTTGGATGCTTTCTTTAACATGCTCCATTTTAACTTTTCCTTTGGTATACATGAGATATCTTACAATGTTTTCATCTTATTTGACCATTTCTCTTTGGATATTTTTGTGGTATCTCTCACCCCTGGTTTGTGAATTGATGTAGGGAATTGGAGATTTTTATTTGAATTTTTTAGCATCTTTTGCTATTTTTCTTGTATTTTTGTATTCGGACTTGTAATTTGGACATTCGAACGGACTTTGGTTTCATTTCGGCTCCAACGGTCTCGAATTGTTTGCGTGATGAACGCTAGGGTTCCTATTGATCATTATAGACATTATATAGGATGTGTAGATCATTGATTGGCTGGTTTTATCATACATAGTTGCCCATTAGGTTCCATATTTCCATGATAGCGCGTTATGATTCCAAATCGTAGTATACGTATGTCATTCGTAGGTTTTATTGCCTCGTATCACTTTATAATCGCTTGTGGCCAAGATTGCATGTTTAAAATAGGCCATTTTCCATTCATTATGGGCTTGAGGTTGAGATGACTTGCTCCCTCACTTGCATTCCATGTTTACTGTTATGAATCCGCATTTCCTGTATGCTGTTTATTTCATCTGTTTTCTGTTGCTTCCTTTGCCTTTCCCTTAGGAGCTCCATTCTTTCTTGTTGAAGATAGAATGTGATAGATATTAGGATTTGCAACCATGTATGACAACATTAGGGTAGTTTTCCCCTTTGCAAACTTCAACCTTAGGACGAACTTGGCATGATAACGTTATGATTAAACTAGTCTCCTCGTAGTAAGCCGAACTACGGCTGCTCTGATCTTTCATACCAGATGAAAGTACGTAGGCACAAGATGCGATATCTTGGCGAGCAAACTTTCCCCTTTTCTTAGGTCGTAGTTAGGCGAACTACGTTGACTCTGATTTCTCGTTCCAGACGGGAATACGTAGGCATAAAGTGTGACACTTTGCCGAGTCACTTTTCTTTTCTTTTGTCCTTAAGCCTTTAGCTCGATAGTATTAATCAAACCCTTTTAGATAAACAACAAGCATGGATCCCATCGAGTACGATGGACGTGAGGGGTGCTAATACCTTCCCCTTGCGTAACCGACTCCCGAATCCAGGACTTGGTTGCGATGACCATTCCTTTTCCCTCTTCCGTTAGGTTTTCTCTGAGCGTTTCCTTTCCCTCCTTTGGGATAAATAACGCACGGTGGCGACTCTTCTGTTATGCCGGCCCCGATTTTCGCAGTAGCGACAGTAGACATGCATGTGTTGTCTTGTCAAAGAAACTGAGTTAATAAGTTTAACATATTTTTAATTAGTAAGAGTGTAATAATAATATTAGATTAATAAATGTTAACATAATATTTTTAGCGTCAAACATAATATTACAAGTATATTCAATATTAAATTTCAAAAATGCATTATACAGTGTTCAGACTGTTACTGTGGCCATGTGACATACATTTATTAGTAAGAGGTTTAACATATTTTTACTTCAGTTTTTCAAATTTTAAACCTTAATTTCCACATAATTTCTATTATAACCATGTTTCAAACAAAAAATGAATTTTCAACCATTTGTGGATTTTCCTGCGGATTTGATATTTTGCTCTGAATTTACCCATAGACAAAAAATTAAATATTCCGCAAGTAAGTCTGCATGTGAATCCACTGGTATCATTAAATCTGTACGTAGCACAAATAAAAATAGATATAAGAGGCGCGATTGGCACTTTTTCTTTAATTTTTTTTGTTTGAAACAATTATGTGAAAATATTTGTTAAGTTGATTTTAAAATTGAAAAAAGGTTTACTTATGTAAAATTTTCATATGTTTAAGGATTTTGTAAAAGAGATTTGTCCATAGCATTTCTCTGTAACATGGTCCTGCTTATGATATCGACTTTGTTTGATGCTCATCGTTATACTCTTGATTCTTTAGCTTTAACCAAATGGAATACGAAATGCCTTTTAAATCAAATTCTAAGAACAACATTCGTATGCATGGTCCTCAAGTACATATAGAACATGCAAGATCTAAAAATGTTGGACCAGGTTAATATACACCTTATATTCCTGTTGTGAATTTGTCGCCAGTTGCAAGGAAGCCAAATAATATTTCTATTTGTAGCATTGCGTGTAAGTTGATAGCTTGATGTATCCTCTCGAACCTTTATGTATGGCAGTGAATTATAGCCTCTGTACTCTTGATATGCTGCAGTGACAGAAAGTGCAAAAACTTGAAAAGGATTGAGGTGGTCATATGATGCGTTTCTCATTCTTGGTCTTTAACTCATTTTGATTCCCTCTTTAATAAATTTATATTACATGCGTTCTTAAATATGACATTTTTAAATAAATAAAAATATCTCGCCCACTTTTTCATAAATTAAACTTTTAAATTTTCTATAGTATTAATTATTTTGTCTTTTTGCTTATTAATACCTCTAATTACTTTATTTAATTTTATGTGACCAACAAAATTTAAAATTAAATGTTACCGTTAAAGCAAAAGAGTAAATCAAGCTTGCTTAATGCATGAACTTACAGTTAGTCATAGCTCAATCAAGCTAGTTAAAGTATGTCATGCTAATATCACTTATAATTATACTGAGTGTAGTTAGTTTTCTCTGACCAGTTAAACTTTTGTTAAGCTTCTGTTAACTAGTTTTGTATATAAGCACTACAAATATCAATTAAAATACAAGTTCTGAACAAAATGAAAATAAGTTTCCATCTCTTTGTTATATTTGAGCCAGCATTTTTATTTGTTACATGGCAACACTCCTGCAGAAAGCAAATACTGTTGGAAATTTACCTCACACCCTATGAAGAATTCCTTTCAATCTTGATCTCAAGATTGATGAACAAACCCACAATATGATAATGATGGTAATAACAAGTAATTATCAAGAACAACAAAAGAGAAGAAGAATAACAAACAAGAAAGAGAAGAATGAGAGAAGAAGTATTTGGAGAGAATGTGTTACCCACAACTGTGAGATTTTTTATTGAACTTTCACTTGCTAACTGCAACTGTGAAATATATTCTGTTGTGATGTAGAATACAAAGCAAGACACCCTATTTATAGTTTTAGGTTTACACTAGCCCAAAACATAAAAGGCCTAAAATATTCTAAATCAAATCTAATCATATGATATCAAATCTAATCATATGATATCTAATCATATCATATCAAATTAATCATATGATATCAAATCTAATCATATGATATCAAATCTAATCATATCAAATCACAATGAATTATATTTAACACACAACCTAATTCATTGTGTTTAAACTGTCTACATTCATCATGACCCTTAGTCTTCTGAAGGCTTCGACCTGCACTCCCTTCGTCATGATATCTGCAATCTGATTCTCAGTTCTGCAGTGTTCCAACTTCATCTTCCCTTCTGCTACCCGCTCTCGGAGATAATGGAACCTCATTTCGATGTGCTTGCTTTGACCATGAGCTATTGGATTCTTTGCCAAGTTGATAGCTGACATGCTGTCTATCTTCATGGTAATTGCTCCATGGTTCTTCCCTGTGATTTCTTCGACCAAGTTCACCATCCAAGTTGCTTGACATGCACAAAGGGAAGCAGCTATATATTCTGCTTCGCATGATGATAATGCCACCACTGGTTTCTTTCTCGAATTCCAAGCAACTGGTGCACCACCTTACATAAACACATATCCAGTTGTGGATTTTCGATCCTCAGCATCACTACACCAACTGGAGTCTGTGTATCCCACTAACTTGCATTCTTTTCCTTCATCAGCTGCTGGAAACAAAATGCCATAGTCGAGAGTTCCTTTCAGATACCTCAGTATCCTCTTCACCACTACTAGGTGTGATACCTTTGGTTTCTGCATGAATCTACTTATCATACCAACACTGTATGCTAAGTCAGGCCTTGTATGGCAAAGGTATCTAAGTGACCCAATAAGTCTTCTGTATTGGGTTGGGTCGACATCATCTTTATCTGAATCCTTCGACAGTTGCAATCTGGGCTCAGCTGGAGTCGAAGTTTGGTTGCAATCTTGCATCTCAAATCTCTTGAGTATCTCGCCTGCATATCTTCTTTGGTGCATCATCAAACCTCTACTTGTCTTGTAGAATTCGATGCCAAGGAAATATGAGAGATTTCCCAAGTCTGACATTTCAAACTCCTTACTCAGGTCATGTTTGAAATCTTCGATCTCCTTCTTGGAACTCCCTGTTATCAACGAATCATCAACATAGAGACATAGTATAAGCAATTCGCCATTGCTTCTTCTTTATATACTCCATGCTCAGTTGTACACTTCACAAATTCCTTCTCCCTTAAGAAGCTGTCAATTTTCTTATTCCAAGCTCTTGGAGCTTGCTTAAGTCCTTACAGGGCTTTATGAAGCCTGTACACCTTTCTTTCTTCGCCTTGTTTCACAAACCCAGCTGGTTGTGCAACATAAACTTCTTCTTCTAAGGGGCCATTAAGGAATGCACACTTCACGTCCATCTGACATGTGTGCCAGTTGTTCATATTTGCTAGACCAACAATCAACCTGATTGTTTCGATTCTAGCAACATGTGCGAATACTTCATCGAAGTCGATTCCTTCCTTCTGAAGAAATCCTTTCGCCACAAGTCTCGCTTTGTGTCGAGTTACTTCTCCTTTAGGATTTACCTTCACCTTGTAAACCCACCTCACATCAATTGCCTTCTTGCCTTGCGGAAATTCGACAAGTGACCAGGTATCATTGACTTTGATGGACTATAACTCTTCAATCATTGCTTTCACCCACTTCGAATCTTTCAATGCCTCAGCTGCATTGACTGGTTCGACATCTGCGTAGAAAGCATAACGTACCAGCTCACCCTCTTCATCGACTACATCATCTGATGTGATTACACATTCTTGCAACCTTGCAGGCATGTGTCTAGTTCGTCGAGGTCTGCTTGAACCTGCTTCATCTGCAACTGGTTCCTGTCGAACTTCTATTTCGACTTCAGTGGCTGCAGTTGCTAAACACTTGTGCTCCATCACATTGAGTCCAATCTTAAAGGTCCTATTCTGAGACATTGGAGCCTTCAAGATTAGTCTACCACCTGCGTCGAGGACTCTCATCATCTTGTCTTCGACAACTACCTTGTAGTTCTTTTCGACAAGTTGCCCTATACTGAGCAAATTACTCTTCATGCCTGGTATGTACAACACATTGGAAATTGTTGACCTTTTGCCATCTTTCCTCATAATCAGAACATCACCAACACCTTCAGCTGCTAGAGTGTTGTCATTTGCAAACTTCACTGTATTCTTCGACGAGGGCTTCATGTTGACAAACCAATCTTTCCTTCCAGTCATGTGTGATGAGCATCCTGAGTCCAAGTACCACTGATCTTAGAATCTTTCTTCATCGTTTGTTGTGACCATTAGCAACGTTTCTTCTTCTTCATGTTTCGCCAGCTTTGCATCAGTCTCTTGATTTCTCTTCTTTTCTGGACAATCACTAACATAATGACCATACTTCTGGCAATTGAAACATTGAATGTGGCTTTTGCCTGTCTTTCGATCACCACCTCTTCCTTTACCTGCAGCACCACCTCTTTGGTTGCCTTGGTTCCAAGGTTTCTTTTGATTCGACTGGTTTCCTCCTTTGTTGCCATTCCAGCTACCTTTGCCTTTTCTCTCCTTTTCCGTCTGTGCCTGCAAAGCCATATCTTTCGACTTTCTTGCAGCTCTCTCAGCCATCCTCTGTTCATGAGACTCAAGAGTCCCTTGAAGCTCTTCCTTCATCAACACTGACAGATCTTTCGACTCTTCTATGGCAACTACCACGTGGTCGAATTTTGGAGCCAACGATCTCAAAATCTTTGAGATAACTGCTTTCGTCGTCAGCGTTTCTCCACATACTTTGATTTGATTCACCAACCTTGTAACTCTGGTGAAGAAATCTGTAATGCTTTCATTGTCTTCCATCTGAAGCAACTCATAGGTTCTCTTGTGAGTTTGTAACCTCACCTCTTTCACCTTCTCTGCGCCTCCAAACGACTTTTCAAGAATCTCCCATGCTTCTTTTACTGAATCAACATCACTAACCTTTTCAAAGTTATCAGGATCAATACACTGATGAATTATAAAGAGTGCTTTATAATCCTTCTTCTTCAATTCTTTGTGCGCAGCCTTTTCCGCCTCCGTTGCGTTCTCCACCAGCGATGTTACTCCGTCCTTCACAAGATCCCAAAGATCTTGATAACAGAAGATCACCTTAACCTGCTTGCACCAATTCTCATAATTGTCTTTCTTGAGAATTGGCAGGGTCGCCGAAAAGTTGCCGTTTGGATAGTTCATCGCCATCACTATCTTCCTTCCTTGAATATCTTAACCGGAGCTCTAGATACCAGATGTTGGAAATTCACCTCACACCCTATGAAGAATTCCCTTCAATCTTGATCTCAAGATTGATGAACAAACCCACAATATGATAATGATGGTAATAACAAGTAATTATCAAGAACAACAAAAGAGAAGAAGAATAACAAACAAGAAAGAGAAGAATGAGAGAAGAAGTATTTGGAGAGAACGTGTTACCCACAACTGTGGGATTTCTTATTGAACTTTAACTTGCTAACTGCAACTGTGAAATCTGTTCTGTTGTGATGTAGAATACAAAGCAAGGCACCCTATTTATAGTTTTAGGTTTACACTAGCCCAAAACATAAAAGGCCCAAAATATTCTAAATCAAACCTAATCATATGATATCAAATCTAATCATATGATATCTAATCATATTATATCAAATTAATCATATGATATCAAATCTAATCATATGATATCAAATCTAATCATATCAAATCACAATGAATTATATTTAACAAATACCACGTTCATTTCATCACGTTTTATTGAAGGACTGTGGTGAGATCTTCAAAATTATATCCTATTATTTTTATTTATTTATTAATTAAGAATAGTTTACGTATTATCATAGTTAGATAAAACAATCATTGTAAAATATTATTTTTATTTATTTACTTATTAAGAATAGTTTACATGTTACCATAGTTAGATAAAACAATCATCGTATAATATCATAAAAATCATGCGCTCGAATCTCAATGTCAACAAATTTGTAATTTTTTTAATATTATAGTGGCTTGTTTCAATAGTAGTGATATGTTTTCACTTCTTTTTTTTATAAAATTTTTAAATGGTTGAAAACTAGTATTTTATGAAATTAAATGAAATAGATGGGATGTCACAAAGGTTCGTTAAATCAACCATGGTGATATGATTTCTTTTTTTAAATGGTTAAAAATTGGTGATTTTTATGAAATTAAATTAAATAAATGGAATATCACTATCATTGATTTAATTAACCCTGGTAAAATGTTATATTCTTATTCAAAAAAGACAACTTAACTCGTCATGTCTTTTTAGTTGTCGTTGTCTTACAAAAAAAAACACACATTTAGCGCTGAGAAACCATTTGAACCCTAGCAATTTTTTATGTCCCTTAACAAATAGAACCATTATATCTTTTCATCTTCAACTTGTTCAATATTATTTATTTAAGTTGTTGTTGTATTATTAAGATATTGTAAGTTTTGGTATTTATGATTTTGTATTATTGAGAGATTGTAGGTTTTGATGTTGAGATATACAGTTTTGTTGAGATATGTTTGTTTATGTTCTTCTTGTTGTTGTTATTGGTGATATATATTGTTGAAATATATTTGTTTATGTTGTTGTTGTTTTTTTGTTGTTGTAATTTTATTGAGATATTGTAGGTTTTGGTTTTGATGATTTTGTATTATTGAGCTATTGTATGTTTTGGTATTGAGGTATATATTGTTGTTGTTGTTGTTGTTGTTGTTGTTGTTGTTGTTGTTGTTGTTTAATCGATAAATCCTAGAGGTTTATTTGTTGTTGTTGGTGAGTATTATAATGAATTTATCTTATTTATTTTGTTGAGCTATGTTGTGATCATGTTTGTTGATGTGCTTAGTGCCTAAGGTAGCATCCCTAATTTATTTTAATATTTTAATTAAATATTAAGATATTTAATTTTACATGTGGTGTGACTTATTTTGATTAATGGTGTTATTTTTGGTGATTTGAGTGTTATAAGGGTAATTTGATAATTTATAATTACTGAATTAGTTGAGTTGAGGGTGTGAGAATTAAAAATTATAATTATTGAAATTATTAGTAATAATTAGTTAATTTTAAAATATTTAGTAATAATAGAAATAATTGGAATTTTACTAATTAATTGAAATTTTTTAATTAAATACATATTTAATTAGAATGTTTTAAAAAAATATTTACGGTAACGTTATATTTATTTATTTTATTTAAATTGAAATAAATATTTAATTAGGATTATTTTTAATAATAATAAAAATAATCAAATTTTAAGGATTAAGGTTTAACGATAATAGTTGGGAGTGTGAGAATAACTAGACGAGGAAGAATTAAAACAGGATTTGGTACTGTAAATTCTAAAATTAGTGTGATAGTTAGGTCACCACATGAAAATATCCTAAATTCTGTGAAGCGGCACATTGAGAGACGAAAAAGGAAGCTTTGTGAAAGGAGAGAGAGGAAGGTCAAGAATCTATAAAAAAAGTTTCAATTAAGGTAAGGGATGAGAATTGTTTATCGTAACGTGGCTTTTTGGGATGTTAATACTATTTTTTTCTTATTGATCGTTCTTTACTGTGTTTTTTGTGTGTTTTGTATTCTATAATTTCTATGTGTTTGTATTATAGCCAAATGAGGTTTTGTTAACCTCTTAAAAGTGTTGAAGTTGTTATAATATATGTTAACATTTATGTATGATTGAAAATTTGGTGTAAAATGTAGATTTGCTTGTTTTTAGATACATGTCTTATTACGATTTGTAACCATATGGAATGTGTTTTGTGTGTTTCGTATTCTGTATTTTATGTTTGTATTTTAGCCAAATGAATTTTATGTTAATCCTTTGACCTTAATTTATGATAATATCTCAAAAATGTTGAAGTTGTTATGATATGAGTTATATATTTATGTATGGTTAAAAATTTGGTGTAAAATGTTGATTTCTTCTTTTTGTATATAGATCTGATTACAATTTGTAACCCTATAGGATTTGGGAAAATTTCATTTGGTTATTGGTTATCCGAATGGGATTTGGGAAAATTAAATTTGGTTATGTTTGTTAAATTGTTCAGTTGATCAATTGAAATTAGATGATTGAATGGAATTTGGAAAAAATCGCTTTTGGTTACCGAATGATGAAATTGTGGATTTTGGTACACTGTACTTTGTAATTTTGGTTATACTATGATGAAATTGAGACTTTGGGACACATTAATTTCTATTAAACTTAGAAAAAAGTTCTTTATCTGTCAAACTTATAAAAAAATAATTTCTGTTAAACTTAGAAAAATGTTTTTTTTCTGAAAAAATGTGTAGAATTATTTTTCTATAAATAATCATTTTTTCGTAAGAAAACCATCTTTTTTTGATAAAAATCACTTTTTTCTAAAAATCATTTTTTATATATATAAAAAGGAAAATAATTTTTAAAAATTAATATTATTAATATTGAGTTAATAAAGATTTTGATAATATCGAGTTAATAATTATTAAGGTAAAATAATTATTTTAAAAATTTAAATATATATTATTAGTATTGAGTTAAACCACCAACCCCTATAGTTACAGTAGAGTTATCACTCATGAAGATTATCCTTTGGGACCCTTCGGAATCTTTTAGAGTAATTTGGGTGTCTTAGTGTTGTTTTGGGCTATAAAATAAAATAACAATTTTGTTGATGTGTGGTGAAGTTTTGGGTGATTATAAGTATTAAAAATAATTATTTTATTGTGATTAGTCCCAGGGGACTATATTAGTGACCTTTTATGGGCAATGTGCGGTTAGTATATGAAACTACTTTTTGATGAATAATATTATAAATAATTTTTGGTGGATTATGTTAAAACTTTTCTTTGGTGAAATGCATTTTTTGCTTGTTCATACTACCATGCATAAATATACATTGGACTTAGGTGGAACTTCGATCCATTTTGTTGGCCTTAGATCTATTTGGTGGGATCGTTGGTATAGTTGAGACACCAGAGGCGGGTCTCAGATCTAATTGGTGAGGGTTGTCGGTTCAGGTAAGGGACCGAAGACCGTGGAAGAAATCAGTAACATACCTCTGATATCCATACAAAAAACTTTGTACCACACTCATATAGGTGATGGAGTTGGTGCATTATAGCATTGCATATACTGAGAATGATATGTGTCCTTATATTGGTGTATGTGTAGTGTATTAATCTTATTGTTATTGTAGCCCTCCAAAATTTTCCCTCTCGTTTCTAACCCTAACTGGCTTTCGCTTCACATTCATTATCATTTTCATTAGGTCATAACAGTCAATCATGCATTGCATTGAGTGCTTAAGACATGAAATCACTTTCTTCTTATGGCTCATGACTTCTTTTTATTTCAAGTTTTTAAGCAGCAAGCATTAGAGGCTCCGACATTTATTTTGCTCGGTGATTCGGTACCAGACCATTCTTTTCCAGCAAGTTATTTTGAGTGCCAAAGTGAATTCACAGCTTATTTCAGGCATGGTTCAGTTGCAATATCAAATGGCAAGTTTCAGAGGCAAAACACGGCTCAGAACTAGTGGCAACGGGTGGTTTTTCAAACCTTCCACCAAAAGGCGCCAAAATTCAAATTTTGGTTGTGTTAATCAATTAACATATTTTGCCTAGCAAATGGTTAATCGATTAATGCTTGTATTTTTTGCCTAGAAACTTCAATTTTCAGCATTACAACATTTTCAACTCACTTTGATCACTTGATTTCACATTTGCATCAGTAGAAGGATATAGAATGCTTCCAAATTTTGGTTCATTTCAAATTAATTTCATTTCCCTCCAAAATTCAAACATTTTCATTCCTAATTCCACTCATAATTTTCATTCCTAATACTAACTAACACTCCAAACCATATTTACACTCCAAACCTATAGCTTCTTTAAACAAGTTTGCTCCAAACCTCACATAACTTCACTCAACTTTCTGATTTCACTACACTTCTCATTCCAATTCTCTAAACTTTTCTCTAATTTTTCTCTCCATTTTGATCTTCAACCTTCACAAAAGCTCCACAACCAAAAAGTTTCACAACTTGCACATTGCAATTTGTGAATTCTTGAGATAAACCTCCATTGCATCATCTTCCCTCACTCAATTATGAAGTTGAAGTGTTTTTGGATCTAGATTCAAGCTTTGGAAGTGCTTTCTCGAAGTGATTTTCTAAGGAATTTCAGTTTCATTCATTTTCGCACGAATCTTCATGTTTCTTGCTAGGAATTCATTAGATCTTGGATTTTATTTGCTTGATCAGTCAAATTCCACATGAAACCCTTACCAAAGAAATTCTCCGCTTTGTAGGTAGGTAATTCTTAGATCTAATTCTCATTTTGCCTTATTTTACATTTCATAGTGCATATTCGTTGGCTTTTGATGTGAATTGATTCATTGTTTGATTTGATTGTTATTTTGATGTTTGATGGATTCAATTGGTTTTTAATTGTTGTTATTTGATGTAAATTTCTTGATCAATTGCATGCTCTAACATGTGGAGATTAAGTGATTAAGTTGTTGAACAGTGCTTTTTTGTTGTTGTTTTTTACAGTGTTAACAGATTAACCATTTGCTAGGCAAAAATGGTTAATCGATTAACTAGTGTATTTTTACTGATTTTAAGTGTGTTAGTTGATTAACTAGTTTTTCCTAGTAAATGGTTAATTGATTAACACTGTTGCAGAATGTGATTTTTGTGCATTTTCAAATGTGTTTTGATTCCTTTCCACTTCTAAACCTCGTGGACTTGTATAATACATATTTTTGGAATTTTCTTGAGTTATTTCACTCCATTTTGCAGCATGTATGTGATTCTTCGACACGTGACACATTGACTTTCATATACATGTTCATAGGACTAATTGTTATGCATTCTTGATGCATTCTTCATGATGTTTGTTTGTTCATGATTGCTTGCTTGCTCTAGATGCTTGTTTTGCTTGATTCAAGATACATGCTCATGTTTGTTTTCGATTTCACAAGTGCGTGTTCATTTGAGATGATCAATCGTTGATGAATATCCATGTCGTTCATTTTGGATGCTTAATTGGGCAATCTTGTTGAAACTTTATCATTCTTAATTATGGATACACGTTTATTAATTGATCTTTCTTGATACATGCTCGTACTCAATCCTTGCAATTCATATGAGCTTATTTAAATATGGTGGCATGTTTTTTGCTCATTTCTTTGGATGCATGTTTATTCTCAGTTGTTGAACATGTTCATTGTTGATTGTTTAATCTTGGATGCGTACTTAATCCGATGTCATTATGTCATAGGTTCACCTATGCTTGATGTTATTTGAATGTTTTGCATGCTACTATATACACTGTTTTTGTGTTTAACATGTGCTGTAAAATGTATTCATTTTGTTTGCTGCATTTTACACCTGTTTTGTTCTAGAAATGCATGCTATTAAATGTTGTCATGATGTTGTCTAAATTTATCGTTGTGCTGAGTTGAAGCATTGTTGTTACTGTTGTTTTTGGTTTATTTTCTTTGTTTTGTTTTGCCATTGCATGTTCCCTTAAGGTCTCCTAGTCCAACTTAATTTTTGATTAAGCTTGGACTGGGATAGACATTAGGAGTTGATCCATGCATGATAACATTAGGTTAGTCTCTTTCAACCTCAACCTTTGGTCCATCATTGCATGCTAACATTAGGATAGAGATTCCTTTTGCATCCCAACCTTAGGACCACTTTGCATGATAACATGTAGGACGTAGTTCCCCTTAGACCTTCCGTGTGTCTTTGTCTTCTCTCTTAAAATAAATCAAAACACTTGATAAATACGATGTGCTTAGTGCGTCACGAGCCTTAAGCACATGCGAAAAGATGATTGGATGAATTTCTAAACTCATCTTAGAGTACTTTGTGCGCGAGACGCTTGGATCGTTAGCGCAAAGTATTCGATCCTATGTAATAGACTTTAGTGAAATGTGCATCCTAAATAAGTTCAATTCACTTCTGTTAAAAGTCACAAACAAATTCCAAACCATTTTATCCTTCAAGATTGTTTGTTAAGCCTTTTTTCAAAAAGAGTATGTTATTTTCGTTCTATCGCAAACAAGCATCGATCCTAACTGTTAGAACGCAAACTTAGCATCACTTATATAAAAAAAACTAATTTTTTGTCGTACCTATGAATTATGAACACTTTGACATCTTCATTCTCGTCTGAATGAGGATATGAAGGCACAAGATGGCGAAGTCATGGAGAGCAACCTTCCCCTTCACTAGTAGTCATCTGAGCTAATTGATTATGACTTTCCCATTGCACGAGGGAATACGTAGGCCTAAGATGGAAAAGTCCAATCGAGTCTCTTTTTTGTTTTCTTTCCTTTTTCTGTTTTCATTTTCGTTTATAAGTAGGCTTTAGATAAACACACCATTTGATTAGAACAACAAGAGTGGATCCTGTTGAGTACAACGGACGCGAGGGGGGTGCTAATTCCTTCCTCTCACGTAATCGACTCCCGAACCCAGGATTTGGTTGCGAGGCCATGTCTTCTCTTTTTTGGAGGTTTCTTAGATCATTTTGTTTCCACCATTGAGATAAATAACATTCGGTGGCGACTGTTCTATTTTTTTCGTCGGTTGTTTTTCGCAGTTGCAATAGCTAGAGACTCTGTCGAGGACTCTGGTTCCTTACGCGAGTCAATCCTAGTGCTTGTCTGTTTCTATTCATTGGGTGTTTATCTTTGTGCATTTATTTCCTTTACTTGTTGTATATTATTGCATTTGTCTTGTATTATTTGCATTTGATTATTTATGTCATATTGTTTTGTTACTGCTATGCTATTGGGTGGGATTGTTCCACGAGAGAAAAGCCCAATACCCAGGCTTGAGTGCACATGTTAGATTATAGTGGTCTTGTGTTATCATACATGATGCTTGATACGTATTATTGACATGAGATATGCATTCAGACGAGGCTTTCTTGGGACATACTCTGACCTATATGCCTATACAGTAACTAGGTTGTTTTTTAGGAGCTTATGACTCTGGAGACCGTTCATGGGAAATCAGTTGAGGCCTCCTTGATTGGTGATAATGCCAAACCAGAAATGGTAGACGTATTAACATTTCTCGACCTGAGAGCCTGTGATACTGAGGACCTGCTAAGATGCCATATACAAAACTAGAACCCACATGCGAGAGGGGATGACTTTTGCAGGAGACCTTGACTTTCAACCTACTTGGTTTTCTAGTTTTCTTATCAATGTATACTTATGAACCTGGTATTCTGGATATTTTGGTATTCTCGTCAATGCATACCTTTGAACATATCTTGTCAGCAGCATAACAATTATTCATAATTTACGGAAGCTTTGATCTCATGTCTCTACATCCATATCATTGATCGGTGGTTTTTACACGTTATTTTACCATTTGTTTCTGTTAATCCTTTGTTTTATCTTGTCGCAGTTTATGTGTTTTTATTGCATTTTACGCGTTGGTTTGGTGTTTTCATTGTTTCTAGATTCAGGTAAACAATAAAGGAGAAGCAGAGCGAAAATCGGGGAAAATGGAAAGATTTCGGAAGAGTTTTGATGTAGAACCAGCAGCCTGACACGGGAGCCCGTGTCGTGTGACACTGCCCGTGTCAGGGCTACTGAAAGTAAAACCTTTAGTAGTCTGCACGGAAACGATCATAACTGGAGTTCCGGGAATTCGTTTGAGGCGTTCTAATAATTGCTAGAAAGCTAAGAGAGAGAGCTACGACTTTCGTGTTGGAGTCGAAGTCAGATTCAGAGCAAATTTTTCCAGATTTTCATTTGAACCTGCAACATTAGTTTTATTCAGTTTTGGTGTGCTATCTCGGAGGGCATTTTAGGCATCTCGTATTGTAATTTGAATTCTGGTATATTAGACACATCGTGAATTGAGAAAAGAGGACTTTTGGACAGAAAATAATTTCTCGAGAAAGATTGGAGCGATCAAGGATTTGGGAAACTGAAGGTCCTCATGAGCGGAAGCGATTGAAGATCAAGGAAACCAATTATCTTGTAATGTTTAGTCTTATTGTTGATTTTATCTTTATTATTATGAGTAGCTAAACCCCCCAATTCTAGGGGGTGTCCATGAATTGACTCTATAATGACCTTGTTTCTTTTGAATAATTGATTTCACTGCTGTCTAATCATCGTTGTTATTGTATAATTTTCATAAAGCTTTTCTTATTTGACAAATAGGGATTCAATTTACGGTTAACCTTAAGTTTGGAAAAACGATTGTTAATGCGTTTATACGATAACACTATAGTAGATATTGCCTAGGAATGGGGATACCCTATAGTAATCGTAATGTTTTAGATAAAATATATTGCTTGGTGTTGTTCCTATACCGCCAAGGAATTGGGGTATAGGGAAAATACCAAAGGGTTTTCTGCTAAGGAATTATAGTAAACTAATCTTTAAAACCGGTAATGATGGAATTGAACGGTGATTTCACGACTTAGGATTAGTGTTATTACAAGGAAGTTCATACACCCTACCCTAGCATTGCTTCTCCTTCTGTTCAAAACCTTTATTTTACTCTTTTTGCCTTTTGTATTTTATTTTTACAAATTAAAACCTTTGAAACCCCAAGGCTTTTGTTTAACTAACATAAAACCATAATTCTATATCGTCAAGCAGTCCTCGAGATCGATACTCGGGAAATTTTCCTGTATTACTACATCAGTAAAAATAGTACACTTGCTATTTCACCGGTCAATCATCATAACATGTTTGCATTCTAAAATACATGTTCATGTATTTCCAAGGATCTTACCTTTGGGTATCATAGATGAGCTGTCCATATTTTCTTTGTGGTTCTTCTGTGTAAAACTTGAATTAAAGCAAACAGATTCCTTAGAAATAATCGAACATGGCACTTGCATACACTCATGCATATAAGGATTCATAACAGGTATTCAAGGACGAGGATTCTTATTCTGACTTGGTCTTCTTTTCAGAACTACAAACCTGACTTCTCACCACTATACGACTCGTAGCAACCGGAGACGAATCATGGATCAGGTACAATCAGAATTGTTGGAAGTCCATACTCGTATGGCTCAATTCATGGAAGTGATGCAAGGTATGGCTCATCGTCAAGAGGAATTAAGATTCAAGATGGTAAGGGCTGACTAAAGATTCGAAACCAATATCAAAATGGGAAAGATTCAAGCTCTTGATGGTTTCGCTGAAGATGAAAAGACCCCTTATGTTGGGCTCCCTAAAAGGAAGGAGGGAGAAGCTAATGATGTGTCCATTCCAACTACTGCTCAATAGTTGGTTCAGTACCAACAACCTTATGCTCCTCAGCAACAAAATTATCAGCAACAGAGACAGCAAAAATCAAGAAGGCCTGAGAGAAGATTCGATCCAATTCCTATTCCTCACGGTCAGTTGCTTGTTCGTCTGCTCCAAGGTTCTTTGGTTCAACTAAGAGAGGTCAAGCCTGTTCCAGACCCTATTCCTTCTTGGTACGACATGGATACTAGATGTGAGTATCACTCGGAAACACCGGCCATTCATTTGAAAATTACAATGTTTTCAAGCACAAGTTGCAAGATCTGATCGACTCAGAGTTCATCACATTCACAACAAACAGTCTGCACATTAATTAAAGCCTCCTTTCTCAAGTAAACACTTAGAACGCAAGGAGGTGATCAAAATCAATAAGTCCTTTTAGAGTCATGCCTCCTCAATAATGGCAAATATCAATTTCTTTACTGCATTTTCATTTGTATTTTTCATTGTTCGTTAATGCTTTGTTTGCATGTAAAAACTTGTATGTTTTTGAATGATAATATTAATGTAATGAGTATGTTTTTCTTGAATGTAGTTCATTCGTGTTCACTCATATAATTTTTCTGTGCATTGCAATACAAACTTTATTGCTTAAACTCTTTGAGGGAGGATTACGAAGCGAAAACGCTAAAATCTTTGGTCGTATGTTTTTAGAATAAAACCTTGCTAATGATGTATATGCATTGTTTCAAATCCTTAAACACCAAAGATGTAAGGGAGATATATCATTTTTAACCCCTTTGAGCCTAGAAGTAGGAATTTCTTTTCATATGAAAACCCTAACATCTTACCAAAGGGTAAGGTAGTTTTCAATTAATTTGACCAAGCGTTCAAATTTCAAAAGGAGTATGCATTTAAGGATCCATTACCTTTTAACCCTCACACATCAAGAGGTGAAGGGATATGAAACCACAATGGTTATCCCTCATCAACCAAGGAATGAGGCAGTTACAATGCTTTCAAAAAATCAAGACAGCCAGTGTCACACGATTTGTTCAAAAAAAAAAGAGAAAAAAGAAAAAGAAAGAAAGTCCGCTAAGTCGAAAACTCGAAAAGGAGGGACTTAGGAAAAAGTTAAGGCATCCCGCTGGACTTCAAAATCTGAAAAATTCAAGAAAAATTTGGTCCAGGTTAAAATTAGGGAAAAATAAAAGAATGAAAAAATGTGAAGAGCCAAAAAGGAAAAGGATTACAAAAGAAAATCTTCGAGCAAGAACAAAGTCGTGTGACTACAGACACCAGAGACAAAAGGGGTGACTGTCACTCCAAAAACCTCATGGGTCCCTTAAATATCACTCCTCACAAATTCCTTTTGAGGTATGAGTAATTATGCCAAATTAACTATATGTAGGAATGGACAACATCATGAAGAAGGGGTGGGTACAAATAAACTTTGAGCCTAAAATCATTTTTTCTCAAACTGTGAACCAGGCCATGTTACAACCCTCTAAAGTCCTAATAGAAGGAAGGATTATTTTAAAGCTATGCTTCAACAGGATAGCATTCCTGACTCCCATGATTTATGTTAATAAGATCTTTGTTGGTATCGCATGTGCATGATAGCTTTCATTAAAGAAATCAGTGTCGTATCTTAACTAGTGATTCATTCACGGGGTTTTGCAACATATTGTTATTTAAAACTTCAATATTAACATGTGTGTTGCATTATAATTATCATTCTCAGAATAAACATTTTCTTCTTGCATACATGTATTTGACACTAAATAGGTTTACAGGATGAACATCGGTCGAGAAGCTTGATCTTGCGAAAAGGAAAGGCTTGAAAATTTTGAAGGACAACCATGTCAAGGGGCATGTTACCAAGCGACTTTGTGGAGCACGGGTGTCACACCCTCATTTTCAAATTTAGCCTTTCATACCCTACATTCGTCATATCATACATCGTTCTAGTGCATATCAAGCATGTGGGTTTACAAGGTAAGGATTGGGTCGGTTTGTTGCTTTCCATTTCAAACACGAGAAATTGCCTATCATGGGTTACATTGAAGAAAAGTTCATCAACTAGGGTTTGGTTCAAGTTGGAAAGTCCACTCATGTAGATTCCTTCAAGGAGAAGTTACTTGAAAAATATTAGGATATTCAAGATCAATATTCCTAATGAACATGAAGTGCAAGGCCTAATTCAAGATATCTTCATCCAACTTTGTTTCAAATTCATGATGAAATGGAGTTCAAATTTGAAAAGCATGAGTCAAGATTACAAGTGCATAATTCAAGACTTCATTCATTCAAAATAATGGTATAAGGGAAATCCTTCATTCAAAGTTCAAGATTCATGAATTCAAGACTAGAATATTACAAAGAGAAATTTCATGACATTACAAGAATGCCATTTGTTACAAAATCTCCAACTCTAAGTAATGTTTAGAAATTAATCTATTTCTAATCTTGATTCAAGTCTCTAATCAAATCCATGCTATGGTACCCTTCATGCCCCATCAAGTTTTCATGTTCCACATTGCGCCCACAAACATCCAAGGAAAATATTTAAGAGTTAATTCAACATTGGAATGATTCAAGATCTAGACTATGCATGTTTAACCATGGGCAATTTGAATGTGATCCAAAACAGCCCTATATAAGAGGTGACAAATTGCTTCATGTCACAAAATCAATTGCATGTCACAAGACCAAGATAATAGCACATGATAATGCATCTAAAAATCAGAATTTCAAAATTCTGTCCAAAGGTTAGCATTGACCAAAATGGGTTGTCCAAACATAAGCCAACAAAATGGGTGCAAGATACAAGTGCAGCAGAAAAAATGACAGCATAGGCAAGCAGTGCAGCAAAAATGCAGCCTAGCAACTTGCATGGAAATGGAAAGAAAGAGAGTGACATGAGGAAAGTGGCAAGAGACATTACCCCATGAAAAAATCTGATGTTTTGGGAGAAGGGAAAACCCTAGTGGGCTGAGATAAGAAGGAGAGGGGGTTGCACACATTCAACATTTAATATACACTAAACATTGAGAGAAAAAGAAACACGGAGAAACGTTGAGGAGATTCAGCATTGAACACACATTGAGATAGAGAAATAGAGAGAGCAAAAAACCCTAGAAAACCAGAAAAATAGAGAGAAAGAAAACCAGCAAACTCAAGAGAGTTGCATAGGAACACAAGAGAACCATTGAGAAGCAGAACCATCAAAGCATATAGTGAAGAGTGAAGAGAACACTCAACAAAAATCAGTGGAGGTTTTGCAAGAAGGGGAACAACTCTTGGGTATCCATTTCTTCAAACTTTTTCTCTCTTTATATTTTGCATTATTGTCATTTATTATCTCTGTTAAGTGTTTTGTGCTATGTACCTTGTGTAAAGGTCCCAAGAGAGAGCAAGAAACCATTGTAAGAACCAGAAGAAAGAAAGAGAACAAAGAAAAAAAATCATATTTTTCACCCAGCAGGGCTGACACGGGCGGCCGTGTCAGCCCGCTGTTCAACCTTTTTTCGCGCGTACCTTCCCGGTGTCCTGACACGGGCCGTGTCGTCTGGCATGGGCGGCCGTGTCAGCCCTCTGTTGCCTAAAAAACCCATGTTGTAGGCACTTCCTGACACGGGCCATGTCACTCGACACGCCCGGCCGTGTCAGGCCCCTGTTTTTCACATTTTTTGCTATTTCATGCCGTTTTTTTGTGTGTTTTGATTCAAGCCGACTAACCCGTTGTGTTTGCATGGACTTTGTGTGTGAATATTTTATTGTTGGTCCTTTTTAACCTTTGGTTACAAAAAACCATTTTTAAGAAAACAAACTCTCGATTCTCATTGAGCCATTTTCGACCTTGTAAGTCAACCGCCTTGTGCATTCGCCATCGACCTTGTTCGCATCACTTCAAACATTTTCACAAACAATAAAAACCTTGATCCAACATAAAGTGATACTTTTCTCATAAAAAAATCCAAAATACAATAAATATACGATTAGGGTTATACACCATGGGCTTTAAAGTGGTGGAGAGGGAATGAGAATGGAGCCCTCCTACACTCGTTCCGACTATTTTGAATACAAGGCGCTCGACTTGGTTATTTGAAACATTCATCTATATCCAAATTTCTTTTTGTGTAACCCTAATTAAGAACAATTTCTTTTCAAAAACCTAAAAATAACATCAACCCATCAAAATTCTTTTCGCCTTAGGGCATCAATCCGAAAACCCTTTTTCAAGGTATAAAATCAACCCACAAACAACCATTTCACAAGCCTCCGAACTATGGAGCTCTGATTCTTCACTTCTCTTAAGTGAAGATATGTAGGCACAAGGGCCACAATCCTTGGCGAGCATCAAAATAAAAAAACCAACCCCTCTTTTCTTTTAAGCAAGCACACTTTTAATAATAAAAACACCTATTCATGCTAAACAACCTAGAAGATTCCCATCGAGTATGATGGATGCAAGGGGGTGCTAATACCTTCCCCTCGCATAACCGACTCCCGAACCCTAAGACTTGGTTATGATGACCATGCTCTTTTCCTAAAGGTTTTATCGCTATTTCCCTTTCCCTTCTTGGGATAAATAAAATTCGATGGCGACTCTGTGTCATTTTTCGCGTAGCGACAACGGGCTTCCCCAATGAGTCGTGTGAAGATGTAGCCAATCTGGGGCAGTCACATCGAGAAATCTCTCTAAAGTTCAGCTAAATTGGGGCAATCATGTTGATATTCAAATAATCTCTCCAAGAGTGGATGATCTGGGGCATTCACTCGAAGATCAATCAAACAGGGGAAAGTCACTTCAAGGCTCGTATCGAAGCAGGACACCTTAGGAGCACGAGAAGTTATCCTCTCCAAAGGACAGTTGATTAGAAGTACTTCTTCAAGTTTTAGTGGTCTGAGAAAATTGAGAGTTAAAGGAACCATTGTTCACTTATGATCATTAGTATGCAGCTGATCAGCAGAAGCGTGAAGCACCAAGGTTGTTCCTAGCATGGGATTTCTCTTCCTCAACAAGGTTCCAGAAGGTATCTTTTCCCAGCAAGGTATTGGAAGTTCTATTCTCCCCTAAGAAGAGAATCATTCTCCAACTGAAAAGGGTTCTTTAGGAGGACTTTCGTATCCCTAACAGTGTAGGAGGTTTCCTCATTCCGCGAGATGATGAAATATCCCTAATTAGTTTAAAGATGGTGAAAAATCATAGGGTTCTTTTCCTCAAAGGTCATATCTGATAATTCCCTGCAAGCCAAAGTACAATGGTTATTGGCATTCTCAGTAGTTCAAAGTCTAACCTTCAATTGCATCTCACCAACAGAGTACGTGATTCAACTTGCGGTTCCCCAACAGAGTTTGCTGCACCAGTGGTTATTGGTGATACAATTTGTTATCTCCCCATAGGAGATCAGATATTGGTGATCCCTTCCTCAGTGAAGTTTCCCTATTTCGTTCTGCGCATTCGCCAGCTGTGTGTCCTCTCATTTTTTCATATAGTAATCTGTCATTACATTGCATCTACAAAAATGTGTAGCATTTCCATTCGATATGGAGCACTTCGCCATAGAAAAATTCAAACATGCATTGAAGAATAAGCCATATTTGGTACCTTATGCGAAAGCCCAAATCAACCCTCAAGAAAAAGAGTGATTCCATTTCTCCAAGGAGAACATTACCTGTGCAAATTTCCAGTTAATATTTCTCAGCGAATTTAACAAAGTCTAGCCTCAGAGTTGATGTCTTTCTTATCAAATTCCAACCTCAAAGTTGATGCCTATCTTTTTCTCCAAAACCCCAACCTCAGAGTAGATGTCTTTCCAACCTCAGAGTTGATATCTTTCTTATCTCCAACCTCAGAGTTGATGTCTACTTTGATCCCTAACCTTAGAGTTGATGTCCAATCTTTTTCTCCAACCTCAGAGTGGACGATTGTCTTTTATCCCCAACCTTAGAGTCGACGATTGTCCTTTTATCTCCAACCTCAGAGTTGAAGTCCACCTTTTCTCCAACCTCAGAGTTGATGTATATCTTTTATCCTCAACCTCAGAGTTGATCCCCAACCTTAGAGTTGACACCTATCTTATTCTACAAAGCTCTAACCTTAGAGTTGATGTCTGTCTTTCTCAGCTCCAACCTTAGAGTTGATGACTGCTTGGTTTATATCCAACCTCAGAGTTGATGTCAAGTTTTTTTTCTTCGGCCTCAGAGTTGATGTATTTCTTTTCCCAACCTCAGAGTTGACGCAGATCTCTTCCCAACCTCAGAGTTGACGTCGTTCGTCTCCAACCTTAGAGTTGACACTGGTCTTCTTCCCAACCTCAGAGATTCACGTCTTTCTTCCCCAACCTCAGAGTTGACGCTTTTCTTCCCTAATCTCAGAGTTGACGCCTCTGCTTTCCCAACCTCGGAGTTTATGTGTATCCTTTTTTTCCAAACTCAGAGTTGATGTCTATAATTTTCCCAACCTCAAAGTTGATGTTTATCCCTTTTTTCTCAACCTCAATTTTGATGTATATCCTTTTCCCAACCTCAAAGTTGGCGCATGTCCATTTTTTCTCAACCTCCGAGTTGACGTTTACCCAAATTTTTTTCCTTCAACCTCAGAGTTGATGTCATACTCCCAGTTAACCAAACCAATCTTCCATTCACTGTCCTGATATCATACAATGTACTTTCCCAGCCGCAATGCTGACAACTAGCCTTTTTATTATCGTATGGTTCTTTGAACCAGAAGTTTCATTCCCAAACAAATCTTATAATCAATTCCCAAGGTCATAGATCTGTTAGTTGTACCCATGGTCTACCTTTATTTCCACACAGAATGCAAATTATCAGGTTCTTTTGTATTCAATCCTCTTCTACCTTGAACATCTAAAAAGTGTCCCTCTTTATCCCTTCAGTTTTAAGTTGATTGAATAGGGGTAGTTGTAGCCTCCCAAAATTTTCCATCTTGTTTCTAACGTTAACTGACTTTCTCTTCGCATTCATTATCAATTTCATTAGGTCATAACAGTCAATCATGCATTGCATTGAGTGCTTGAGACATAGGATCACTTTGTTCTTATGGCTCAGGACATCTTTTTATTTCAAGTTTTTAAGCAGCAAGCATTAGAGGCTCCGACATTTCTTTTGCTCGATGATTTGGTACCGAACATTCTTTTCCACCAAGTTATTTTGAGTGCCAAAGAGAATTCACAGCTTATTTCAAGTATGATTCAGTTGCAATATCAAATGGCAAGTTTCAGAGGAAAAACAAGGTTCAAAACAAGTGGCAACGGGTGGTTATTCAAACCTTCCCACCAAAAGGTGCCATAATTCAAATTTTGGTTGTGTTAATCGATTAACCTATTTTACCTAGCAAATGGTTAATCGATTAAATGTCTATTTTTGACCTAGAAACTTCAGTTTTCAGCACTACAACATTTTAAACTCCCTTTGATCTCTTGATTTCACATTTATATCAGAAGAAGGATCTAGAACGCTTCTAAATTTTGGTTCATTTCAAAGTAATTTCATTTCCCTTCAAAATTCAAACATTTTCATTCCTAATTCCACTCCTAATTTCCATTCCTAATACTAACCCACGCTCCAAACCACATTTACACTCCAATCCTAAAGCTTATTTAAACAAGTTTCCTTCAAATCTCACATGACTTCACTCATTTTTCCGATTTCACTACACTTTTCATTCCAATTCTCTCAACTTCTCTCTCATTTTTCTCTCTATTTTCATCTTCAAACTTTATAAAAGCTCCATAACCAAAAAGTTTCATAAATTGCACATTGCAATTTGTGAATTCTTGAGCTAAACCTCAATTTCATCATCTTCCCTCACTCACTTCTGAAGTTGAAGTGTTTTCAGATCTAGATTCAAGCTTTGGAAGTGCTTTCTCGATGTGATTTTCTAAGCAATTTCGGTTTCGTTCGTTTTCTGGCAGATCTTCATGTTTCTTGCTAGGAATTCATTTGATATTGAATTTTCTTTGCCTGATCTGTCAAATTCCACTTGAAACACTTACCAAAGAAATTCTCTGCTTTGTAGTGTGGTAATTCCTAGATCTACTTCTCATTTTGGCTTATTTTACATTTCACAATGTTGATTTATTGGCTTTTGATATGAATTAATTCATTGTTTGATTTGATTGTTGATCTTGATGTTTGATGGATTCAATTAGTATTTATTGTTGTTATTTGATGTAATTTTCTTGATCAATTGCATGCTCTAACATGTGGAGATTAAGTGATTAAGTTGCTGGAAAGTGCTTTTATGTTGAATTTTATGTTGTTGTTTTTTACAGTGTTAACAAATTAACCATTTGCTAGGAAAAATGTTTAATCCATTAACTAGTGTATTTTTGCTGATTTTGAATGTGTTAATCAGTTAACTAGTTTTGCCTAGCAAATGGTTAATCGATTAACATTGTTGCAGAATGTGTTTTTTGTGCATTTTCAAGTGTGTTTAATTTTGTCGCATCGTTGCAAAGAGGCGCTGGCAAGGACAGAAGAGTCGCCACCATTCGTTATTTATCCCAAAGAGGGAAAGGAAACAACCAGAGAAAACCTACGGAAAAGGGAAAAGACAGGTCATCGCAACCAAATCTCAGGTTCGGGAGTCGGTTACGCAACGGAAAGGTATGAGCACCCCTCACGTCCGTCGTACTCGACGAGATCCACGCTTGTTATCTATCTAAGCTACAGGCTCACAGGTCAAAAGAAAAGAAAAGAGACTCGATAGAGCATCGCCGCTCTATGCCTACGAACTCCCTCGTGCAATGGGAAAGTCAGAGTCAACGTAGTCCGGAAAACTATGGGTGAAGGTGGGGGAAGGTTGCTCGCCAAGATATCGCCGTCCTGTGCATACGTATCCTCATTTGGTATGAGAAATCAGAGCAAACGTAGTTCGGGCTGACACGACCACAGATTGGTTCAAGTGTTTTACCCGAGTAGGGTTAAACCTTTGTTCTAGCAGTTAGGTGTATTGCTGCTCGACCATTGGAGACTTAGGCGTTACCTGTTTGCGGTAGAACCAAGAGTTAACAACACTCTCTTTGAAAATGGTTTTCAATTAATCCCAAAGGATAAAAAGTTTGATGTTTGTTTGGTGTTTTTTATGAAGAAGTGAATTGAATTGTGTTTGTAATTCATGTTGCACTAAAGACTATTACTTGAGAGTGAATGCGTCGCATATCGCCCAAAGGGCATACACTAAACACTCTAGACAATTGAGAGGAGGCCCCCCAATCATCATTTCCCAAATGCTTAAGGCTCGTAGCGTACAACACTCATTATCCTTTATTACGTGTTTTTGAAGAAGTTTTGAGATGAGAAGAGAGAAGACACAACTAAGGGGAAACTAAATCAACCCTAATGTTATCATGCAATGTGCCCCTATGATTTAGATTAAGATGTGAAAAGATTATCCTAATGTTATCATGCTTGGATTGAACACTTAATGTCTCTCCTACTCCCGAGGGACTAGGAATCCTAAGGGATCTTGGTAAAAGAAACCAAGAAGGCACAAGATAAATCAATCACAAATGAAATACAACATAAAGAAAAGAGGGAGGAAAATAGTGTGGGGCATCAACCACCACAAACACATCTCAACCTCTTGACAGTAAGCAAAGAGATGCAAAACAAAAGAAAAATGCAAAGTAATCAACAAGTAAACATAAAGCGTCTCAATCATTAAGAAAAAATCAAACACAAATCAAGATTCGAGTACAATGAGAAACTCATGTCAAAATATCAAGCGCAAGGCATGCATCAAGATTAACCAGGATGTGTATCAAAATCATGGCAAAACAATGAGGAAATTCACAAGATTCAATCAAGAAATTTCCACACCAACTAAACCTATATTAATATCCAATTAAAATATTTAATTAAGAAATTTTAATATCAACCAAAGTTATATTAATATCCAATTAAAAGATTCAATTAAGAAATTAAAAAAAAACCTAATCACAATTAGCAAAGGTTTTAATCCACACTTAAGAAAATTTTGACCTAAGCTAATCAACTTTAACTAAAAAACAGAGGGAGGTGATAAAGAAAAAACATAGTCAATGAATAGCAATTTGCCTAGGGCCTTAGGATTTGAGCCCAAGGACTAGTCAGGGGGGTTTGAACATGATGTAGGGGTGCAAACAGTCATGCAGATGATTTTGGAGCCCAATTTTCATGAAAGCAATATAGAGTTCAACTTATACAAAAAGAAGTATCACATGGCTGATTGCTCACGAGTATCTTTCAAACTCATCACCGGAACCACAATGGATCCTCCGCGCCGAAGCTCACCATCTGCGGCGGCGGAGCATGAGATCACCCCAAACCTATCTCATTCTATTTGCCTTCAGCTACTTTTCAAATCCAACATCAATTCATCCAGATTCTCACTCTACATCTCAAACCAAAGTATACAACTACAAGAACCCTAACTACACCAATCGAAATTAAACGCAGTTCATGAGGAATTGAAGCCTCTCACCTGAGGGCTTCTACTCCTCGATCTAAAATCTATAGGAAGGAAACTTCACTTTGAAGAAAATGGAACGAAATTGGACTTATCGAAGTAGCTCTGTCGCCGGTGCGGAAATCCAACCTCAGGTAGTGTAATCTTTGTTCTTGAAGCTGTCTTATCTACTTCTATTATCTTTTTCTTCTCTTATTCTTCTTCGGCATGCCTTCTTTTGTAGTATGAGTTGGTCGTTCTAGGTGCTTGAGAGTGACGCAGATGGTGGAAAGATCGATGGAGTCTTAGCTCACTCCAATATGAGCTTCAATGTAAAGCTCCAATGGAGTTAGAGGGAGAGCTTTGTGTGGGTGGGTTTAGGTAGAATGCAAGAGAAAGAGAGAGAGTGAAGAAGAGTGAAATCAGAGAGAATAAATTAGGAATTTGCATTGCAATTTAGTTATGGATTCAAAAGTTAGTTATGAAGTTTATTGTAAATTCTGTTGTGAAAGTTGGTTATGAGAGTCAATGATGGAATGCACTTCTAAATTTCTTCTTGTTAAATTTTTCTTGCTATGAATTTTTGTAACTGATTTTGATTGTTTTGTTCTATTCATCTTGCTGCATATTTTCAGGAGATAGAGTTGCACCAGGTAATGGCTCAATCGATGACTGTGCAGGGGAGCCAATAGGAGATAGAGTTGCACCAGGTAATGGCTCAATCGATGACTGTGCAGGGGAGCCAATAGTATGGACAAAATTCAAAGGAGATGCAGGATTTGAAAGTTGAAAATTAGAAGAATTAGCAATGTCATTTGGAGGAGGCAGCATTCCCAACTGTGACAAGCTATAAGAGGTAACTGTTGGCACTGCTTGACTTAAATATACAACTCCAAAACAAAACATAACTGGTTCTGAAGGATACTACTATATGGTGTTAAAATTTGGCCAGGAAACATATTTATTAGAGGAGCAGACTGTGTATCGTGACGGAATCCCATTCGGGAAGCAAGCTTCTGAGCATGTTTGACAACTTCAAAGTTGGTTGTGGTTGCGACACCAACAACACTAGTACCACTAGATGAAGGATTTGCAGCAACAACAGGTTTGGTAGATGGAATAGATGGTGACTGAAACAGGTTTGCAGAATTTCCGCCACCATGGTTTGAAGGTGTCAACATACCTTGATCGAACACTGACACAACCATGAGCAGAAAAATGATTTGTACTATGTGGTATAGGTGGAATCCTTGGAGTAGTTTCAGGATTTGAAGTTTTTAAGTCAAAGTCCTCTTTAGAAGGTGGTCCGTCTATCTTTAATGCAGATTTCAAGTTGTAATCAGTTAAACCATTCTGGAAACCTGCACTTTTTGGAGGTGGTGGCAGTGCAGTTTCTTCAGCTGGAGGTGCAACACCTTCCTCTACCCATCTTTTCAATTTTTCATCATAATAAAACTTGTTCCTTTCACCCAATTTAGCCTGTTCTACAGGGTGAGGTTTCAAGACTAGACCCATTGTCTTTTGCAAAAGTTGTGAGCCAAAACTAAAACGTGAAACACGAGATGTTCCCCCTGATGCTTTTACTTGTTCGTCATGCGAGGTTTCCTGTAGGGGGCTTCTACCAAAGTCTGGCTCTGAAACAGTTGTATTAGGTTTTGTCATTCTATTATTATCAGCAATCCACTCACTGATGGGTTCCATTGAATTAGATGGAACTAAGAATGACATTGCCATTGTTGATTGGCTATTGGACACTCTAGGTGCCACATGTTGATAGTTCTGTTCATTTCTATGAATAGTTCCTTGTGATGATGATGGAGCAGGTGGTGGCAAACCACCAACGACTCGATGCGCAGTACTATCAAAAAAGTTTAGCAATTTTCCCACTAATTTGCCAAGAGCCAAATTTTCAGCATACCCACCCTGTTGGTGGGTTCTAATCCTCTTTTCAAGAGAGGATAGCATTTGTTTCCATGTTTCAACTTCTGGAGCGCGACCAGTTTCTAAGGACTTCAGCACTGCTTGGCAGTACTTCAACGAGTCTGAAACCTTTCCCACTTCAGGTAGCATATACGCATATATAAGTTTATATGGCTGAAACAGAAGTAAAATAAACTGAGAGTTTCCAAGCACCTTCAAATTTTCGTATAACTCAATCCTCTGGATAACGTCTGGACTAGCATAAGTTCGTGGAAATTTCCAGTGATCAGCTCCTATTAGACAAAGCCTTGCACTATCTGAGTATGACTCAAAGTTTGCTTCAGCAACTAAATACCAGATATGTGCAGCAGTGATCTCACTTCATTCCTTCCACAAGCAATCACCAAGATGAATAATTACAAGTTCATCATCTTTGGTTCTGTTCGCAGTTATTACAACCAAATTTTTCTCCCAATCGTTGAGCATGCCAATAGATCTAAACTGAAGCTGTGCAGGATGCTGAGGCATGTTAAGAGCACTAGGGTCCCCACTATTTGAACTGTCGGACGAGAAAACTTCAGCTGGTTGTCCAGCAATTAGAAGGCATAATGTGCACAGAGGTATATCATGTGTGCAAAGGTTGTGGAATGATGGATTGGTAATGCGTAGTATCTTGCGAGAGGCCTAGTGTGCGTTAGGGACTTAGTTATACAAGCTGTCTGCTACTTTTCATGTGCCTTTGTTGTTAACAAAACTATTTTTTGTTTTATTCGCAGGTCCTGGATCGAAACCACAAATCATGTATCTCTTGTTGGCAATTCCAATTTAAAGTCTGTGGGCCCTACTATTTTACATGGAGTCAAGCCGTTTTTTCCTTATTTTGATGATGGAGAAGGAAATTTGTGCATGATAACATAAGTTATCACCTAACTAACCCTTGTAATTTAATTCAAGTTTTTTTCCTATTCTTAACACTTTTTGTTGTAATAAAGAGCTCATATTAAATGAACTTGGCATAAAAACTTAGAAATGAAATGACTTATGTATGGAATCGATTGAAAAAGGCTATATACGTGGATTTTAGAAAATTGTTATGGACTGAGAAAAATGGATATGGATTTTTGGATTTAACAAATGGATATGAAACATGATTAAAATGGTTATTGAAAAAAGTTAATTAGATTGGAGAAGTGGTTTTTGGTTAATTATTTGAAATGAATCAAAAATGGTTTTAAAAGTGGATATAGATTTTGCAAATGGACTTCCACTTGAATTTGAATTAAAATGATGAGCTTTGAATACCAAGACACCCCTTAAGACATTCAACTAAACCTTGACAACTTTTATCCAATTGAATTTATGGAATCTCTTGAATAAAACTTCTCTTTCATGAATCCACACCAATTTCCAATCTTAAACCCCAAATCAACTTGCATTCTTAACGAACTCTCAACCCCAATATTAAATCCATATTAACTTGTACTGCAAGCAACAAGTAATAAGTAAATGAGAGGACAACAATATCTTGATCACAATATGGTTCCACAATTTGATCTCTTGCAGATGAAATAAATGTCTAGATGAGCTCCATAGTGACCTCCAAAGCACTCAATGAGCTTCTCAAACATCTCCTATCCATTGCCATTATTTTGTGAACCCCTGATGATTGTAAGTACTCTTACTTGAGCCTGAAATCCTTAAAAGTCTTCTCTTGAATGGAACACCTCTCTTGATTCCCTGGAAAGGACAATGCTATGCAATGAAAATGCTAAAGAAAGAAACAAAACATAAGCCAAGTAGAGAAAAAGGTTGGTCAAATTTTGGGGTACAACAGCTACCCCTATTTAAGCGATTTGGACCTGAATGAGTGAAAAGCGAACGAATTTCAAGCAATCAAGGTAAAAGATGATTGAATATCAAAGAACCTAGAAATTTGCCAACCGCAGAAACAGAACTGCAAACTTGTATTGGGAAAACAAATCTCCGGAAATAACTGGATTTGATAGTCGCAATGGCAACAAGTTGACTGATTACCAGTCAAAAAGCCTCGACACGCAGTCGGGAGAAACATCTGCTAATGCGCAGGCAATGACACTAAGTCGGAAAGATCATCTGATTTCATCATCAAGCATCTGTATAACAAACACAGGCATCGAACCCGGAGGCCGGCTCAACACGAAGCTGAGAAGAACATCTGACATTGCTGCCAGACATCTGTAAAATAAGAACAGGCATGGAACCCGAAGGCCGGATCAACCCGAAGTTGATAAATATCTGCTAACCAGCAGGCATTCGCTAAATAAAAGCAAGCATCGAACCCGAAGGCCGGATTAACCCGAAGTTTATAAACTTCTGATAACCAGCAGGCATTCGCTAAATAAAAGTGAGAATCAAACCCGTAGGCCGGATCAACATGCAGTTGATAAACTTCTTCTAACCAGCAGGCATTCGCTAAATAAAATCGGGCATCGAACCCGAAGGCCGGATCAACACGTAGTTGATAAACTTCTGCTAACCAGTAGGCATTCGCTAAATAAAAGTGAGCATCAAACCTGAAGGCCGACTCAGCACGAAGTTGAGAACATCTGCTAACCAACATGCATTCGCTAAATAAAAGCGAGCATCGAACCCGAAGGCCGGATCAACACGCAGTTGATAAACTTCTGCTAACCAGCAGGAATTCACTAAATAAAAGCAATCATCGAACCCAAAGGCCGAACTAACACTCAGTTGATAAACTTCTGCTAACTAGCAGGTGTTGGAGTGAGAATCGTGATACCAATCTATTGATTAACTTGAATCTTAATTCTTAAATTCACAACCGGACTTTAATTTTTCCAAAGGAAAGGTCTAAAGAAAGAAAAACCCTTTTGCACGATGTAACAACAACGCTAAGAGATTCGGGGATCGGGGGTTGGTTATGCCTACGGTAGGTATTTCACATCCTAAACATCTGTAGTACCCTACAGGAACCTTTTGTTTGTTTGTATGCTAAGTTTGCTAAATGTTTTCTATGGATTGGGATTGGGTAAGAGGTGTAGGTTAAGACCTAAAGATAGTTTCTAAGTTTGCTCGCAAATACATCGCGTCCTCTGCCTACATGTCCTAACTAGGATAGAATCAGAGCAATCGTAGTTCACCTCACTAGGGATAAAGAACACTTGATTATGATCAAGGTTCAAAGGGGAACAAACATAACAATGCTTGTGTAGAGTTTAAGAAAACTCTCTAGATCTACATCGAACACTCAAGAAAGGGGAATAAGTAATCATCTCCATGATTCTTACATAGAGTTAACAAACTCTATCTTAAGTTCTAATTGAAGGAGCACTCCTAACAAATGGTAAGCTTTTTAGACTTAAGCAAAGTCTAACGGATAGGTTCTAACTTAATTAAGTGTATAGATGACTTTACAAAGTCAAGGGAGGGTAATGAGCTATCTATGACCCAAAGGTCAATAAAGAGACTTTCCTTTGGAAGGGTTGAGAAATGAGGCAACTTGGATGAGAACTAAAGAGTTCATCACTTGGGGAAATAAACTTAACAAAGCAATAATCATTCAAACATGATGAATATAAAGAGATATGGTTACAACCAAGAATAAGAAAACATATTACAATAAGCAAGGATTTCAATCAAGATGAATGGTTACAACCAAAATAAGGTATAAGGATATCACAATATCATGGAGGGGTTCTTACAAGACATAAGCACAAGAGGTGAAAACCAAAGACATATCTTGACAAAGATAAAGGTAACAACCAAGCAAACAAGTTATAACTTGATAAATTGTTCAAAATTTCATTGGGATTTTAAATGTTTGTAGAAATGAATCAATTACAATGCTTACAAGTAAAAGTTGAAATCAAAATCACATACACCAAGGAGTTGACAAACAATGCTCACATCAAGTGCAAAATCAAACTCAAGAAAAGGAATCAAAAGTTTTGAAAGGAAGATTGAAAGAGAGGAAGGTAACAACCCTAAAATAGTGCAAGACTTTCTAATGA